>JANAVB010030817.1:9718702-10036966 GCA_029216955.1 Iris pallida | reverse complement strand
GGGGTGTCGCCGCCGGCTGCATGCAGATCGTCTGGGTCCGCCCCCCCCACCCTCCCCCACCCCCCTGGGGTCGCCGCCACTGCATCAGATCTGGGGGTCCACCCGACCCCCCCCCACCAGTACTCCCCGACCCCCCCTCCCGCCTGAGGGGGCGCCGCCGCCGGCTCGGGGGGGGGGCTGCCTGCCCCCCTTCTTCCCTGTCTTCCTTTTCCCGCCGGCGAGGGGATCAGGTGGCCGCGGGGGAGGGGGGTTCCTCGGAACCCTAGCCCGATCGCCATCGCCTGCGCCCGCTCCCATCAAGTATTTACTTTATATATATATATATATATAATATATGGTGGAGAGCATTTGCGCCAACTTTATCTGGAGGGAGGCAGCATGCGATCTCTTGGGAGCAGCTCTGCCGCCCTCGGGAGGAGGGTGGAGTGGGGCTTAGACCCATGCTGACTGTTAGGGAGGTCTCTGCTGTGAAGCTGGCTTGGAGATTCATCAAAGGTGGGTCATTATGGGCTGATTAGATGTACAGTCGGTATATGAAGCGGGACAACTTCTGGACCTGCTCTATCAACAACCACTCCGTCACTTTCAAGCATATTCTGCGCCACAGAGCTGTACTCAAATCATCAATCCGGAGGACTATAAGAGATGGAGCTGGGACTGACCTCTGGCGGGATCCATGGTTAGAGCGTCAATCTCTGATTGAGATACTGGAAGACCGGACTCACATGAAGGTTGGTAGGGGGTTGACCTGCCAGCATACTATCAGAAATGGAGAGTGGAGACCGGAGGTATACCGTTATACAGTGGAGCTTGGAGAGGCCATTCGCGCAGTTGGGATAGATCCGACTCAGCCAGCAGATTGTTGGACCTGGGATCCGCCGGGGGTTACTGGGGGCACTGGAGAGTTTCAGTTTCATAGCTGCTACAACCTTGTGTGTCGTACTTTCCCCTCTAGCGCAGACTATGAGTTCATCTGGTGCAAGGGTCTGGCTCGTAAGATGCAGCTGTATGTCTACCGGTTGCTTCTTGGTCGGTTGCTGACGAGGGACAGACTCATCTCCTTTGGGATTCAGGTGCCCAACCCGAAGTGTGTGCTATGTGAAGTGGACAATGAGTCTATGCGACACTTGTTCTTTGAGTGTGAGGTGTCCTGGTTTATCTGGACTGAGCAATGCCGCAGAGCGTTTGAAAGGATGTGACACAGGCAGGGAGATTGGAGATATCATCACTGGGATTCGAGATCGCAGAAGGAGAGGACTGGTTTGGTTCAAGACCGCCAGAGTACGGCTTGCAGCTTCTGTCTGGCATGTCTGGAGGAAACAGAATCGGCACATTTTCGAGGGACTAACCACCCCTCCTATAGAAATTCTACATAATATAGATTTCGATGTAACTGCTATGGCTACCTAAAGGGTGGATAACCATCCTTGATTGTATGATTGTTTGAGCTGATTTTGGAATAAAATTTACCCTTTTCCATATATATATATATATATATATATATATATATATATATATATTAACTTAGTTTAAAACAAAGTTGAAATTAAAAATCATTTGCACGCACAATACAAACCATCCGTCTCTCGATACTCCTACGGTGCCTCTCTCCTCTCTCCCTCCCTCCCCCCCCCCCTTCCACTCTCTCTCTCTCTCTCTCTCTCTCTCTCTTTCTGTACAGTCCCTCATCACCTCATCTCACATTTATGGACGATTCATCGATCGCTAATCGTTGTACCACCGCTGGCCACTGAGTTTGGTAACATACATTAAGCAAGACATTTTCGTAAAAGTTTGAAATGAGGACATCTTGTAATATTTTAAAATTTGAAGTCTAGTAAGAGGTTATTGTAAACAATTATTGTAGGTTATGATGTAATGCAACTATTATAATATGATTTTGTCATAAAAAAATTTTGTGACTAATTTATGCCATTTTTTCCTTTACATTTTTAATTTTTTTTGATAATTTATTAGTTTATTTTGACCCGCTCTACCCAAATTCTGACTACGCCACTGCTTGGACATAATATTCCCACAATACGAGGGAATATTAGTCCCATGGTGAGTGGTGGATATTTTCTAATCCTATCTAACGAGAATACTAATATTTTTGAGATTTTCCCAAACTACCCTCAACCAACATGGACCTGACTTGACTAAATCCTGAACCTACCCGACCCGAACCCAATTAAACCCCAACTTCATCGGACCCAAACCCTATCAGACTCAAATATAACCAAACCTAGCACAAATTTTACCTAACCCAAATCCGATCCAACTCAATTAGACCGAAAACGGACACAAATTTGACCAAACCTGACTCCGACCCAACTTGACTAGGACCAAATGTGATCAGTATCGGTTAGATATTAGATTATTATGATGTAATTATGTGATGCATGGACAATTCGGGAAAAAATATGCTCACAAATGTAATATTCCTGATAATATTCCTTGACAATTAATTTATGGTACCAAACACAGCAATTCTATATTCCTAGGTATAGTGTGTATTGTACCAAATACTATATAACTAAATGCTATGAATTTGATATATTATCTAGAGGAATATAAAATTCTCAAGAATATCGCAATCCACGTACCAAACGACACCTTGAGGGCATAGCGTGCCCAACGTGATTTGAACATTCGACTTGGTTTCCGAGTATATATAGTCAACAAGCATCGACTCAAGTGGCAATGAATTGAAAACATAAAGACATGGAAAACTAGGTCAGAGGTTCGAATCCTCTTGGACATGTTATGTCCTTAAATATTAAAGGGGGATGAACCTGGACATTCATGTAGCGGCTGATTGAGAGCTGCACTCGGAGGATCGGTCTACCTAGGTAAGATGATCGTGGTACTGACGGTCAGCTTGAGTAGAACATGTGATGTAGAGCGACCTGAGTGGTGGATCAAGGAGTCACATCAACGCAAAAATTGAGAATCAACATGCACAAAACCAAATCCAGACAAAGTCGAGGGTGATATATGTACTAAAAAAAGTCCTGAGTTTAAGCCTATATATATATATATATATATATATATATATATATATATTTGGAATAAGGGTGAATTTATTCCTCGCATATAGCGGAAAAGGTATTAAAGTACAACATCACAACTTACCATGCCCCCAAAATACTATTATGGGGCCATTACAGATACATCGAATTCTATATTATGTAGAATTCCAATAGGGGGGGTAGTCAAGCCCTCAAAGATACGTCTGTTCCTCTCCTTCCAGATGTGCCATATATATATATATATATATATGACATTACTTGCTTATTGTCAGGTAACCCTAGAATGAAAGGTTCAGAATATAGGAGTTGAATAGATCTGCAATTTCAAAGACATTTTGATAATCATAACCATGGATCTTGATCTAGAACTTAAATACAATAATCACACAAATTGTAGTAAATTTGGAATATTGTACACCGCAGATCTAGTGAATCTACTGTTCTGAACTGTCGTGTTGGGGCTGTTTGATGAATGACCAAGTGACCTCCAAATGATTTGAATTTTTATTTATAGACCATTCAAGTGGTTTCCATCAACATGAATGGATTAAACTTTTAATATGAATGGTTGTTTTTTAATTTTGAATGACAAAGATGAAAGCTCGTTCCTCTCAAAAGGATCAAGATATCTGTGTGTGTGTGTGTGCGCGCGTGTGTTCTCACATACACTTAAAATGAGATTCATTAGAAAGCTTTGCCGCCAACTACTTTGTCAACATGTCATTTACGTGCACATTGCATGAACATTGTCTAGGGGAGGTGCTAAAACCCTAGTTAACTCTAGTCTAGTTTGTTTTGATCATTGTGATTACTTATACATAAAAGATAACAGTTAAATGTTCATTCACACAGATTGCAGCCTATTCACTTGCACGGAGCCTTTAACAAATACCCCACCTGGCTCTCCATGTGCCTGTGTGCTTCCGATGAAAGTGGGTCTTCGAGTGAGCGTTGCCCTATACACTTTCTTCCCATTGGTCTCTGAGCTTGCTGGAGAAATTGCATCTGGAGTCCTAATGGAACAAAGTCAGGTCCGCATTATGGGAGCAAATGCTGCAAGCGGGGAGCCAGAGAAGACCATTGTTCTTATCAATCTGGTGCCACGTGGAGAAAAATTTGACAACAACACAGCATATTTAACATATGAGAAGTTGTGGAACAAGAAGGTTCCCATAAAAACATCTCTTTTGGGGAGTGTGATGTATTATATGTTACCTACACAGGTTAGTAACATTTTTTGCCTTGTTCTTTACTGTGAAGTGTCTTTGATAATGTAAGCTAGACTATATACCAAACCATCTACTACTGAATAGGCATGTATCTGAACAAGATGTAACAAGTCTAAAAATATTTCATTGAAGTAGGGGATTGGAATTACCTACTAGGACATTGGTTTTGTGTACAGGAAAGTCGTGAGACTTTAAAAATCGAAATTTGAAACCTCCGATCATTTCTTTAGTTATCTGAATCTTCACAAAATAAGGGGAAAATGTTGGAACATCCATGCTTTGCTAGTGAACGGAACCCTTCTCGTGAGTGTAGACACTGTGCACTGCCTGCACCACAAAGTTAGGGGCTTTTCGGTTGCCCGTAATTTGAAATATCTCGAAACATTGTTGCATGTAGCATTTGTTGATGTAAGTGGTGTTGCAAATACATTGTTTGCTTGCATCAAAATGATGTTGAAGGATTTACCAATCCATTGTTTGGAATGATGTAATTAGGCTGCTTGGTTGCTACTTTTGTTGTTGTAAATGGAAAGCTATTGTTTGGTAATATGAATTTATGACACTGAAGAGGGAATGGGAGGAAATGGTGTAATAAATGTTGCCATAAGTAGTGTTGCAGCCATTTTGGCCACAGCGAAAGCTGTGGTATTTGGGGGAGTTGTTGCAACATTTGCTGCACCAACTTACAGCAAAGCAAACATTTGAAATGTTGTAAATGCTACAACACATCTAGAATGCATTTCCATTTGCATGCTACAGAACATCCCAGTATAGTAAAAAAGGAGGGAAAAATTAAAACGAATGGAAACAACATTGATTAATACTGTGGGGTAACTGGATCTTTTCTCCTACTAATAGTTTTTTCTTGTACTTTGCAGGCCTTCCTGCATCTCCCCCTACAGCACCTGCAATGACATTTACTTACGGAAATAACCCCATGATAATACATCCTCTTGCAGCTGACGTGAAAAAGCCAAAAGCAAAACACAACGGCACCATAATAGCTGTACTCGTTGTAGCTTCTGTTGTTGCTCTAGTTTTATGTATTGGTGCTGCATTGACTTTCATGTTCAAACATAGAGATCAAACTCGTCTGGCTGCACTGCCTTTGCAGATCCCACTACCTCCTTTTACAAAGATATCAGGTAAGGATTATCTTTATAATCTATTATCTATATAATCTTGTAGCTGTTAATTAATATCCATTTATCCACATTTGAAGCATGAGGAACAAAACTAAACTATGAGTTTAAGTATATGATAATTGGTTGTGGTTGTGGTGTAATTGAACTGTTGGCATTCCGACAAATGTTGGTGAATATAAAGACTACTTCGTGAATAAGTGGAATGCCCTTCACTGATAGGATTGGGGTTACACATATATAGGAGAGGACGAGCCTCTCATTTTGATTTCTAAGCAGTGCGAGACTAAACAACTACTCAAATATTGTAAGACACTATCTTTAATAGCCGGTAAGTATCAATATGTTTGTTCTTTTAAAGAAGACGTTTTCATAACACCATTACATCATAGAAAAATGCATCAAATATGTTGTCAATGTTAGAATAGTGTGTGTTAAAGTATGTAGGAAGTTGTTTAGACACATATTGCTTAGAAATCAAGGTGACAGGCTCGTACCCAAAGCTTCCAATGAAGATGTCCTATTTATTCACAATGTACTCCTTATTGTTTACATGGTATCAGAGGAGGGGTGATCGTAACCCTTGCTCATCCCTCCCTCATTATCCTAGCCAAGCTGGGTTGAGCTGAGCCGAGTTGCTATAAAAAAAAAAACTTATTTTAGTCTTCTCAATTAAAAAAAAGAGAAGAAGAGGGACATGCTTGTCATATCCAACTTGGGAGGGAGTATGAACTCTACCCATCTTTTTCGACATTGCTAGTTATCATTCGCTGTGACACTCTCCCAATTGAGCACTCTCACCTATCAATGACTCTTCAGTCGAACACCCTCGTGATTTTCTTGTCGAGAACACTCGAATACCAAAAATTCTCTTAGTCGAACGTCCTCATACACCGTCATCTACTACTACTATTGTGCGTGTGTGGTTTGGGTTTGTGTCACCCTTTACTCTTTCAAATGTCGGTGTCACTTGTATCATGGTGTTTAGCTTTTCTTGTTGATCTTTTGTAACAAGCTGGACATGTATCACATATTGCAGCTTGAGGAAGAGTGTTAGAGATAGTGTCTCTTATAACATGTGGGAAGTTGTTTAGTCCCACATTTCTTAGAATTTAAAGTGAGTCCTGTACCCGATGCTATCAATGAACATATCCCTTTTATTCACAATATAGTCTTTACATTTTACAGTCGAACATATGCATACTCCAAATAGTTGGGGATACATTCTGACTGGCTTCATCATGGTTATAAAATATGTGGTTCATTATTGTCTATGGAAGTCTGGATGAACAGAGAGGCTCTACCTTCACCTAAATGTTTGGCGATTGTAACATGTCGACTTTTCCTGTCCATTGAATGTATTGGATTTGACTATATATGTAGTTTTTGGAAGATTGGGTTTTCAGTTGTTGAGATAGGACAGAAGATTTGGTTAGTTCTGAAGGTTTATTTTTAATGACAATCTGTTTGGCTGAAAACCTTTTTTTATGGTAGAATTTGGTTGGTTTCTTACTAATAATTGGGCCAAGACCCCTCCCCCCTTGTCAATCGAATTTGGAAAGCACAGTTTTTAGTTATGTGGTCTTTGGTGCATCACTGGGTATATTGCAGCCTCTACGTGGCTTGGTTTCCAAGCTTCATTAGATGATTACTTAAGATTAGTCTCTCAGATCTCGAGTGCTGATGGATGTTTATATTGCTTGTAGTGATTTTAGGTATTTGCTATGGATTCTCAATGAAAGTTTGGGGGGTTTCTTTTAAGGTTGTACAATAAGCAAGGCTTTTGGGTTTTCTTGTGGATTCAGTGTGGAATGTGAGCAGTTTCTTCTTCATTTATGAGTGTTCAGTAAAACAAGAGTTTATGAGTTATCTCCTCCAACTCTATCTGTGATCATCTCTAACTAATCATGCTTAGAGACGTCCTGCCACCGACCTTCTATATATCTTTGTACAATGGTGTATTGATGCCTATACTATCTAACGATTATTGCTATTTAGAGATTAACTTATACTGTCATGTTCCGCTCGACTTCAAAAGAATTTGACAAGTCTTTTAGTGCACATGGGGTCCAAAATGCTTGTTTGGTTAAATTTCTAATTCTAACTAAGTATCAATTTATCCTCTATAATATATCTTCATTTTGCAGGGAGTGGATTCTCTAGATTTGGAAGCAAGTTGAGTTCAGGGTCAGGTTCATTGAGCTCTAGCATTGCAACATTTATAGGATCAATGAAAACATTCACTTTATCCGAGCTAGTAAGAGCTACAGACAACTTTGATGATGCAAGAATAATTGGAGAAGGTGGCTTTGGGCGTGTCTATGAAGGTACTCTTGAAGATGGGACCCGTGTGGCTGTGAAGGTACTGAAAAGAGATGATCAGCAGGGCATGAGGGAATTCTTGGCTGAGGTTGAGATGCTTAGCCGCTTGCATCACAGGAACTTGGTCAAGCTTATTGGTGTATGCACAGAAGAGTATATTCGCTGCCTAATTTATGAACTCGTTCCAAATGGCAGCGTCGAATCTCATTTATACGGTAGGTCACAGTACATTACTCAGTTACAGGCTTATGTATCAGGCTTCAACTTTCAATTAGGAATAACACCTAATTTGCTTTCAGAGGAGCTAAACTAGTGTACCAAAGTATAATTTATTAATATCTTCACTTACTTTCTGTTACCGAAAAGTTCTAATCGTTGTTTCCCTGCTTAGGAACAGATAAGGAAATGGTACCACTTGATTGGAATTCCCGAATGAAGATTGCACTTGGTGCAGCTCGCTGTCTAGCCTATCTTCATGAAGATTCAAACCCTCATGTCATACATCGGGATTTCAAGTCCAGTAACATCTTGTTGGAACATGATTTTACGCCCAAACTGTGTGATTTTGGCCTGGCTAGAACAGCTTTAGGAGAGGAGAATGAACATATCTCGACACGTGTTATGGGAACTTTTGGGTACGAATCCCTAATCTCTTACTTCTTCTTTTTCAACAATTCATATTATATCTTTAAATAATAGGTGCCCTTATTTTCTTTTAGTTATGTAGCACCTGAATATGCCATGACGGGACATCTCCTTGTAAAAAGTGATGTTTATAGCTATGGTGTTGTCCTTCTTGAGCTGCTAACTGGAAGGAAGCCGGTGGATATGCTGAGACCTGCAGGCCAAGAAAATCTAGTAACATGGGCTCGTCCGCTGCTCACAAGCAAGGAAGGTTTAGAGGTGATCATAGATCCATCACTGGGTACAAACTTCCCATTTGACAATTTGGCTAAAGTAGCAGCCATCGCATCAATGTGTATTCAGCCAGAAGTCTCCCAACGGCCATTTATGGGTGAAGTGGTTCAAGCCTTGAAACTAGTGTGCAGCGAGAGCAGTGAGCATCACAGTTTGGTTTGCTGCAGCCAAGGGGAGTCGTCTCTTCAAGACTCAGTTATAAGGACCTGTAGAAGGTTGGATTTGGACGAAGAGACACTGGCTTCTACATCGGATATGTACACGATTTCAGCAAGGTTTACAAGGGACGATTCTGGTTCTTTTCGGAGGTATTCGAGCTCTGGGCCTCTGAGGACGGGCAGGAGCCAGCAGTTTTGGCAATGGGTTAGGGGGTTCTCAGGAGGCAGCGTAAGTGAGCATGGGATCCCACAGAGACGACTGCAGGGTGGTCAAGACTGGCCTTAAGTATCGGTAACTTCCATTCATTTATGCGTAAGAAATCAATTAGGAGGAAGAAGACACAGATAGGCACACAATAAAAGATGGTTATGCTGGATCAGGACGATTGCTGCTTATTATTGGTTAATATTGGACAAATGATTCTTTTGGGGGACTTGCTGTTTTTACAATGAAGAATGAGTTAGGAACAGGGAGGGGATCCAGAGTGCTCAAATATGAGAATTTTTTTTTATCTTGAGTTCTTGTAAATATGTGCAATTCAATAGTAATTGAGGTAATGTATGTTTCGGGCTGGTAATATAGATTCACCCCCTTGTGATTGTTGATATCTGCTACCTATATTTGCTTTGTTAGTGTTAGAATATGGGGGAAATTCTGATATTTGTACGTTAAGCGCCTTGTTCTATTGCAATAATTTATTTAGCATTTTTTTCCCCGCAGGTTATTGAGTTGTCTTGTTTTTTTAAGTCCCCCACCCAATTCCAAAACCAAAACCTGAGGATCAAATGCCTGGTAGTAGTGGTGGTGGTTGTTTTTGTGGATTTCCCCGGTTTGTTTGATTGTGCTCCTACACTGTTCGTTGGCTCAATTCACATTTTGCAATCTCCTCCCTCCTCCTTGTGACCGACCAACAATGGTTGCGAAAATGCAGCAGTTTTGAGTAGGGCAGAGTCTGGTGATCTGGTTTCAGAAGCATTCTGCAGAGGCGGCAAGTTTCAATTTGCAACGGAGCCACTCCGGATAAAAAGCTGACATGTTTCTTCAACCGCGCGTGCACGCATGCGTACTGTAGAAGGCTATCATTGTAATTGAAGTTTCTCCAGAATTCAGAACAGTATGAACTGCACAAAACAAGGTAAGTATCGTTGTAATTGAAGTTTCCCCGACTTCAGGAGGATGCACAAAACAAGCACGGTTTAGTGAACCAGTTGTTGCAATCTACATGCAATTCGTGTGGATTATGTTTGGACCGGTCAAACTATAGAGAATTGCAGTTAGGAATTATTAGTTGAAGTTTTATCGTGGAATGTTGTAAAATGTGATTCATGCTCTTTTTATTTTCTTCTTCTGCAGTAGAAGAAATGTTCCTCATTTTTTTGCAGCTGCTTCGCAGACTATGCAATAAGTAATGTAAGAGCATCTCCAATGATTGCTCTCTATTTTTTAGTTAAATTTTAGCTTAAATAAAATCTAGAAAGCTCTTTTAGGCAGCTCTTTGATTTTACTCTTCCTAATTTAGGGAGTAATAAATGTATTTTTTCCATTTTATAATTCATTTTGATACTTGTTTTTACTAATAGAAAATGAGTCATTACAACAACTTGATCAATAGAAAACATAGACTCTACAACAATATGTCCAGCTGAAAAATAAAGATACTTTGATAACAGAAAAGAAAAAGACACTGCATATAAACGCACTCCTTCTACAACAAATTCACTTCGAAGTAGACATAAATAAAACTGGAAATTGCTAAGATACCCATTTTCGGGGTGGGTGTTTATGAAAAATCCACTTGCAGGGTGGGTTTTATGAAATACCCAACATTATGTATTTTCACGTTAAATATTTCAAGATTCCTTTTAGATGCTCTGTATTTACAAAATTGTCATTTTGATAATACAATAGCTACCCCTTCGCGCAAATTTGGTCATATATATGTATTTGAATTCACAAACTTAGATTTTGATTGCGATTTTCGTCTTCTTCTTCTTCTTCACGATAGATCTGAATTTCATTGCTCTCATCTTCAGCAGAGATCACGAAGATCGTTCGTAGTTCACTGTGTTTTTCATCAGTCGAACTCCGATCATTGCTCATCATCATCATCATCATTATCTTCGTGGAGAGATTTGAAGTTCTCCGGCGATTAGGTCACTGTGCTCGGTTGTTTGCACTTATATAAAACAAATAACAATGAAAAGTATGATATCAATCAATATATACTTTAAAAACAAGCGAGAAAAAAAATAGATCATTCTCCGTGATCTTAACACGGAAAATGGTCATTCTCCGTGATCTTAACACGGAGAATGTCCATTCTCCTACATTCTAACACGGGGAATGACCATTCTATGTGATTTTACAATGGAGAACGACCATTTTCCGTGATTTTAACACGGAGAATGATTATTCTCCTGCATGTTAACACGAGAATACCCATTCTCCATGATCTTATCATGGGGAATGATCATTCTCCGTGATTTTAACACAGGAAATGGCCATTCTCCTGCATTCTAACATGGAAAATGACCATTCTACGTGATTTTACAACAGAGAATGGCCATTCTCCGTGATTTTAACACGGAGAATGACTATTCTCCTGCATGTTAACACGGTAATAGCCATTCTCCGTGATTATAACACGAAGAATGACCATTCTTCGAGATTTTACAACGGAGAATGGCCATTTTCCGTGATTTTAACACGGGGAATGACCATTCTACGTGATTTTACAACGGAGAATGGCCATTCTTCGTGATTTTAACACGGAGAATAGCCATTCTTCGTAATTTTACAACGGAGAATGGCCATTTTCCGTAATTTTAACACGAAGAATGGTCATTCTTCGTGATTTTACAACGGGAAATGGCACAGAGAATGGTCATTCTTCTGCATTCTAACACTTTGAAGGAGGTCTTGTAGAAGATACAACAGAAACATACAACATAAATTTTTTTAACAGAATATACAACTAAAAAGATCACAAAAGTTCTTTTATTAAAAATCACACCTACAAGGGTCTATTATAAATTCTTTGTAATTATATGGAAAGAACTCCTAAAGATCTACAATGGGGTTAGTCTTCACAGTATAATCGTAGGACTCTTTTGTGAGAACTAAGCAATTGTTGCTCTACACCGAATAGCTCCTCAACTTCTACCATTGCGGCAAGAGACTGCAGATAGAAGATGTGAATACAGTCGCCATCAAGGTCTGTGCCCACAGAACCCCCCAGACGTGCAGCGAGCCATTTTCTCGTAAGAGCAGACCACTTCCTGAAGCAGCTATTGGCTCGCGGTAGCTCCTGAGGCTCTTCCAGCCTAACAAAGGCGTACAGCCACTATGAGTAGGGCAGAGCACTACATGTGGCTCTTCGGGTTGGCAATCAACCCAAACCCTGTCGTCAGGACCTCTAAGACCTGCAAGACGTCACTCAGGTTCTAACTCCTCATGGTGGACATTCTGGTACATCTCGACACTCATCAACAACTCTTGTACAAAGACACAGCTTCTTTGAACGAAGGGATCCACAACCAACAACCAACTTGTGCAAGGCCAACGACGGCCGTTCGAAGCTAAGTCTGGGTCAAACATGGTGTTGAGAATGCTAAGAGAGGAAGATGCGACTCTTCATAAAAACTCTCCCTTATATAGGGTACTGAGTGTGGTCCAAACCATAGGCCACGTGGCCGTCGGTTAAAGACTCCCAAATTAATGGGATGAACCTAGGGCTCAGTATAATGAATCTCATTTAATAGGTTCATTTTACTAAGTCCTAAGCCCAAATTAATGGGATGAACCTAGAACTCAGTATAATGAATCTCATTTTAATATGTTCATTTTACTAAGTCCTAAGCCCAAATTAATGGAATGAACCTAGGGCTCAGTATAATGACTATTATCCTGCAGGCTATTCTCCGTCATTTTAACACGGAGAATGAAAATTCTCCGTGGTTTTAACACGGAGAATGTTCATTCTTATTCATTTTAACACGGAGAATGTCCATTCTCCGTGATTTTAGCACGCACGGAGAATGTCCATTCTCCGTTATTTTAACACGGAGAATGACCATTTTTTTTGCATTTTAACATGAAAAATGACCATTCTCCGTCATTTTAACTATCATTCTCCGTCAATTTAACACGAAAAAATGCCATTCTTCGTGTTTTAAAGTGTTTTTAACACGGAGAATGACAAAAAGCTCTTAATTCTCTTCACATTAGCTCTCTCTTCTCTAACTGGGGTTCCAGTTGATGCTGCTGATGATGATAAAGTGGGGTTCCAGTTGATGCTGCTGATGATGATGAAGTGAGAACTGATGATGACGACATGGTGTGAAGATTGCGAATGAAGAGTCACTGACGAGTTTTTGAAGTAAGGTTTGAAGATTTTGGAGGAGAAAACCTAGATTCGAAAGTGAGCAGCGTATGGAAGAAGAGAAAGAATCGAAACGTTTTTTTTTTTTTGAAGTGTAGGTTTCGTGGGTGTTTTCAATAAATTAGAAGGGCAAAAAGGTCATTCCGCACCCTTTTATATATTTTTCGCTAATTCTGGACACGCGATAAAATGTTAATTTGCGGTCATTAATATTAGGAACCTCTAGAACTCTTCTCTCTCTCTCTCTCTCTCTCCATTTAAGGAGCTCCTTACAACTTTATTATCGTACAAACTGAATCTGGAGTGTCATCGGAGAACAAAATTTACATTCTCTTGGAGTCTGGCACTGACGAGGGCTATAAGCACAAACAAATAGAGAGAATTTAGGATGTGTTGTTTAGAACGAATGCTTCTACTTAATTTCTATAATAGAGCTGCTCCAATAAGTAGCTAGCATAAATTCAACAGAGCGGGTAGCTAGTTCAACGCGATATAACTTTTATGGAGCCATGCCAATGCCATATATGAGTTTGCTGTTCATATCTTGATGTATCTTAATTTCTCTGGACCACCATGCATGATGATGCGATTTGTCTTAATAATTGTGTCCTTAATTTTGGGAGCACGTACTCGACACATGCCACTACTGTCTGTGTTTGTTTGCATTGCTCTGGAGGTGCTAACTCAATCTTCCTTTGGCCATTAAACTTAATTGTACTTAGGGACCTCGCTATCGAAGATTGTATGTCTCCTGCTAATGCTGCAGATAAATCGCTCCATCTTTCTCCATCAACCTTAAGTCTTCTAATCATAGCCCAACAACCTAGCTAGTTTCTGAATACACCAACCATGACTAGTCCTTTTTCCTTAGATATATTGTTCTTATAAACCATAAATGAAATGACCTAATATTTTGAGAGTTTAGTGTTTAAGAGTTTGATCTATCTGTCACCAACGTGTGGTCACTCGTTGTACAACTAGAGTTTAATATCTGACAAACAGTTAATGATGATAATGGCGATATGTATGTATCATGTATGCGTATATGAGTTGATATCATAGGCTTGTTGATGAAAAAAAGTTTAGTACAAAGTGTTTCATGTTAATGCCACAGATATCTTATGCTCCTATGTATGTCTTCTTTTCAGAACCTGAATTCTAATGTTAGTCAATGTAATCTGGATAACTTTAGTTACCTTTTCCCCGCTAATGCTGAAAACATAAACTGTAAACTTAAATTTGATCATCATTAACCTGAAATAATCTTCTTCAATGAATTGAGTGTTGCCAATCCAGCCTGATTTTGAGGTGGATGACACTGTGGAGTCCGGGCCGTTTCTGAGCATGTGCAAGCTGTGCGATCACACAGGATCCCAAAAACCGGAATGCCCCAAATTTTTTTAACTTCTGTATATATTACTAATAGGAAATCTTCATTTTTAGATTTAGCCTCCCTTGTGGAAACTGCAGTGCAGTAGTATGGCCCTTAGAATGTCAAGAAAATGTCCTTTTTTAGAGTAGTTAAAAAGGTCCATTTTTAGCAATGGTACAAGACCCTTAGAATGTCAGAAACGATCCTGTGTAGAGTGTCGTGGAACGTGGTAGACGGAAGTTATAGCAAATAACCAGGACTTGAATGGAGCCAAAAGAGTAGCACCGATATATCGACGGTATCCCAGTGACTGTAAGAAATGTCAAACAGCTTTCTGGCACAAAAGTGTGTGCATCAAGCATATCGTCGTATGTTGAGGATATGACGGTGCTGTGTATTTCTATGTAGTGCAAGATTTCAACATTTTCTGAGGCCGTTGGATTTATGTTTGGACTGCCAGGATTGCATGCTGGCTAGCTTAGGGCCTTAAGCTATGTTTGATGAAGTAAATACTTGTATCAATTTTTTTACTGTTATTAGAGATTGGGATTTGTTTGGTTTACAAAGTCACCACATATACTCATGTGATTTACCTCTTTCGTAACAGGTTCTTGGTATGTTATCTTGTTTGTGGTAACGATTTGGTGATCAACGTTTACGTCTCTGAATTCCTATATCGAGTAATTGCACTTGGTCCACCTGCATGCCGGTTTAATGATACGACCCTTTCTTGTCGATTGTCGTCTGTAGATACCTCGACCAGGATCAGGATTTCCCAGCTACTTTTTCACCTACTGGTTGGTGATTGTTCTTTGAGGTAGAATCAGTTTTTTCGCACGAATCCGCAACCACCTCACCGCCACTCTTCCCACTTGGGTAAATCTTGATCAGCTCGTATTTACCTGTATAGGAAATTCGACAACAACAAAATTTTGGTCCATTTTTTTATACCTATGTGCTCCACATCCAACTGCATTTTGTTTGGATATTGGTAAATGATGGTGTGAACGATGAGTTGAAACCACACATTCTTCACTATTAAGAAACAGTAGAGTGTACAGTCATTAATTACATTCCCTTTCCAGCTCTCTGCTATTGTTACTGAAAAAACCAAGGTAAGCCATCGGCAGATTCAGAGGTTTTGTTAGTTTTGATGGTTTTGAATTGATTGGTTTTGACAGTTTCGAGGGCCGTTTCTGATATTTTTAAAAAGGGTTTTTTAAAACCAATCTAAGAAAAGGATATATTTTTTGAAATTCTAAGGATAATGTTACAGCAGTTTCTGAAAAATAAGGGCTTAAATCTAAAAATGGAGATTTTACATTAATATTATATATGGAGGTTAAATTTTTTGGGGACTTCTGGTTTTCGGGGCCATGTGTGATCGCATAACTTACACATGCTCAGAAACAGCCATGACGGTTTCAGACCCTACGATTCGGATACTTAAAACCTTTGCCAAAATACGTAGGAATGCATTGAAAATTAAATGATGGATAACTCTACTGCAGTCACAAGTGGGTATGAGATGGGATGATTCCACCAGTAATAAATAATCTCTGTACAGTTTCACATGCTCTGTTTCAAGGATTTTCTGTTGGAACAGAGGTCTTCATTTTTTTTCTAATGCTGGTTGTTGGTCTTTCAACTGCCTTGGTCTGTGCACAAAAAAGAACATTTTTGGTAAGTACTGATCTTAGTTGTCAGACATAAATACTAGGGCTAGAATAAAGTTTTTCTGGTAAGCAACCAACCAATTCACTGGTGATATAAAAAAGAAAATTTCCAAGGACCGAAAACATGTCATTGTAGTTTTTCTTTATGGGCACGTTTGGCAACCAGAAAGTATTTGAAAGTTAGAAAATTAGTTTCTAGAAACCACAGAAAATAGGTTTCCAAGCTAAAAAAAGACATTTGTTTATTAGAAAGTAGAATGAGGAAAGTAGAGATATACCAGTATTAAACAATATAAATATGATTAATTTGAAAGAGTGATTTAATTTCAAAATTTAGATCATTTACTTTGTGAATGGTTAAACTCTAGGCTAGCTGATGTAAAGAGGAACTGAAGCACTACTGGCATACTGTGCTTTCATGATAAGGGAAGAAATTGATGTTGCTCTATATTAACTCGGTTCAAAAATGGTACAGTCTTGCAGTTGCTTTTCTGAATCATTTGGTTTATATATTTATTTGTCCACTACCCACATTTCTTTTTGACCAATCTTGTAGATCCAGAAATTAATAGATGGTGCATTATTGCCCTATGTAATAAAAAAAAACTCATGTCCCCTTGAGGATTGAATAGGTGCAGATGGATGGATTCCATTTCATCGACATTCGACATCTTAAGTTGGATCTGTACCATCATTTCCCCTGTCTATAGGGTGTTCATGATTTTTATCCTTAAAACAGTTACCATTGAGTGTTTTAGAGAACACATTTTGTTATGTTTTATAGAGAAAGGATATTTGAAATCAGAATTCCAGGTTCATGACTGTATATCAACGATGTGTTAAAACCTATTTCGCATTTCTATCTTTCACTTGTGAATGTTTAGAAACACAGATTCAGGTTCCGAAACTATTCTGGAGTAACACCCCTCAAATGAAATTTGTGATACGGCTGTTTGTATATATATTATCTGTAGGACTAGGAGAAATCAGTCTAGACCGCAGGATTGCAGCAACTAAAATTATTTTTGAGATAAAAACAGTGGGAATAAATCCAACTGCCTTTCATAGAAGTAATCAAAGAAACAAGTCCCAAATACAAAAGGAGACAATTCCAACAGTACCACCCACGAAAGATTAAGAAAAAAACAAGAATACAGACTCCAACAAGATAAATGATAACTCTGCCGGCGAGTTGCTAGCTTTGTCACAGCTAAAAGCTATGAAAGTCGTAGACTGGATGCTCGTCAAGCACTTGAAAATATCCTTCATCTGTGAGACCCCTGCCCAAAATCTATCTGGGAAAAGAAAAGGTCATTAAAGAGAATACCAAGTAGACATCGATCCTGTTCATTAATTCAGTTCTTGATGTGTTGTACTCTAATCATCAAAATTGCAGCAACATTGTAACAAAAAGATGTAGCAACATTAGACAGTATGAAAATAGGTGCCATATCTCCTGGTGACATGTTAGATACATATTAAATACGAGACACACACACTCCAAAGTACATTAGGACGCACTAAAAGCATGCGGTGTCCTGATTACCGTGTCCTTATCGTGTCATGATGATAGTTCCAGGCTTGGAGCCTTAAGCTTGAACCTGTTTCTAGGCCCAAAACATGCCAACTGCAACCCTTGACCTTCCCCATCCTCACTCCCCTAGGAAAATTTATCATCATATAATTCTTTTTAGTTCTTGTTTCACATAGTACTGGTTTTTGGTGTCAATGTTTTCACCAACCCTCCAATTCCCATTGAGGGGAAAAAAAACTTCCAGAAGATGAAAAGCCCAGAGAACTTTGTAACTCCAATTCCTCACTTCACCTACTTCAATGTCCCATAGTTTTATACTGACATGTGACCACCATAAAAGCCACCTCCTCATAGGTATGACAAACATAACATATTACTGCGCATTTGTTTTCCCTCCCACCTCCTCTTCTCATTGATTTCTTGGACCATAATATTTACCTAGAGTTTTAAGAGTGTAAAATTGCCAGAACAGTACAGTAAAATGAATATTTTTGCCAACAAAGAAAGTAAGAATAAACCAAGAAGATCAAGAATTCTAAAACAAACCAGGGGAAGAGACCATCACCCACATTGTTTACAATCACACCACCATCATTGTTCATTGTTCTCAATCAAACCTGTTACATACAAAACACAATAGTTAACTTTACTTTAAGCCTCAAGAAATATATATGCTTATCTATTCTACTATATCTATTCTACTATATAATAGGAAAACTTAGATAGTGAAACTTTTGAATTCCAAAAATACCCTTACATACTTATACTAATTAAAAATAGTTCATTAATTTTAATAAAGACAACTTAGTAATTAGGAAGACTACCCTTTGGTCTTCCTAAAGAGTCTTCCTAAACTAATTAAGAAATGTTAAAATACGTGCAAGGCACGTGCACATATGCTAGTACTTTTAATAGAGGAATTAACACTTTTCATATCTGCTCTATATTTCATGCTCCTTCAAAACTTGGTGACCAAGAAGGCCATCAAGCAGGAAGGGACATCCTTGTTCGCAATCATATCAGTCAGCTTAACTGCAAACTAAACTTTCGGATTTATGACCAGCATATACTGGTTGATAACTAGCGCCTACAAGAATACGCGACAAGATGTTTCTTCTAATTAATCTATTACTGTGGAAAGCATATACTTACTTAGAAACACTGAAATGGACAATCAACTCCAGATCCACAGAAGGGTATTAAATCCTTGTAAAAAGATTATAGAACAACAATCTTTCAACTGCCAGTTCAGTACCTAATACACTGCAAAAACCTTCTAGGAACTGCACCCAATCAATACCAAAATTGAGCAGTCTTAAAATAATTCAAAAAGTATTCTATATGTCCAAGCACTTAAAAGTATGTTTCCAAAAGTAAATGCCATCTGATTTTTTTTTTTTCTAAACCATTTGCGATACAAAGCATTTTGATTTCTAAGTAAAGAACCGTTTCCTATCAACATCTAGAACATCAAAAGTTCCCATGACACTTCCAGTCTTCAACTAAAAGAATTTATGAAAATAGAAAAGAAAAGCAAAGCAAAGCAAAGCAAAGCGAAGTATGGACATTGTACAGTTACTACACCTACTAAGCCCAGAGCAATAGATCTCATTCTTTCAATCCTATACATAAAATTAAATATGCCCCTTTCCATTTTTTTTTCATTGGTAATAAGATCCCTCACATCATCCATCAAACAGAGGAAAACAAATGTCTATATCTTTCTGAAATGAATAGTTAAACATATCTTAATTAATTGTTGGCCTGAGTTCTTCATAGTTGTCCTTGTTGTCTAGCAAAGTCACCATGTTAATAAGAAGATATCTATCAAATCCTTTCTTAAAGGGCTTGGCATGTCTTCTGTAGAGAATAATTGTTGTATATTTTATTGATTGGCTACTCCACTACTTATAGGGAGTCTAGCTCCTCTTCATACTATATTTTCCAATGTGGGACTAAATCCCTTATTAGTTCTCAACACTCTCCCTCAAGATGGGCGATAGATATTAATCATTCCCATCTTGTTACATAGCTTCGACAGACTTAATGAACTAAGACCCTTAGTCAGACAGTCTGCCACTTGTTCTTCTGAGCGAACATGATCAATCTTCAGTATCCCTTGTTCTAGCTTCTCTTTGATGAAGAATCGATCGATCTCGATGTGCTTCGTTCTGTCGTGCTGAACTTGATTGTTAGCTATACTTATTGCAGCTTGACTATCGCTCAGAAGAAGTAAAGGTGCTCCCTTGTCCAGCTTCAACTCTGTCAGCAACGCTTTCACCCACAGCAACTCCGACACTCCTAAAGCCATTGCTCTGTATTCTGCTTCAGCTGTAGACTGTGCTACCACTGACTGTTTCTTGCTTCTCCATGAGACCAAGTTTCCTCCTACAAAGATACAATATCCCGTGGTAGACCTTCTATCGTCTATGCAGCTCGTCCAGTCTGCATCACAGTATCTCTCAACTTCTATACATCCATTCTTCTTGAACCATAGCCCTTTTCCCGACGTCCCTTTCAGATATCTCAAGATCTGAAACACTGCATCCATATGACCCGTTCTTGGATCATGCATGTAGCGACTTACTACACTCACCGCAAATGAGATATCAGGGCGAGTGTGCCCCAGATAAATCAATCTTCCTACAAGTCGTTGATATCTTTCACGATCAACTGGCTCTCCTGCTTCTGCTCCCAACTTGCACTTCTGGTCAATTGGAGTGACTGCTGCTTTGCATCCCAGCATCCCTGTCTCCTTCAGCAGATCTAGTGCGTATCTTCTCTGTGAGAGAACAATTCCTTGTTCGTCTTCACACACCTCGATACCTAGAAAGTACCTCATCGTTCCTAAATCCTTCACCTCAAACTCCTTCGCGAGTTTTGATTTCAGCTTAGCGATCTCGACTTCATCATTACCTGTGATTACTATATCATCCACGTATACAGCAAGTATAGTGATGTGGCCTCTTGCATGCTGAAGAAAGACCGTATGATCTGCATTTGCTTGATGGTATCCCATGCCTGTAACAGCCTTTCTGAATCTGTCAAACCAGGCTCGAGGAGATTGCTTGAGTGCATATAGCGACTTCTTTAGTTTGCACACTTTTCTATGCGATGTCCCTCCGTCTGATTCTGTAGCGTAGCACCCTAGCGGGAGTTCCATGTATACTTCTTCTTGTAGATCCCCATGGAGAAAGGCATTCTTCACATCTAACTAGTATAGCTTCCACCCATAGTTTGCTGCAATAGAGACCAGAGTTCTTACGGTGCTCATTTTCGCTACTAGAGCAAAAGTCTCATCATAGTCGATGCTATATGATTGTGTGTATCCTTTTGCAACCAACCTTGCCTTGTATCGTTCCACTTTTTCTTCTGACGTCTCCTTTACTGTGTACACCCATTTGTATTCCACAGTTTTCTTTCCTTTGGGTAATGGAACCAGCTCCCACGTCTTATTTTTCTCTAGTGCCCCAAGTTCTTCCATCATTGCAGCTTTTTACCTTGGATCTTTTTTTGCTTCCTGACAACACTTGGGCAACGAAGTAGAGTCTAATGATGCAATGAAGGCTCGATAATTCGAAGAAATGTTAGAATAAGACAGGTACTTGGCAATATCATGTTCATAATCATCAAAACGACTAGGAGCCTTACCCGCATTGACGCGAGAAGATCTCCTTAAGGGAGCAATAGGTGGTGGAGAGATCATACCATCAGAGTCAGAGAGATTCGTATCAGAATCAGATTGATTCAGTGCGGGGGCAACATCTTCAAGAGTTGGAGCAGGAGTAGACGAGGGACTTGGTACAGTAGGCATAGGACACGGTACAGGCACAGTACTAGACTTCTGCTGTCTCCTTCTGTAGACTTGGAGCTCCTTTTTCATTGTCTGCTGCTCTTCCTGTTTAACATATGTATCTTCTTCATCTTCTGTATCGGAGTCACTGCTTTCTCCCCCTTTCGCCCAGTTTTTCACGACCGGGCATGGGACCGATCCGACTACCACAGATGGACTTATTTTCTTCCCCTCACATCTAACACCCTCTGTGTTAGGTGTGTCACCAAACGCTGAACCGTCATCCAAACCATAATATGGTTCCAGTTCTCTGAATGTAACGTCCATACTTACAAACATCTTTCGCTCAACTGGGCTCCAACATGCGTATCCCTTCTGAGTTGCCGTGTACCCGACAAAGACACATTTAACCGCTCTAGGATCCAGTTTGCCAACTCCTGGCCTATTATCTTGGACAAAATATACACACCCAAATACTTTCGGTGGAACAGTGTACGTGGTTGCACCAGTAAGCATCTCCAACGGTGTCTTCCAGTCCAATACCTGAGATGGCATTCTGTTGATGAGATAAGAGGCCGTTAACACCGCCTGCCCCCATAAGTGTTTCGGGACATTCATAGCCAGCATCATCGTCCGTGCGACCTCCAGCAGGTATCTGTTCTTCCGTTCGGCCACACCATTTTGAGCCGGTGTATAGGCACATGAAGTTTGGTGTAGTATTCTATGAGTGGATAAATACTCAGCAACCTTCTTATTTGTATACTCCGTCCCATTGTCAGACCGTAAGCACTTAATTTTAGTGCCATGTTGTGTTTCTACCCGGCGATGAAAGTCTCAAAACGCCTCAAAGACGTCACTTTTATTCTTCATAAGGTAGACCTATGTCACGCGAGTATAACAATCAATAAAAGTGACGAACCATCGAAAACCGTTAATACCGGTTGTAGGACAATGGTCCCATACGTCCAAATGTATCATATCAAATGCAGTTGAACTTCTCCTTCCTGAACTCACATACGTGCTTCTGGTATGTTTATCCAATTCACATGCATTACAAAATAACTTCTCTTTGTTAGCCCTTTGGTATAAGGATGGATACATTCGACTAATAATTTTAAAAGAAGAATGACCGACACGCTGGTGGTGGAGTAGCAATTCATCTTCTACACTGCGCCATGAAACTTCTTGTGGTGTGTCCGCTACCAGAGATGCCAATGCTTTGTCCAGTCCAGTCATCTCCAAGTACCACAGCCCCTTATGCCATGTGCCAGTCCCTAGTCGTCGTTCTGTCCCCTTCTCCTGAAAAGTCACCGTAGGAATGTCAAAGGAAACAGTACAGTTAAGATCAAGAATAATGGCACTAATAGAAAGAAGATTGACAGGAAAAGACGGAGCATGTAAGACATTGGTGAGAGTGAGAGAAGGGGTGCATGCGACAGTGCCTTTACCCATGACAGGGCTGGAGTTACCATCAGCAGTCTGAATGCTCTCCGGCGTCGGTAGGTGAGTATAGTCCTGGAACTCACCGTGGGATCCCGTGACATGGCGAGATGCCCCAGAGTCCATAATCCAACCTGGTTGGTGGACAGCTGCTGCAAGAGTATGTCACGCCCCAGAACCAGAATACTGGAGAGCGGGGGCGTACATAGCCAGCTACGTATATTGAAGTGCAATCCACCTCGCTATACGGTCACGGCTGTCTAGATACATGAGGGTTTAACTACAAGCCAACAGTCTCCTATGGTCACGAACAAGCCTATTGTCTCAATCTCAAGCAAGCAATAATAGTTATAAGATGTCAGAGCACCAAATATATAATAGCAAGGCGTCCTATACATTACATATTGGATGATCATGAAGCTAGTCGTACAAAATGTTAAGACTAGCAAGAGTTCAGTCATACATGATCAACCCTAGGATCTGTCAATCATGTTACAGCCCGTAGGCAGACAGTAAATAAGGTACAATATGAGCTAACACGTGCTCGTCGGCTAAACGCCTCAAAAGAATAATTTTATAATAAAGTGGGAGGACAAAAGAAACCCACTCGTTGCCAGGGTTACGCCTGGTGGTCACCATCTGACTGGAAGATAGGTAGATCCTCTGGTGCTGCTCCGATATCTGGCCATACAAAACCAGCTGGGTCAGACCCCAGAAAGAGCAAGTGCCACAAAGGAGGCTTCACTTAGGAACTAAAACCAGCAAATCACAAATAAATAGTAAAGGTAATTAAAAGATACTGATAATAACTGAGATAACAATAATATATTGAGCACGAAAAAACCATTCAAGTAGCCATACTACAACCCTTAAACCAAACAAGGACCGGGGTTGCAATCCTTCGCCTGAATAGAAATCCGTCTCAATTACTATTGATAAGGTAACAAGACAATAAACGAAGAGAGAACACAGAACTGCTCTGGGAGCCAGGTTACAACCCTTAAACCAAATAAGGACCGGGGTTGTAACCCTTCGCCTGAACAGAACTGGACCCCTGATCTTTATTGCTAAGGCCAGTATAAATAATCATGGTATTAAGGTAAGGTAAAACATGACGAACATGGCATGGGATTGCAATAAGACAATAAACGAAGAGAGGACACAGAACTGCTCCGGGAGCCAGGTTACAACCCTTAAACCAAACAAGGACCGGGGTTGTAATCCTTCGCCTGAACAGAACTGGACCCCCGATCGTTATTGTTAAGGCAAGCTTCAATGATCATGTCATGTCACAATCTTGCACAGGATCAGGATAAGACTAAGCTGGAATAAACTCCATCCAATCAATCACGGCCAATTAAGAATACGGCTTGATACTTTTAACTAATTAGGGTTATCACAGGCCTAGTTACTAGCAAGATACAATGAGATTATCCCAACAGCCACAAGTCCTGCAGACCATCCAGATTATCCGGGTCGAATGTATATTTTATGAAGGGTGCACCACATGACTTGTGCTGGAAATGTGCCCTACTCATCGGTAGGCTACAAGTCCACTTAATGCGCTCAGATAACGGGATTGCCTGTAGCCGAGAATCTCTTCATGTCTACTGAATTATTCTAGTTTATTAGCCTTAGTCAATTACTGTAGGTATCCCTGATCGTGGTACTCAGGGATCCCCATCCTAGACATGATGCAAGACAGTACCAGTTTATCTGTTCAAACACAATCGCCCATGGTGTCCAGGTCATTCCTACTTGTCATGTCAAGCTAGCTGTCGTAACAGTATGTCATGATATATCATGTCAGTTTGCTTGTCAAGAGTGCGCCACAGCGGACCATTATCGTGTTCTATTCTTACCTTATCATGAATGAGAGAAACTTGCATAAAATAACAAGTGACATATTCTTGAAGCCAAGGAAAAGATCTACAACTTTCATGTTTTGAGTTTTTCAAGATTCTAGCTACAAAACAACTTAAACATGCATAAACAATGAAATGGAGCAATTTCGGCGCGTGGGATTCCTGCACCATCGGCGCGTGGGATTCCTGCGCAATCGGCACGTGGGATTCCTGCACAATTGGCGCATGAGATTCCTGTACCATCGACGTATGGGATTCCTGCACCATCGGCGCGTGGGATTCCTGCGCAATCGGCGCGTGGGATTCCTGCACAATTGGCGCGTGGGATTCCTACACCATCGGCGCGTGGGATTCCTGCACAATCGGCGCGTGGAAAACTCACGTTGCATCTTCAGTACATGCGCGTAGGGAACCTACGCGCATGACACGCTCGGAGTTAAGGGATGCGTTGTCGGGACTTCACAGCGCATGGCCTCCCGGCACATGGCCTCCCGGGCGCATGGGGGTCATCGTCCCCAATCAGCAAGTTCAGCCATGAAAGTTCCGAAAACTTGCCATGGTCATAACTTCCTCATCCGAAGTCAAAATCAAGCGAAATAAAAGCCAAAACCGTATGAAATTGAATTCTCTACAACATAGAACCATTAGTTTTCGAAAATAACCAAGTTTTAGAAGTCAAAACCAAGAAAACCGAAAAGTTATAAACTTAGATCTACAAGAATCCATCCATCAAATCCAAAAATGTCAAGTTCTAAAGAGGCTTAGAATCAAGTAAGGAAGAGAATGGAACAATAAAACTTGAGATCTATCATGAAGCAAGTTTGTACTTGCCTAAGCTCTCTCTCTCTCCCTCCTGGTGGTTGAAGAAGTAATGGTGGAGAAGAAGAAGTAAATGAAGAGAGAGAAATGAGGGAATGGGTTATTAAATAGTGATGGTGGTGGTAGGTAGGGGTTCTCCCCTTGGTACATGATGAACCAATAAACAATCCAAGCCGAACCAAGCCAACCCAAACAAGCCGAACCAAGCCAGGAGACATAAAATACTAGTCAAGATACGTATACGTATTTCAAATACGTAATACGAACCACGGTCATTACAACTCTACTCATCTTAAAAGAATTCCGTCCTCGGAATTTAATTAAGAGGCTAGAGCGGCAAGAACAAGCTATACTAATCGTAAGCTATAACAAGCAGTCTATTATACAGTCATTTATTCAAGCAAGGAATTGAAAGCATAAGGCATAAGGAAGACATTATACCTTACGAGTCAAACAGGTCGAGATATCGTGATCGGATATCATCCTCACGCTTCCACGTCGACTCATCCAAAGAGTGATGACTCCAAGCAACACGGACTAAACTAATAGTCTTGTTCTTGAGTACCTTCTCTCTTCGGTCCAATATAGACACGGGCCTCTCCTCATACGAAAGGTTGGTACCGACAACCAATTTCGAATGATCCAGGATGTGGCTCGGGTCCGGAATATACCGTCGCAGTTGGGATACATGGAACACGTCATGCACCTCACGTAGCGACGGTGGAAGAGCGAGACGATAGGATACATCACCTACTCGCTCCAGAATATCGAACGGCCCTATACCTAGGACTAAGCTTTCCCCGTACGCCGAAACGAATGACGCCATGGTTAGGCGAAATCCTCAGGAATACATGGTCGCCGATAGAAAACTCAAGAGGGCGCCGATGAGAATCAGCCCAATGACGCTGGCGATCTTGGGCAACTCGAAGATGATCTCTGACTCTCCTGACCACTTCAATTGTCTGAGCAATCATTTCCGTACCGAGCATCTGTCTCTCTTCGACATCGTCCCATACTAGCGGGGATCGGCACTTTCTACCATACAGTGCCTCGAACGGTGCTATCTGGATACTGGCCTGGAAACTGTTGTTGTACGAGAACTCCACCAGGTGCAGGTGATCTTCCCATGATCCACCGAAGTCGAGCGTACAAGATCTCAACATGTCTTCCAAGGTTCGTATGGTACGCTCTGACTGACCATCTGTCTGCGGATGATAAGCGAAGCTGAACTGGAGGCGAGTTCCCAAACTCTCTTGCAGGCTACGCCAAAAGTGCGACGTAAATCTTGAATCTCGGTCCGAGGTGATACTGACTGGTACTCCATGCATCCTGACTACCTGCCTGAGACACATCTCTGCCAGCTGAGCCGTCGACTGACCAACTCTGAACGGGAGAAAGTGGGCCACCTTCGTGAGCCGGTCAACTATAACCCAAATAGCATCTCGACCAGCTGGGGATCTAGGTAATCCAGTCACGAAATCTATGGTCACATGCTCCCACTTCCATTCTGGAATTGGCAAGGGCTGAAGAAGTCCAGCTGGCCTCTGATGTTCAGTTTTAACTTGTTGGCAAACCAAACATCGAGAGACAAACCGGGCTATCTCCCTCTTCATGCCATTCCACCAAAAGTGCTGACGGATATCACGATACATCTTCGTACCGCCGGGATGAATGGAATACTGCGAACTGTG
The DNA here is from genome assembly GCA_029216955.1 of Iris pallida. NCBI lineage: Eukaryota > Viridiplantae > Streptophyta > Magnoliopsida > Asparagales > Iridaceae > Iris > Iris pallida. The sequence goes on along the minus strand of JANAVB010030817.1, from coordinate 10,009,593 downwards.
AGCCTCTGTCATGATCCTCTGTCTGATATCTTCACTGGGTACACAAAGACGCTTTCCATGTCGAAGTGTACCGTCTTTATGGATACATAACTCTGGTCTTCGTCCTGCCTCACACTCTGCTCTGAGTCGCTGAAGCTTGGAATCTGTTGACTGTGCCATCCGGATCCTCTCGACTATAGTGGACTGAACTTGCATGCTGGCCATCAATGCCATACTGGAAGGGAGGACAACTTCTATACCCATCTTCTGAAGATCGGCTAACAGCTCTGGTTGCGCTGTTAGGAAATAAACTCCGGCTCTCCTACTCAATGCATCTACAACGATGTTGGCCTTCCCTGGGTGATACTGCAAGTTGACATCATAATCCACAAGTAGCTCTAGCCACCTTCTCTGACGCATGTTAAGATCCTTCTGGGTGAAAATATACTTCAGGCTCTTGTGGTCGGTAAAAATCTCCACCCTATCTCCGTACAAATAGTGCCTCCACAACTTAAGTGCAAACACTACCGCTGCCAGCTCCAAGTCATGGGTTGGGTAATTCCTCTCATGATCACGAAGTTGTCGTGACGCATAAGCTATTACCTTCCCATGCTGCATCAGAACACATTCTAAACCTCTGCCTGAAGCATCACAATACACTGAGAATCCTCTGGTTCCATCTGGAAGCGTGAGAATAGGAGCCATCATCAAACCTCGCTTCAACTTCTCAAAAGAATCTTGACATTCTGCTGTCCAAGCAAACTGCACATCCTTGCGGGTCAACTGGGTCAATGGCGCTGAGATCCGAGCAAAGTCCGAAACAAATCGCCGGTAGTAGCCGGCCAATCCAAGAAAACTGCGAACTTCTGCAACCGTACTGGATACTGGCCATATTTCAATGGCCACGATCTTCTGGAGATCCACTTCTACTCCTCCTCTGGTGATGATATGATCCAAGTACGAAATGCGATCGAGCCAGAACTCGCATTTACTAAACTTGGCATACAACTGGTGCTCTCTGAGAATCTGGAGGACAACTCTGAGATGCTGCTCATGCTTCGCTTCACTCTTGCTATAGACCAGGATGTTGTCTAGGAACACAATTACGAACTGATCCAAATAAGGCATGAAGATGCGATTCATGAGATCCATGAATACGGCCGACGTATTGGTTGCTCCAAAGGGCATAACAAGGAACTCTCAATGCCCATATCGGGATCTGAAAGCTGTCTTCGGGATGTCCTGCTCTCTGACTCTGATCTGATGGTACCCTGACCGCAAATCTATCTTCGAGAATACTGCTGCCCCCTTGAGTTGATCAAACAAGTCATCTATCCTCGGGAGAGGGTATCTGTTCTTGATTGTCACTGAGTTCAAGGTACGATAATCTACACATAATCTGGACGTACCATCCTTTTTTTTTCACAAGAAGCATCGGGGCTCCCCAAGGCGATCCACTTGCACGAATGAATCTCTTGGTTCTAAGTTCTTTATTCATCTTGTACAATATCTCTAATTCTGACGGCGCCATCCTGTAGACTCTCTCTGACACTGGGGCTGTTCCGGGAATCAAGTCGACGGTGAACTCGATCTCCCGCTCTGGCGGCATCCCTGGAAGCTCTTCTGGGAAAATATCTGGAAATTCTTTGACTATCCGAGGTAACTGCACTGCTGCTACTGCCATCCGCAACACTGGAGGAGAAGGTTCAACTTCGCCTCGGGAGAAGGAAAACTTCGGCTCGCCTGGAATGCTAAAAACAACCCTGCCAATATGGCAGTCTATCCTAGCATACTGGTCCCTCAACCAATCCATCCCTAAGACCACATCATAATCGGCCATCGGGAACTCTATCAATCTAGCGGGGAACTCTCTACCGCTAACTACGATCCGACACGAGAAAAATACCCTATCTACTCCCACAAGTCTATTATCAGTAAGTATATTGAGCCTCACTGATAATAACTCGGGCTCCAATCCTATCCGTGTCGCGAATCGTGCAGACATAAATGAATATGAGGCACCAGAATCAAATAATACTGAAGCCGGAAAGGTGTTGACGAGAATAGTACCTGCCACTACCTTACCTGGTGCTATTCTTTCTTCTTCCATGGTCAAAGCCAACACATGACCATGTCCTCTGGGTGCGGATCCCCTCTGCTGAAAATCTCTCTGCCTGCTCTGGATCAGGACTTGGGCTTGGGCATACTGCTGCAGTCTCTACTGCTGGAATGCCTGGGCCTGTGTCGACAATGGCCTCGGGAACGGGTACTGCAGCTGCTGCTGCTGCTGGACTGGTGCTGGTCCTCTAACTGAAGGACTAGAGAAGGCCGATGAACTCCTCATGTTCGGGCAGTTCCCAATCCTGTGGTCTGGGGCACCACAAACCAAGCACAAACCCTGTGCTCTGCGACACTCTGATACCACATGCCCTGGCTTCCCGCAGTGTGAACATCCCACTGCGGAAGACTGCTTCTGCTTCTGCTGCTGAGGGTGCGTCGGGGTGGGATGCTGAACCGACGTCACTGAGGCCGTCCGCCTCGGAGCTCCAATGGTCAAAGCCCTGGCTGCCGGGGCTGGTGCTGATGACTGATTCATCTGGCTATGGGATCGTTTTTGACCTCCGGTCCTATCCACAATCCTCTGGGAGGTATACTCATGCCTCCTAGCTGCTCTCAATACTGCATCAAAAGTCTGATGCTCAAACTGCTCTACCGCCAACAAAATCTCCAGGTGAAGTCCCTGCTGGAACCGCTGGGCTCTATCGAACTCGGTCGCCACCAAGGTGGGAGCAAACCGACTAAGCCTGGAGAACCTGGCCGCATATCCATCAACCGTCCTGTCCATCTGCTTCAGATTGGTGAACCTCGTCTGTAAATCATACCGAGCTACAACATCAAAATACTTGGTCTGGAATCTCTCCCTGAATACTGCCCAGGCAATAGGGGCCACTAATCCAACAGCCTGCGCCGCCCACCAGCTGCGGGCAAGATCCAATAGCTGTAGGCACACCACGGCCACCTTCTCGTTCTCTGGAGTCCTGGCTGCTTCTAGAATCACCTATGTGTCCTGAAGCCATGCATCCGCAGCGATCGCATCTTCATTGCCGTCAAAGAAGGGAGGGTTCAAGCGCTTGAAGCTGTTGGCCGCGTTGTTACCCTGATGACCTCCTCTGGTCAAAGCATCTGCCACCGCCTGGTACAAGGCATCTCCTCGACGATCCTGGGAGACTAATAATGACCTGATGAGACCCACCAAAGTGCCATCATCAGGCTCTGCAGGCTGGACGGGCTGAACTGGTGGCTCTCCTCCAGTAGGCATGACTCTGGAGACTACTCCTGAATGCTGGGCTTGATCTCCGGGTTGCTGCTGGTCCGCGGGAGGTGCTCCACCTTGCTGATCAGCAGGTCCAGGAATAATGTCGCTGAAGAAGACGACATAGGGAACAATAAGGAAGGAACATGATAGATCAACGATACAAGCATGTGATCATGTCAAGATTTTCAGGAATCAAGAGGATACGAGCAGAGATCAAGGGAGAGTACTGATTGAGACATCTATTCCGTAAACCATCACATATCTTGATTTACAAGACCTGCATGGGCCACCACTTAAACCATGTCCCCCAGAACCAGAATACTGGAGAGCGGGGGCGTACATAGCCAGCTACGTATATTGAAGTGCAATCCACCTCGCTATACGGTTACGGCTGTCTAGATACATGAGGGTTTAACTACAAGCCAACAGTCTCCTATGGTCACGAACAAGCCTATTGTCTCAATCTCAAGCAAGCAATAATAGTTACAAGATGTCAGAGCACCAAATATATAATAGCAAGGCGTCCCATACATTACATATTGGATGATCATGAAGCTAGTCGTACAAAATGTCAAGACTAGCAAGAGTTCAGTCATACATGATCAACCCTAGGATCTGTCAATCATGTTACAGCCCGTAGACAGACAGTAAATAAGGTGCAATACGAGCTAACACGTGCTCGTCGGCTAAACGCCTCAAAAGAATAATTTTATAATAAAGTGGGAGGACAAAAGAAACCCACTCGTTGCCAGGGTTACGCCTAGTGGTCACCATCTGATTGGAAGGTAGGTAGATCCTCTGGTGCTGCTCCGATATCTGGCCATACAAAACCAGTTGGGTCAGACCCCAGAAAGAGCAAGTGCCACAAAGGAGACTTCACTTAGAAACTAAAACCAGCAAATCACAAATTAATAGTAAAGGTAATTAAAAGATACTGATAATAACTGAGATAACAATAATATATTGAGCACGAAGAAACCATTCAAGTAGCCAGACTGCAACTCTTAAACCAAACAAGGACCGGGGTTGCAATCCTTCGCCTGAATAGAAATTCGCCTCAATTACTATTGATAAGGTAACAAGACAATAAACGAAGAGAGGACATAGAACTGCTCCGGGAGCCAGGTTACAACCCTTAAACCAAACAAGGACCGAAATTGTAACCCTTCGCCTGAACAGAACTGGACCCCTGATCTTTATTGCTAAGGCCAGTATAAATAATCATGGTATTAAGGTAAGGTAAAACATGACGAACATGGCATGGGGTTGCAATAAGACAATAAACAAAGAGAGGACACAGAACTGCTCCGGGAGCCAGGTTACAACCCTTAAACCAAACAAGGACCGGGGTTGTAACCCTTTGCCTGAACAGAACTGGACCCCCGATCGTTATTGTTAAGGCAAGCATCAATGATCATGTTATGTCACAATCTTGCACAGGATCAGGATAAGACTAAGCTGGAATAAACTCCATCCAATCAATCACGGCCAATCAAGAATACGGCTTGATACTTTTAACTAACTAGGGTTATCACAGGCCTAGTTACTAGCAAGATGCAATGAGAGTATCCCAACAGCCACAAGCCCTGCAGACCATCTAGGTTATCCGGGTCGAATGTATGTTTTATGAAGGGTGCACCACATGACTTGTGTGCTGGAAATGTGCCCTACTCGTCGGTAGGCTACAAGTCCACTTAATGCATCCAGATAACGGAATTGCCTGTAGCTGGGAATCTCTTCATGTCTACTGAATTATTCTAGTTTATTAGCCTTAGTCAATTACTGTAGGTATCCCTGACCGTGGTACTCAGGGATCCCCATCCTAAACATGATGCAAGACAGTACCAGTTTATCTGTTCAAACACAATCGTCCACGGTGTCCAGGTCATTCCTACTTGTCATGTCAAGCTAGCTGTCGTAACAGCATGTCATGATATATCATGTCAGTTTGCTTGTCAAGAGTGCGCCACAGCGGGCCATTATCGTGTTCTATTCTTACCTTATCATGAATGAGAGAAACTTGCATAAAATAACTAGTGACATATTCTTGAAGCCAAGTAAAAGATCTACAACTTTCATATTTTGAGTTTTTCAAGATTCTAGCTACAAAACAACTTAAACAGGCAAAACAGTAAAATGGAGCAATTTTGGCGCGTGGGATTCCTGCACCATCGACGCATGGGATTCCTGTGCAATCGGCGCGTGGGATTCCTGCGCAATCGGCGCGTGAGATTCCTGCACAATCGGCGCGTGGGATTCCTGCACCATCGGCGCGTGGGATTCCTTCGCAATCGGCGCGTGGGACTCCTACGCAATTGGCGCTTGGGATTCCTGCACCATCGACGCGTGGGATTCCTGCACCATCGGCACGTGGGATTCCTGCATAATCGGCGCGTGGAAAACTCACGTTGCATCTTCAGTACATGCGCGTAGGGAACCTACGCGCATGACACGCTCGGAGTTAAGGGATGCGTTGCCGGAACTTCACAGCGCATGGCCTCCCGGCGCATGGCCTCCCGGACGCATGGGGGTCATCGTCCCCAATCAGCAAGTTCAGCCATAAAAGTTCCGAAAACTTGCCATGGCCATAACTTTCTCATCCGAAGTCGAAATCAAGCGAAACAAAAGCCAAAACCGCATGAAATTGAATTCTCTACAATACAGAACCATTAGTTTTCGAAAATAACCAAGTTTTAGAAGTCAAAACCAAGAAAACCGAAAAGTTACAAACTTAGATCTACAAGAATCCATCCATCAAATCCAAAAATATCAAGTTCTAAAGAGGCTTAGAATCAAGTAAGAAAGAGAATGGAACAATAAAATCTGAGATCCATCATGAAGCAAGTTTGCACTTGCCTAAGCTCTCTCTCTCCTGGTGGTTGAAGAAGTAATGGTGGAGAAGAAGAAGTAAATGAAGAGAGAGAAATAAGGGAATGGGTTAATAAATGGTGATGGTGGTGGTAGGTAGGGGTTCTCCTCTTGGTTCATGATAAACCAATAAACAACCCAAGCCGAACCAAGCCAACCCAAATAAGCCGAACCAAGCCAGGAGACATAAAATACGAGTCAAGATACGTATACGTATTCCAAATACGTAATACGAACCACGGTCATTACAGAGCACGCGCAGGAATACCTGTGCTGGTTTGGACAAAGCAAGTGATGTGATCCCCCAAGTTAGATGATGCCCCATGACTGCCGTCCGAACCCAGCTTCGTGCTTCGTAACCTCGCGAGGAACTCCTTCTCAAGAGGGGTTAACTCAGCCAGGTGATTGTCTCCCCCTTCCTCCGCCAGATTAGCTTTGTGTCCTCCAGAATAATTTTTCTTTCTACCAGCATAACCGTCTTTACCACCTCGACGTCCTCCGCGGCCCCGTCCACGATCACTCGACTGACTTTGCAGGGGTTTTGGACAAAACCTGATGTAATGTCCTGAGTCACCACAGTTGTGGCAAACACCGGCCACATAGGGAGGCTGATTGAAGGCGGCAAGGGTAGACTTGTCAACAGTGGCTTGCTCCTCCTGGAAACAGTCCTTGTTGGGCATCAACTTCAATCGAGCCTCTTCTTGTGCCATGACAGCTATGGCTTCTTCTAAGTTTGGAAGCATGGGCTGTGCTAGGAGTACATTCCTTCTATGCTCAAACACAGGGTTAAGACCCTTCAAGAACTTCATCATCCGTTGTCGAGAAATATAATCCAAGAACTTTTGAAAATATTTCGCAAATACTGGTTCGACTTGTGCATCTTCCATCCCAAGAGGATCATAGTGATCAAGATCAGACCAGTACTTCTTCAACTGTGTTGCATACTCAGAGATGGTACGGTCGTCCTGGACCACCCTATCAAGTTCATCCTGCAGTTGGAAGACCCGCATAGGATTGTCTGAGCCTGAGTATATATCCTTCAAAGTCTGCCATATATCAGCAGCAGCCTCCATCGCCTCTACATTGTCCGACACCTGGTCGGTCAAGGAGGCTGTCAACCAGCCAGCCACAACATTGTTGACAATTTTCCAAATAGCAAACTCCTTTGAGGAGGGATCATCTGGCGCCTTGGTTTGGCCATTGACATAGCCAACCAAGTCTCGTCCCTTCAGCGTCCGTATTGCCTGCCGTGACCATTTCAAGTAGTTGGACGTCCCTTCCAACTTCGTCTCCAGCTTGTCCAGTTTCCCTATTTTTTAGGGTGACGGATCCACATCAGTATGGATCACACGTGGGGTTGCCTCGGTTAATCTCTTTGATAAAATATCATCAACCAAGGCCTTCATCTCTTCTGCTGTCAGTTTACCACTGATCGAATTCATGGCGTCTTCAACTGTGATTCGTCGTCTTCGTCGGCTTCGTCGTCGTCGTCGTCTTCGTCGGCTTCGTCGTCATCGTCTTTATGTAAATTCTTCAACAGAGACCTTACGAATGCGCGATTAACGTGGCCAACACCGACGCGCGCATGTAGATCCTAATTTGCAGATCGAGAACGAAAAAACAAAAAAAGCATTTTGTAATTCCGGAGGACGTAATCTAGGAACAGATGGTGCAAATAAAGCATTTGACGTCCATCCGTCTTCAAATAACCGCCCACATAATCTCTCACGCAAATTAGGGTTTATTTATTTATTTATTTATTTTTTTTTTGAAAAAAAAGGGAGGGGGGGTGGGCAGCAGTTGGGCGTCGGGGGGGGGGGGGGGGCAGCAGCAGGGGGGTTCGGCGACGGCAGCAGGGGGGGCGTCGGGGCAGCGGGGGGGGGGGGGGGGGGGGTTGTCGGGGGGGGGGGGCAGGAGGGGGGGGGGGGCGTCGGGGCAGCAGGGGGGGGGGGCGGCAGCAGGGGGGGGCGGGGGGGGGGGAGGGTGGGTGGGTTTGCCGGGTTGGAAAAGAGGTGGAATTTTTTTTTTTTGTGGTTATGACTCTGATACCATGTAGAGAATAATTGTTGTATATTTTATTAATTGGCTACTCCACTACTTATAGGGAGTCTAGCTCCTCTTCATACTGCATTTTCCAATGTGGGACTAAATCCCTTATTAGTTCTCAACATCTTCCCTTCACTATACGTAGGAACGATTCATTGTCAAAATGTTGTCATATTAGTATAAGTAGGAATGCTTCGTAATCAAAATCTTCTTTATGATCTCTGTTAAAGATGGTAATTATAGTGATGGAGAATATTGACCATATCTTCCTTAAGTTCTTGCACTATAGAAAATGCGTATTTTAATTAGCATAATTTTCTCCATAATCCAAATTGCAAATGGATCCTCAACATTTCCTTTTTCTTTGTAGAGAAATACTGGTAACTCCAAGCATTATGAAATCGAATACGCTACTATTTGTTACTCTTTTGAGAAGTCATTTCTGCATTCTGACTATTTATGGTAATGAATGACATAAAAAATAAGGTTTTTCCAATACATGTGGCCGCTACATAGATTTTTATCCATGCTCACTGAAAATAGGTAATATGAATAAAAATCACGCCTTCGCTTTTAATATAGTTGGCACCATTTATTACTATCCATGTTCTCTTCTTGTTTCACCGATCCTACGCAATGCCAAAGGTTACGTGATAGCAAATTGCTGTCGTATGTGATATGTAACAAATTGAACCACATTTACTTTTTCACTCAAGGGAAGGGTAACAGTGAGAAATGAGAGACATTCTTTGAGATAGAAAGTGTCATCTTCTGTAGATTTCCTATGACCAGTGCTTGGGATCATCACCACACACAATTTCGTGGGTGGGGATCTCAGGCCAGAGTGAACCAGAGAGTTCAATTGGACTTACTGGATTAAAATTCTGAAAAAGTACTACTGAGACACTGACAAATTTACTGCTCTACTATGGATATTGGCCAGTGGAGTCACACTATGAAGAGTAAAATACAATTGGCAGGTTGGGAGAGTTTAATGTATTATTATTTATTATGACAAGGTATTAAACTACCAAGGTCCACCTAGTACCTGTTGGTTACTCTGTCAGCATCATTAATTTGAATTGAATGCAGTAGATGTGTTAGATAAGCGTGGCGGGAAAAGAATAACAGTAAGTAGTTACAAGGTGATAAAATCCATGGTAAAACACTGATTAAAAAAATAATTGTTTGATATAAAATGAATCATGATATAATTCTGCACTGTATATAATATTATGATCATAAGAATGAACAATGATATAGGAATATACATCAAGAATGATTACTGAACTCATTGGTCTAGGGAAGTGATCAATTAATTCTATACACTACATTCTTAAGACATTGTCAAGCTTATGGCCTTCCTAAAAGGTGAGCTTAATGGAAATGCATTTGTCGATTGGTCGATAGAGAGGGGAGAGGAGCATTGAGCTTACCAGCTTGTGTGTTCTCTTTTCTGGGCATTCTTTCTACACCCATGCATTCATGTCATCTTTAAATGCCCTTCCTGTTGTGGTTAATGTCTTTCTTCAAACTAGAGAACATTATTGCTCTCCAGCTATCATCTGGCCTCTATATATATCCTCCATGCCGAAGAAAGGAGGCAGAGAAACAAGAAAAGAGTCAGTGTGAGAGTGTAGTAAGTAACAGGCAAAGCTTGAGTTTGGAACTTCCTCGTATGTCCATGGCTTCAGACAATGGAGCTCTTTTCCTCAAGATCTTCCTCATTTTCGGCATACTAAGTTCATCTCAAGGTCCTTAAATTTCCACACTTCCTTCTCAATATACTTTTGGTGGTGTTCCTGGTTATCTTTTCTTTCAACTCCAAATGCCTACTTATGTCTGGGATTTCATATGGGCTTATTTTTTGTGAAGTGTGGTTAGTTGACTTGGAATCCCCTCCACTCAAAAAATGCCAACTGTTATTTTGACTTCAATGTGCAAGTCAAGGTCATTTTGTGACTTTTTGTAGTTATTGGCATCTTTCTTTTGCTAGATTTTTTTAAGATTGTTTTTACTTTTAATCTACCTGCAATCTTGCCTGCAAAATCAAAAAAAATTAGCAACCACTTGTTAATTTGACAAAATCCACACTTACAAAAAGTGAACTTCTAAGTTCCTGCAAATTCTCACTTGTGTCCTTCATATTTAAGCCTCACATGAAGTCCTAATCTATTACTGTTCCAATTTCAATTATGGAATCTACAACTCCTCTACTCTTCTTCTCCTGGTTCACTTCAATCACCACTCTAAGAGGGTGAAGATCAAGCCATAGTTTATTAGTGTGGCAACTCTTTAACATCAATCCGTTTTTTTTTATTACAGGAAAGGACTTCATAAATGTGGGGCAACCACATTTTCTCAAAGCAAGCACATTTTCATCAAGACCATCACATGAGCACTATGACTACATCATAGTAGGAGGCGGCACGGCTGGGTGCCCCTTGGCTGCCACCCTCTCCCACAAATACAACGTTCTGTTGCTGGAGAGGGGTGGCTCTCCCTATGGCAATGCCAATGTCTCCTGGCTCCAAAACTTCCATATTAGCCTAGCTGATACCTCCCCCACATCTGCTTCACAACCATTCATCTCCACCGATGGCGTCATCAATGCCAGAGCTAGAGTCCTGGGAGGGGGGAGTTGCATTAATGCCGGCTTCTACACCAGGGCCAGCACTAGGTACGGTGCTCTAATCTTCGCTTTCTTATTTATTAGTGTAATCATTTGGACTTGGTTCACTAGTGTTTCAATGATATTTGACAATTATGGTATATAGTTATGAGTTCCAAATTTGAAGTTTCCTATAATTTTTGTTACTGTAGAGTTTATAATAAGGTTAGACTTGCTATAACTAAAAGGTCTCTAGTAATCATAAGAGGAACAAGGGTTGAAAATACAGCCAGTGACTAATAGGAGAGGAAAAATGTGTGATACCACATATTAATTATGATACATTCATTTGGTCCTCTTCTGGGTTTAACAATAAATACTAAATTACCAAGTACAATGGGCTGAAGAAGTCCTGATGTTTGGTTGCTTATTATGATATGCCAATTTGTCGCCTTTTAACCTTGAGAGGGACCAAGGACAATGCGAAAAAAGTAAAAAAAATAAAATAAAGTGACAGTTGAAAAAATCTTCAGAGAACTTTAAATTCCTTTACATGGATTACTTAATATCCGGTTTGCATAGATCTTAATATTCATATTATGTTAGTAGTATCGAATATTTTCGTTATTTCTTGATGCAAACATTTCTACATACTAATAACATTCCTGCAGCTCTGTTAAAAATTGTCTCCCCTAAATTAACTTGACTACAATGTTATTGAAACAAGGTTCTTAGTCATCTACAACTAGTAAGGTTTCAACAACTTGTAAGGTTTCACTCAGATTAAGTGTCTACATATATGTCACATATGTTCGTTCATGACTTGGACAGCTATGTAAAGGATGCCGGATGGGACAGCGATTTGGTGAATGAGTCCTATCCCTGGGTTGAGAAGCAAGTAGTTCACTGGCCCAAGCTTGGACCATGGCAGGAAGCAGTCAGGGATGGATTACTGCAAGCCGGAGTCGACCCTTTCAACGGATTCACCTACGATCACCTCTACGGGACTAAGGTCGGAGGCACCATCTTCGATGAGAATGGCTTCCGTAGCACCGCAGCCGATCTGCTCTCTTCCAGCAACCCCAAGAACCTCAGGGTCCTGCTCCACGCGACCGCCCAGAAAATCCTATTCGATAAACAACGAGGTACATCATCTTCTCCCTACTTATTTACTTGGAGCTAAGCGCGCTTCGCCTAGAGAAAACGTTGATACAGTCTCTGTATGACAAGTGGGCCCCCTCTCTTTTCGTAAAACGTGTAAACATAAATATACAAGGTGAGGTCCACTTGTCATACGGAGGTTGTTGTATCAAAGTTTTGATACAGCCTTCTGTATCAAAGTTTTACTCGCTTCGCCTAAACTTGTACTGTCCTAAAATGCTGACCAAACAGGGAGGATTCCAAAGGCAGTTGGAGTCGAGTTCAAGGACGAGTTCGGGAACCGGCACCTAGCATATCTCAAAGCCGGGAGGAGGAGCGAAGTTATAGTGACATCGGGAACGCTAGGTAGTCCCCAACTTCTCATGTTGAGCGGGATTGGGCCCAAGAACGAGCTCAAGAGGCTGAACATCCCTCTGGTACACCACAACCGCCATGTCGGGAAAGGCTTGTCGGACAACCCCATGAACACCATCTTCATGCCAACCAAGAAACCAGTCAAGCAGTCCTTGATCCAGATCGTCGGGATCACCAAGATGGGCTCCTTCATCGAGGCCAGCAGCGGCTTCAGCCAGTCCTCCGACAGCATTCACTGCCACCATGGAATCATGTCTGCCGAGGTTTTTGCCATCATCCATACATGAATACCTTGTTTTAACAATATTAACTGATACCTTGCCTCAAGTTTTACTCACAACAGCAATACCTTGTTTTAACAATATTAACTGATACCTTACCTTTAGTTTTACTCACAAAAGCAATACCTTATTTTAACAATATTAACGGATACCTTACCTTTAGTTTTAATCACAAAAGCAATACCTTGTTTTAACAATATTAACTGATACGTTGCCTCAAGTTTTACTCACAACAACAACACCCTTGTTTTAACAATATTAACTGATAACCGAACTCAGCTGGCTATTGTGGTCAGCGAGGAGAGGTATAACCTCCATGGCTAGGCGGACGATCACGGAATCGAACTGCAGGGGAGGTGTGAGTGTGTATGCGTGAGAATTGGTGGACAGTTTGCCCAAAAGACATGCAATGCAGCGTGCAATATTAACTGATACCTTACCTTAAGTTTTACTCACAAAAGCAATACCTTGTTTAAACAATATTAACTGATACCTTGCCTTAACTTTTACTCACAAAAGTTTTTTTTTTGTGTGTGGTTGAATTGCCAGATTGGTCAGCTCTCAACAATCCCTCCAAAGCAAAGAACTCTTGAAGCTGCCAAGGCCTACGCCCAAAGCAAGCACACCCTGCCCCGCGAAGTGTTCCAAGGTGGCTTCTTACTAGAAAAAGTCGACGGTCCCCTCTCCACGGGCCACCTCACCCTCGTCGACTCCGACGTCGACACCACCCCGAACGTCACCTTCAACTACTTCAGCCACCCCGAGGACCTCCGCCGCTGCGTCTCGGGCATCCGCACCCTCGAGCAGATCGTCCGCTCGGAGCACATGGCCGAGCTGACCGAGGACTACGGCTACTCGACCGAGATGCTCCTCAACCTGAGCGTGAAGGCCAACGTGAACTTCATACCGAAGCACACCAACGACACGGCCTCGCTCGAGCAGTTCTGCAGGGACACCGTGGTCACCATCTGGCATTACCATGGGGGTTCCCACGTCGGCAAGGTGGTGGACAGAGACTACCGGGTCATGGGAGTAGGTGCATTGCGGGTTATCGATAGCTCAACGTTCTTGAGCTCGCCAGGAACAAATCCTCAAGCTACAGTCATGATGCTCGGCAGGTAATAGCCGGTCGCAATCTCTGGTTGCACATTTACAAGACTTTGGACTTGGACAAACACCCCTTAAACCTATATTTACGTCAGTAAAGGTCAAAGGACAACCAAAATTAGCTCGGTTGACCAGGTGGCTACTAGTAGGACTCATCTTAATTATTCAAGAATGGAGCTAGCTCCTGGAAAACAGACCAACCACACAAGCAAAAAAGATCACCAAATTGTGCTTGACTCGAGAATAAATTCACCCCTGACCTACATTTCAATCTGAAACCAGTACGTCACTGGATCCATACAGGACCGTTTGTGTGCATGTGTCAAGCTGTTCGATCGCAGAAGGTCCCAAAAACCGGAAGACCCTAAAATTTAAGTAACCTTCCTAAATATTACTAATTATGTGAAATCTCCATATTCTTTTAGAAATTGCAGTAACATGACCCTTAGAATGTCAAAAAACGATCCTTTTTTAGAGTGGTTAATTTTTTTTTTTTTTTTTTTAGTAATTTGTACATGACCTTTAGAATGTCAGAAACGCCCTCGATCGATACCAAGAGGGTTTTAACCTGCCAAGCATCAACAGCAAACTTCTTCTGTGCTTGATCCAATTTGACCCATAATATGTAGTCAAGTGTCTATGTTTCAACCCAATCCTAATTAACTTGGACAAGTAACTAACTAAATTGTACATTGTAGTATGATATGATATGATCTGCCTTCTCATTGTTGGTCTTGATTATGTGATGAACAGATACATGGGAGTGAAGATGCTCAGAGAGAGGTTGGGGGAGTTAGCAGGAGTGTAGGCGATGTGATTTCTGTGATCCATGTGTACTGTTTTTGCAGCTATTCAGCTGGAAGTGTGCTTTAGATAGAGAAAGGGAATTAGAAGGATTCGTGTACTTTGTGTGATTATGTAGTACTTCATAAAATCTAATGGCGCCATCATGTACTCTGTCCCCAAAAAGTGTGAATGGTTTCGGTTTCTATATATCAACTGTTTGCGCTTTTAAGTGAATTGCCTACTCGTAAGGGCTTCCTAGTGCAACGAGACTCCCTCTGGTTTACTATTCGGCTTTATTTCTTGCTGGGTACAACGGAAATAAATTCAAGAAATCAGATAACACATCAGAAAAAATTCGCAATCGCAAAACATTAAAGAAATTACGTGGTTCGGCCAAGATGCCTACTTCCACGGATGATGGTGAATCAGTTTCACTATGGAGAAAAAAATGAATTATAGTGACTCTCTCAACACTTCTCTCTTTGCTCTTAACAACTCTTTACC
This sequence comes from Iris pallida, assembly GCA_029216955.1. Taxonomy (NCBI): domain Eukaryota; kingdom Viridiplantae; phylum Streptophyta; class Magnoliopsida; order Asparagales; family Iridaceae; genus Iris; species Iris pallida. The sequence goes on along the minus strand of JANAVB010030817.1, from coordinate 9,994,580 downwards.
ACAAAGATAAAGAAGAAAGAAGGAAAAAAATCTGTCAAACTTTTATGTTTGACTTATTCATGCTCTCTTGGGTTGAAGTTATTCAACAACTTTTATAGAGTACAATGAGATATCTCAATAAGAACATTTAGACTCCTTTAGATAGCATGTCATGTGTCCAAGTTGAAATGAGTCTAATATCTCAGATAATATTATTGAGGGCTACTGCCTACTACTTATAGAGGGTCCAACCCCTCTTCATATTACATCTAACCGATGTGGGACTAAAGTCCCTTATTTACTCTCAACACTCCCCCTCAAGATGGGCGATAGATATTAATCATCCCCATCTTGTTACATAGCTTTGACAGACTCAATGAACTAAGAGCCTTAGTCAGACAGTCTGCCACTTGTTCTTCTGAGCGAACATAGTCAATCTTCAGTATCCCTTGTTCCAGCTTTTCCTTGATGAAGAATCGATCGATCTCGATGTGCTTCGTTCTGTCGTGCTGAACCGGATTGTTCGCTATACTTATCGCAGCTTGACTATCGCTCAGAAGGTGCAATGGTGTCCCCTTGTCTAGCTTCAACTCTGTCAGCAACGCCTTTACCCATAGCAATTCTGATACTCCTAGAGCCATTGCTCTGTATTCTGCTTCAGCTGTCGACCGTGCTACCACTGACTGTTTCTTGCTTCTCCATGAAACCAGGTTTCCTCCTACAAAAATACAGTACCCTGTGGTAGATCTTCTATCGTCTATCCAGCTTGCCCAGTCTGCATCGCAGTATCCCTCAACATCTGTGCATCCATTCTTCTTGAACCACAGTCCTTTTTCCGGCGTCCCTTTCAGATATCTTAGAATCTGAAATACTGCATCCATATGACCCGTTCTTGGATCATGCATATAGCGGCTTACAACACTTACTGCAAATGAGATATCAGGACGAGTATGCCCTAGATAAATCAGTCTGCCTACTAGCCTTTGATACCTTTCGCGATCAACAGGCTTTCCTGCTTCTGCTCCCATCTTGCACTTCTGGTCAATTGGAGTGACTGCTGCTCGGCATCCCAGCATTCCTGTCTCTTTCAGCAGATCTAGTGCATATTTCCTTTGTGAGAGAACAATTCCTTGTTCACCATCACACACCTCGATACCCAAAAAGTATCTCATCTCTCCCAGGTCCTTCACCTCAAACTCTTTGGCGAGTTTCGTCTTCAGCTTAGTGATCTCAACTACATCGTCACCTGTGATCACTATATCATCTACATATACAGCAAGTATAGTAATGTGGCCCCTTGCATGCTGGAGGAAGATAGTATGATCTGCATTTGTCTGATGGTACCCCATGCCAGTGACAGCCCTTCTGAATCTGTCAAACCAGGCTCGAGGAGATTGCTTCAGCCCGTACAGCGACTTCTTCAGTTTGCACACTTTTCCATGTGACGTTCCTTCACCTGAATCTGACACAGAGTAGCACCCCGGAGGAGTCTCCATGTATACTTTTTCTTGTAGGTCTCCATGAAGAAATGCGTTCTTTACGTCTAACTGGTGTAGCTTCTACCCATAGTTTGCTGCAATGGAGACCAGCGTTCTTACGGTACTCATCTTCGCTACTGGGGCAAAAGTCTCATCATAGTCGATACCATATGTCTGAGTATAGCCTTTTGCAACCAGTCTCGCCTTGTATCGTTCAACTTTTCCTTCTGGTGTCTCCTTCACTGTGTAAACCCATTTGCATCCCACAGCTTTCTTCCCTTCAGGTAATGGCACCAGCTCCCATGTCTTATTTTTCTCTAGTGCCCCAAGTTCTTCCATCATTGCGGCTTTCCATCTTGGGTCCTTCTTTGCTTCCTGCCAATTCTTAGGTAAAGAAGTGGAGTCTAACGAAGTGAGGAATGTTTGATAAGTCGGAGAAATATTAGAATAAGATAGGTAGTTGGCGATATCATATTCATAATCTTTATAACGAATAGGAGCCTTTCCCGCATTAATGCGAGAAGACCTCCTTAAGGGAGCAATGGGTGGTGGAGAAAGCATACCATCCGAATCGGAGAGACCCACTTCCGAATCCGAGTGATCCGATGCGGGAGTAACATCTTCAGGAGTCGGGGCAGGAGTAGACGAGGGACTTGGCACTATAGGCACAGGGCACGGCACAGTACTGGACCTCTGCTGTCTTCTTCTGTAAACTTGGAGCTCCTTTTCCCTTGTCTGCTTCTCCCCCTGCGTAATGTACGTATTGTCTTCGTCATCCTCCGTATCAGTATCATTGATGCTTTCTTCCCCTTTCTTCCAGTGTGTCACGACAGGACAAGGTACCGATCCGACAACTACGTTTGGGCGTACTACCTCCCCCTCACGTCCAACACCCGCTGTGTGAGGCGTGTTCCCAAACGCAGAACCTTCGTCCGAACCATAATAAGGTTCCAGCTCTCTGAATGTAACATCCATGTTTACAAACAGCTTCCGTTCAACTGGGCTCCAGCATACGTAAGTGTACCCAGCAAAGACACACTTAACTGCTCGAGGATCCAGCTTACCAACGCCAGGCCTGTTATCGTGGACGAAGCATACGCAACCAAATACTTTCGGAGGAACGGTGTACGCAGTTGTCCCCGTGAGCATTTCCAAAGGCGTCTTCCAGTCCAGTAATTGAGAGGGCATCCTGTTGATGAGATAAGAGGCTGTCAAGACAGCCTGCTCCCACAAAAATTTAGGGACATTCATAGCCAGCATCATTGTCCGAGCTACCTCCAGCAGGTGCCTATTCTTTCGTTCGGCAACACCATTTTGAGCCGGTGTATATGCACAAGAGGTTTGATGCAGTATACCATGAGAGGATAAATACGCAGCAAACCTCTTATGGGTATATTCCGTCCCATTACCCGACCGGAAACACTTAACATGAGCATTATACTGTATCTTTACCCGTTGATGGAGGCTTTGAAATGCCTCAAAAACATCACTTTTATTCTTCAGCAGGTAGACCCACGTTACGCAGGTAGAGCAGTCAATAAAAGTAACAAACCATCTATAACCGTTAACACCGTTTGTAGGACAAGGGCCCCACACATCGGAATGAATCATATCAAAAGCAGCAGAACATCGATGCCCAGAACTCACATAGGTACTTCTGGTATGTTTCTCCAACTCACAAGCATCACAAACTAACAACTCTTTATTTGCTTTTTGATATAAGGACGGATACAGTCGACTAATAACGGGAAAAGAAGAATGTCATACACACTGATGGTGGAGGAGCAGCTCGGCTTCGACACTTCGACTTCGGACTTTCGGTTGTGCGTCTGCAACCAAAGATGCCAGTGCTCTATCCAAACCGTTCTTGTCCAAGTACCAAAGACCCTTATGCCATGTGCCAGTGCCTAGTCGTCTCCCCGTTCCCTTCTCCTGAAAAGTTACCTTAGGAATATCAAAGGAAACAATACAGTTTAGATCAAGGATAATGGCGCTAATGGATATAAGATTGACAGGAAAGGAAGGAGCATGTAAGATATTAGATAGAGTGATGGAAGGAGTGCAATCAACAGTGCCTTTACCCGTAACAGGCCTGGAGGTACCATCAGCAGTCTGAATGCTTTCTGGCGGCGTTAGAGTAGAGTATTCCCGTAACTCACCTCGGGACCCCGTGACATGGCAAGATGCCCCAGAGTCCATAATCCAAGCTGGCTGAGAGACAGATGCAAGAGCACGCGGAGTTATACCGGTACTGGTTTGGGAGAAGTAAGTGCAGTAATCTCCTGTAGTGGACGGCGCCCCAGGAATGACTTGTCGTTCACCAGAACCAAGCTTTGAGCCGCGCATCTTCTCGAGAACTTCTCTCTCAAATGGAGTGATGTCCGCCAGCTGATTGTCCCCACCTTCATCCACCAGATGCGCCTTGTTGCCTCCAGAGTAAGTGCCCCTTCCACCACTGTAGCTGCCTCGACCACCTCGTCGTCCACCGCGACTACGGTCCCGACCATTCGAAGGAGTCCGTGTCGATTTTGGACAAAAGCGGATGTAATGCCCTGTGTCACCACAGTTGTGGCAAACGCCTCCCGTAGAAGGAGGCTGTGTGAAAGTGGCAAGAGCAGATGTGTCAACTCCGGCCTGCTCCCCCTGGAAGATATCCTTGGTAGGCATCAGCTTCAACCGTGCTTCTTCTTGTGCCATGGCAGCTATAGCGTCTTCTAATGTTGGCAGCTGCGGTTGTGCGAGAAGTACATTCCTCCGTTGCTCAAATGCAGGGTTGAGCCCCTTCAAAAACTTTATCATCCATTGCCGCGAGATATAATCCAGAAATTTTTGGAAATGTTTTGCAAAAGCCGGTTCAACCTGAGCATCCTCCATGCCAAGAGGATCATAATGGTCAAGATCAGACCAGTACTTCTTCAACAAGGCAGCGTACTCAGAGATGGTACGATCGTCTTGGATTACCCGATCGAGCTCATCCTGCAGTTGGAAGACTCGCATGGGGTTACCCGAACCGGAGTACATATCTTTCAATGTTCTCCAGATATCAGCAGCTCCCTCCATTGCTTCAACGTTACCCGACACTTGGTCGGTCAAAGAGGCTGTCAACCAACCAGCCACGACATTGTTGACAATGTCCCATATAGCAAACTCCTTCGAGGAGTGATCGACAGGGGCCTTGGTGTGGCCATCTACATAACCAACCAAGCCACGTCCCTTCAGCGTCCGCATCGCCTGCTGCGACCATTTCAAGTAGTTGGTCGTGCCTTCCAACTTTGTCTCCAGCTTGTTCAACTTCTCCATTTTGTACGGTGACGGATCCACATCAGTATGGGTCACGCGTGGGGTTGCCTCCGGTAATCTCTTGGTCAGGAGATCCTCGACCAGGGTCTTCATTTTTTCTGCTGTCAACTTTCCATAGATGGAATCCATGACTTCTTCAACTGCAATCAGTGAGGTGTTGTTGTTTCCTGAGTCGTCTTCTTGTGAGTCGTCTTCGTCTTAGTCAGCTATCGGGGGAAAACAACAAAACGAGATCCCTCACTGATATGTCGTAGTTTATACGACCAACTAGAACCGCGTCATGATAACGCGTTCGGACGGCTCAAGGATAACCAACGTAGTTGTGCCTCCTTGCATGAGACAAACCAGAGGTATACCAGCCGTGCAGAAATGATTGTAAAGACAACGTTTCTGAGATACGAAAATCTAAAGAGATTTCGTATTCGTAGTAGAGCTTCTAAAAAGAAGGTACTGATTCTCGAAGGCAACAATCAGAAATCTTCTAAAGAAAATCTGAGTTTAGAGATCTTCTAAAGAGAAGGAACTCTGATTCTCGAGGCAACTACAGAGATCTTCTAAAGAGAAGGAAATCTGTTTTTATTTATTTATTTATTTATTTTTTGTTTTTGTTTTTTGTTTTTTTTCAGAACAGCGAAAAACCCTAAAAAGGGCTGCTGGAGCAGCAGTAAAGGGAGGGGGGGCGGCGCTGGAGGGTTAGGGAGGGGGGCGACACTGGAGGGGGGGGGGCTGTGGAGGTGGGTAGGGAGGGCGGCTAGGGTTTGGAGGAGAGGATGGAGAACTCGGCTCTGATACCAAGTTGAAATGAGTCTAATATCTCAGATAATATTATTGAGGGCTACTGCCTACTACTTATAGAGGGTCCAACCCCTCTTCATATTACATCTAACCGATGTGGGACTAAAGTCCCTTATTTACTCTCAACAGTCCATATATAGAAACTCAATCTTATGTAGGCTTAAAATTCAATCTTATAGACTCAAAATCCAATCTTATGTAGACTTACCATATATGAAAATCAATCAAATATATAGTCAAAGTAAAAAAAAAAAAGGCCATGGATCAATTTTTGGACATTTTTCTTCATTTTTATTTGTCCATCTTCCCACGACAAAATCATAGATTTTCATTCTCACTCTTCTCCTTCTGCAAGAAGTCCAAAAGAGACTGAAAACCAAAACCATAAATAACATCACTCCCAGTGCTATAGAGTTTTCATTCTCACCCTCTCCTTCAAGAAGTCCCTCGTTTGTTTTTAACTACCACACTAAATCTATTATCGATCGTCAAGGTATTATCTTATGAGGTCATTACTCGAGTTATCATTGTTGCAAGAGTGATGCTAACGGGACACCAAAATCTAACTACATGATCTGGTAACCTATGTATTAATCATGTACGAAACCACCGCATTAATATTATCAACACATATTTAGCCTGCCGCATCATTCATGTACTGATAAGCAAAATATTATCAGAATTTGGTGTCCCTGGCCTTAGCATTATTGTCGTTGTAATCTTTGCCATGTCTTTGTCTAAATCAAGCTTACTGACATTTCCATCCTCCCACTAGATCTCTCCTTATTGGTTGCGATCTATACTGCTCCAACCGTTCACCATGGCAACTTGTTGATTAGATTAATCACGAAACAAAAAGAAGGAAAAGAAAAACATGAATAGAAGCTTCTTATGCATTTTATTTGAGAAAAGAGGTGGCTAACTTGCAATGTGTTGCGTACTATGTGAGAGTCTTGATCCTTCCTTGTTAAAATATACCAAAAACTGGAATTATGGATCCGAGTGCTTTTTTTTTACCCAAGCCCTTGCTTCTTCTGAACTTCACCCAAGAAGTCCTCCTACTTAGGTGCTTAATTACCACGTAAATAGGGGGAGAAAAAAGCAAATTTTCACTCAATCCCTGCACAATAAAGAGTAATCCTATCTTTACCTCCAAAATATCCCTCCACACTATCCCTCCTTACCTCACAGCTGATGTGACATCTGACATGTCATTTGACATGACAAATTCTAACCCAAAAATTAATTATCCAATATTTTTAGGATGTTGCTATTAGCTGAAGGAAATAATAATGCCTTATTTCATTGATTGGAGCTGATTACAATATATATACCTTCTACACTATTGGGCTTATGGGCCATATTTACAATAGCTACAAAAATATAATCTAACACCCCCCCTCAAGTTGGAGCATGCAAGTCACAAATGCCCAACTAGCGAAGTAAAGAATCAAACACATGCTTCCCAAGGGGCTTAGTGAAGATGTCAGGCAGCTGGAAAGAGGTAGAAACATGCGAGGCTATTACGGTGCCATCCCTAATAGCGTCGCGAATAAAATGCAAGTCCACTTTAATATGCTTACTGCGCTCATGAAATACCGGGCTCTGAGCCAAGTGCAGGGCCGACCGACTGTCACAATACACCTGCATAGCAGACTCCTGGCGAACTCCCAAACACACCAATAACTCCTTCAACCATTTCAACTCACAAACAAGCGCAGCAAGCGATCGGTATTCAGCTTCAGCGGAAGATCGTGAAATAGTTGTTTGTTTCTTGGTCTTTCAAGAGATAGGAGACCCTCCCAGAAACACCAACCAGCCTGTAACAGAGCGGTGAGTCAAGGGACAACTGGCCCAGTCGGAATCACACGTGTCACGACCCGCACCCTAGAGTTAGGGCACGAGACGTGGGTACGCCCAGCCTACGCCACAGTGTCGGCGGTAGAACGCTGTCCTAGGTCTCATGCATCTAACAGTATAAGGCTAAACAGTTTATACTCCCCGAATGGGGGTGACATAGCAGATACAGTCTCAATCACATCTAAGGTAGAGCATGATAAAATATAGATAAAACAGAACGAAAATTACAGAGATACAATCCAGAAGTCTAAGTGCCTAAGATACACAAAACCAGAAAATATCTCAAAGCTCAAATACAATAATCCATATAATAATACAACTCAAGACGACTGAAATAACTATCTATACAACCTCTACTGTGTCTCCTCTAGGCTAGTAGACAATCTCCAAGCTATCTGTAAAATTTATCAACAGGTCCAGTCAGGACAGGAGCGAGTATAATACATCTCAACAAATCATAACAAGCTAGAAAATATAAAGCATACAAGAGAGTAAGATACAAGAAACTGAAGAACAACATGATGTAAAAGAGAGAGACTGTAAGTAAATAGCTACAATATATAGAGAACTATCAGTGACTAGTGATTCAGAGCACAAGATGGTTATGTAAGCGGCACGATGTTGTACACGAGTAATCTACAGATGTTGTACATGAGTAATCTACTGGATTGATTACATAACCACTTCTATATTGGCCTATTGGTCATATGGTCACCCTGATTTTAATAATTGATCAAACTCTGTCTGGATATACGAAGCTAGTCGGGACATCTCAGACTCTTGGACATGATCAAGAATGGCTGTCCACTGAATTCAAGACCGAAGATCTGTTTGCCTACTCGAGTCTGTAATTCCTTATAAAATGTATTTTTCATTTTATTTGAGTCTAGGAATATATTGTACACCGAGTCGTACTGGCAAATAGGCTACCCTTAAATGAGTTCAAAATATTTTTAAAATGACCTCTCAAAAAGGTTTACAAAAAGGTTTTCAAAAATCACCAAAAAGCTTTTTAAAAACCTTAACCTAACCCTGACATAACTCGGACCGAGTTCGGCCAGAGTTCGGCCAGAGTTCGGTTGGTGGCCGTTGTGATTTTGAATCCTTGTTACTTGGTCCTCCTACAGTTGCGAATTTGACCGAGATTTGCTCAAAGAGTTCTGTCCGAATTCTGCCCGAATTCTGTCAAAAGTCTGCCTTTGGAACACCTATAAATAGAGAAGGATTTCGATCATTTCAACTCACTCATTCACTTTTAATCTTCTCTCTATCTAAAGTATTCAGTCTTCCAAAGAGTTTTCTTGAGCTTTAAATTTCAGATCCCAAGCCAATTACAATCCTCTAGTCGATTTGCTAGTGCGGTACGGTCTAGAAGTTTCTGAGAGATTGTAATCAGAAGGCTTGATAGAAGAATACCTCTTCAAATTGAAGTCGGACGAGTTCTTCGTATCAAAGCTCGCGTTGTAGAAGTTGCAAGGACTTCGTAAGAAAACTTGCGATTTTTCCAATAGTGGATTCAACTGGTAGCAAGAGTTCTACCGACTGGATTAGTCCTCAACAGAGGAAAACCAGTATACATCGCTGTCTTTGCGTTTGCTCTCTTAACTCTGCCTTTACTTTATTTCAGTTGTGATTAATATTCTGTGATTGTGCTGCTAACTTTTTTAATTAGCATTATTCCGCTGCCAACTTTATTCAACCCCCCCTCTAGAGTATTACGCTTTACTATTTCGTTCCTACAATTGGTATCAGAGCGGATGTTACAGGTAAAACAAAGGTAACAGTGCAATTATTTATTATTTTTAATTAACTGTTATATAGATCACAGCACAACACATGGCAACTGTGAAATTCACAAGTGAAGGCCATGCCACAAACAGACCCCCACTGTTTGATGGTACGGATTATACTTATTGGAAAACACGGATGAGTTTCTTCTTGAAATCTCTTGACTTTGATTTATGGTCTATTGTTATTGATGGCTATCAAAAGCCACCTCGTATAAATGTTGATGGAGTTTTAGTTGAAAAACCCCATAGCAGATATACAAAAGAGGAAAAGAAAAAGGCCAGTCTTGACGCACGTGCTATTAATGCTCTATTTTGTGCTTTAGACAGAACTGAATTTAACAGGGTATCTATCTGCACAACGGCAAATAAAGTGTGGAAGCTACTTGAAGTCACACATGAAGGCACGACTCAAGTCAAAGAATCTAAAGTCAGCAGACTTACTCAAGAGTATGAGGTGTTCAAGATGAAGCCCAACGAAACAGTTACTCAAATGTTCGAAAGATTCTTGGATATTGTAAATCCTTTGTCCTCCCTAGGCAAAGAGTACAGTAACCATGAAACGATTCGCAAACTCCTGCGAGCACTTACCAAGAACTGGATTCCGAAGGCTACTGCAATCATTGAAGGGAACGACCTCACATCTATGTCCCTCGAAGTACTCATGGGTAAGCTACTCACTCATGAACTGGAGCTACAAGATTTTGAAGAGCCTGCACCAAAGGAGAAGACGATCGCTTTCAAGGCTTAGCACAAAAAAGCTGCTGAAGGTGACTCAGACAGCAGTGAATCTGATGCTGAAGATCAAGCACTCATAGCAAGAAAATTCAAGAGATTCATGAGACATGAGAAGAGTGCCAAAGAAAACAACAGCAGCAACAACTGGTATCAAGATGATGCTGTCTGCTACGGCTGCAAGAAGAAGGGACACATGAAGAAGGATTGTCCTACAAACTCATCATCAAGCAAGAAGAGCAACAGGTATGAAAAAGGGAACCTGAAGAGATCAACATCTAGGAGATATGCCAATACCAGCATATGACATGAAAGTGAAGCAAGCGACTCAGAAGACGAACAATCAGAAGACGCTGCAAATGTATGCTTTATGGCATCCGATCAGGTACCCACTGAACCTGTAGTTGATACTTATGATGACTTCACCTTTGAGCAATTAGGAGATGCCTTCAGTGACCTGATGACTGATTACAGGAAACTGCATAGCAAGTATCAGACCTCTAAGAAGGTACTCAAAGAGTACAAAGGTGAAATAGGTAGACTTACCGACCTACTAGCTGAGGTTAGAAATAATGTTAGTGAGTCTGGTGAGCTTTCTTCAATAAAGCTCTTATTACACGAGACTACCAAGTCATCTGAAGAGAAAGACAAAGTTATTGACCAACTCAAGGAAGAACTTTCTAAAGAGAAGAAAAGTCTTCAAAGTGCACAAATCAGAATGGAAACACTCACTTCTGATTATACTAAGTTGTATGACACTTCCAAAAGATTGGAAATTAGGTTAGGAAAACAGCCTGAGACTGTTGCTTCCTACCCTAACAAGTGTCACTTACCAAAAAATTGAAACATTCCCAAGCCAAACACTGTCAGACCTAACCCTATCAAACCTTTACCCCAAAAGGTTAAGCCCAAACAAGATTATAGGTATGCTTTCTTCTATACTAGAAAACCTAAACCTACCAACCATGCACACCACTCAGCTTTCAACACTCGACATGCACAATGTCATTATTGTGGCATCATTGGTCATATTTCATCTGCATGTAGAATGAGAAAGCTTGTTGATTTAAATGTTTATGCTTGGATACCAAAAGCTAACAATTCAGGACCCTACAAGAAATGGGTACCAAAAGTTTCATCTGTAAACTGTTTTGTAGGTGGAACACCCTTCATATGCTAGAAGCAAATGGATCCTCGACAGCGGTTGCTCACGACATATGACCGGTGATGCTACACTATTTGCAACACTGTCGAAGAAAAAGAAGGAAGGCTATGTCTCCTTCGGTAATGACTTGAAAGGGTATATTATTGGTATCGGTGATGTTGGTAAGTCTCCCTATCCTGTGATTAAGGATGTCTGTCTGGTTACCGAGTTGAAACATAATCTACTCAGCATAAGTCACCTAGCTGATCATGGTTATGGAATCAACTTTGGCAAAGACAAATGTACTATAGTTGATAGCTCAACTGGTAGTACTATCTTTGAAGGTATCAGGGAAGACAATATATATATTTTCTATTTGTTAGAAGAAACTAACATTTCAGGTAGATGCTTAATGGCCAAGAGTGATGAGAGTCATCTGTGGCATATGAGACTCGGTCACGCTAATATGGATACGATCTCAAGATTATCCACAAAGAAGCTAGTACGCAGTTTACCGGACATTACATTCAAGAAGGATTCGGTATACAGCCAATGTGAAAAGAACAAAGCTACCAGATCCACATTCAAATCTGTAAATGCAGTATGTACTACTAGACCTCTACAATTGCTTCATATGGACTTATTTAGTCCTAGCAGAATTGCTGGCCTCGGAGGTAAGCTTTATGCTTTCGTAATTGTAGATGATTTCTCTAGGTACACGTGGGTATATTTTTTGACACGCAAGAATGATGCATTATCCGAATTTGTCGCCTTTTACAAGAAAGTACAGAATGAAAAAGGTTACATGATCATTAGTATTAGAAGCGATCATGGTGGCAAATTCGAGAATGCTGATTTTGAGCAATTTTGTGACACACACGGTTTCATACACGAGTTCTCCTACCCTAGGACTCCACAACAAAATGGAGTTGTGGAACGTAAGAACAGAACTCTATTCCAAATGGCCAGAGTGATGTTAAACCAGTTTAGTCTACCCAAATATTTTTAGGCTGAAGCTGTCAATACAGCTTGCTTTGTTCTCAATAGAGTTCTAATTCGACCCAAATTGAAGAAGACTCCATTTGAGTTATGGTTTGATAGAACTCCCTCAGTTTCATACTTTAGAATATTTGGTTGTAAATGCTTTATTCTTAATACAAAAGACAACTTGGGAAATTTGATGAAAAGGCCGATGAAGGTATATTTTTAGGTTATGCGGCCAAGAGCAAAGGATACAGAGTCTTCAACAAACGAACAATGATCATCGAAGAATCAATCAACGTCACCTTTGATGAAATGAATCAAATGACTATCGATGACAGTGATGAAGATCTGCCTGCATCAAGCTTAACATCAGCTGATCCTCAACCAAGCTCTGCACTAGCTGAACCTCCTAGAGAAGATCCAGGAACCAGCTACCTTCAGAGTCTACCGAAAAGGTTAAAATTTACAGCTGATCATCCAAAAGATTTGGTAATTGGTGATATTACCAAAGGAGTAAGTACTCGTACATCCAGTAGAGATATTATTTCTAGTGTTGCATTTATTTCACAGCTAGAACCCAAATCTATTGATGAAGCATGTAGTAATAGTTTTTGGATAGATGCTATGCAAGAGGAATTAAACCAATTTGAACGAAATCAAGTTTGGGAACTTGTTCCCAGGCCTATTGATCATCCGATCATTGGCACCCGTTGGGTATTCCGAAATAAACTGAATGAGAATGGTTTAGTGACTCGTAATAAGGCTCGACTCGTAGCTCAAGGATACAATCAAGAAGAAGGTATCGACTACGATGAGACTTATGCCCCAGTTGCGAGATTAGAATCCATTCGCATGTTATGTGCATTTGCATGTTTTCATGATTTCAAACTATTTCAAATGGATGTCAAGAGTATTTTTTTAAATGGTTTTATAAAAGAAGAAGTTTTTGTAGCACAACCTCCAGGTTTCACGGATTTTAAAAACCCTGATCATGTTTTCAAGTTGAAAAAAGCCTTATACGGTTTAAAACAAGCCCCTCGTGCTTGGTATGATCGTCTAAGCTTTTTTCTACTTGACAACGGTTTTTCAAAAGGCAAGGTTGACACTACACTGTTTATTAAGTCTTTTAATGGCAAACTTCTTTTAATTCAAATCTATATTGATGATATTATATTTGGATCTACTGATGAATCTCTGTGTCAAGAATTTTCTAAGTGTATGCAGAATGAGTTTGAGATGAGCATGATAGGAGAGCTGAAATTCTTTCTCGGATTGCAAATCAAACAAACTATAATGGGACATTTATAAATCAAGCCAAGTACACAAAAGACTTGCTAAAGAAGTTTGATCTGGACAATGTCAAACCTATTGGCACTCCAATGGCAACTTCAACAAAGCTTGATTCAGATGAACAAGGCAAGCCAGTCGACACACGTAAGTATCGAGGTATGATTGGTAGTTTACTTTATTTAACTGCTAGTCGTCCAGATATAATGTTTAGTGTTTGCCTGTGTGCACGTTTTCAAGCTAACCCAAAGGAATCACATCTGTCCGCAGTTAAGCGTATCTTTCGATACCTTAAAGGCACTTCTTCTGTTGGCTTGTGGTATCCCAAAACTAAGTCCTTTGACCTTATTGGTTATTCGGATGCAGATTTTGCTGGACACAAAGTTGATAGAAAAAGTACCAGTGGCACATGTCATTTCTTAGGCAAGGCTTTAGTCTCATGGTTTAGTAAAAAGCAAAATTCTGTAGCCCTATCAACAACAGAGGCTGAGTACATCGCCGCAGGACGTTGTTGTGCTCATATTTTGTGGATGAAACAAACCCTAGAAGACTATGATTTATTTTACACACATATTCTCATTTTCTGTGATAACACGAGCACTATCAATTTGACTAAGAATCCAGTATGTTACTCTCGTACTAAACATATCGAGATTCGACATCACTTTCTTAGAGATCATTATCAAAATGGAGATATAAACCTTGTGTACATAGATACTGAAAATCAACTAGCTGACATCTTCACTAAACCTCTAGCGGAAGATCGTTTCAATTATTTACGTCGAGAATTAAGAATTTTGGACGTCAATAATATTAATTAATTTTGTTTTATGATTATATATCATTACGCAAAAACTGTGTTAGAGACAAGCCAATAAAGAGTCTGTCTGTCACCACAACTACGGTTGAAGCGAAGCGGTACTTAAGAGTTTCCCGGTGAACCTCCGCCAGCTGGGACAGTACTCCTACAGCTAATTTGAAACAGTCGCTGTGTAACGACATTTAATCTATAAAATAATATTAATTATGTTAATTGAAGTTGAAATGACTAATCTTTGAGTTAAATATTTAAAATGAGACAATGAAAAAGAATGGCAAAAATCAACTATAAAGAACCCTAGACGAATTCGGCCAGAGCTCTGACCGAATTCGGCCCGAGTTCGGTTGAGGGTTTCAGGTTATATAGCCAGAGCCCGAGAGCCCTTCTTCTTCATTATTTCCAAACTACATCATAACAGCAGCAGCAGCCGCGAAGGAGTCCCGAACCCTAGTTCTTCACCACCCTCTTCCTTCCAATCCAAGTGGTGAAATCAATCCAAAATTTGGATTCGTGCGGAGTTCATTGTTCTCTTCGACATACTTTGATTTCGGGAGGTATAACCCTATCTTTCTCCACTTTTTAATTAGTGCATTTTTACTTCAATTTGTACAAATGGCACCCAAATTCAATCCTTCAAAGAGGAAGAAGACGACCCCCAGTGAGGAAGGGTCATCTTCGCATCCGCATACGGATTCCCTCTTCTCGTCGGTCCAAACGAGCGACGGCGCGTTCGACGGGTTTTTCTTTCAAACCCTAGACCAAGCCCTACTGTGGTATGGAGACTTCTCCATGAGATCCATATGCATAGGCGCTCCAGTCAAATGGACTGTATTTCCTGATCATCGTCATTTCTTTGAGGCATTAGGGTTACATCTTTTTGTTAAACTCTGCTTCCCTATAGCAACTAATGCCATTAGATTATTTTATTGCAATCTCATATTAAACACTTTTGATGTGAGCACTCGTGTTGGAGGTATTGATATCAATTTTGATGATGACCTCTTAGCGGAGATCCTTGGTATCCCTAACGAAGGTGAACCGCTAGTTGACATCACTAAATTTGATTTCCCCGAAGGCACGACACTCGCCAGTTTCAAAGTGGAACTCTGTGCACCTGATAGAGTACGCTCTGGAAAGTTCAAGGCTAACAACCTGAACTTGTTTAACTATGAATTGCATCACATCATCTATTCCACTCTCCTTCCAAAATCTACTTCAAAGGATGATGTGACTTCTCTTGAGTTGTCCGCCATGTACCACATTCTTAAGGGGATTCCATTTTCTTTCCCTAAGACCATGGTTCAGATGATGGGTCGTTGTCGTACAAGAGATAGAAATCTCTCTTACGTGATGATTCTCCCACGCATCTTTCAGCGCTTCGATATCGATCTGTCGACTTGTACTCAGGACCCTGAGCCTAAGTTTCTTCAGTTATCTCGTCGTAGCATGACTGCTTCAGCTCCTCCTCATGCTCCTCCTACTGTACCTCCTCTACCACCTCATTAGTATGCCATGACATTTGAGGGCATACATTAGCATTTATCTGCTTTGCACGTCTCGATGACGGACATGGCTCGCGAACGTGAGTTCTGCGACGTCACCCGTTATCAGGCGCTTGCAAATTCCTTAGCTGATCTTCGTTTCGCCCAGACTGGTCATTCAGCCGATTCCATCCCTAGAGATCCAGCTTTTTCTGGTTACCGCTGTGAGGATGAGGCTGTTCATGCCTACTTCTAGCCCGGTAACGTCTATAATTGGTACCGTCCTGATCGTGCTCCACCTCGTGATTTTGTTGGTGAGTTCTATGCTGGCGCCCCTCCTCATCCTTCTGGCGCTGGTACCTCTGGAGCTGGTCCTTCAGGATATGCTGGTCGAGCTGATGATGATGATGAGGATGATGATGAGGAGATGTGACTATATGATTTTGACTGATATTTTATTATGCACTTGGAAATGCTCCGATATTTGTCACTCCCCGTTCCCGGAATGCGTATTCTAATACGTATATTGCCTGAATGTATTTGTTTAGTATTTATCATGTAGTATCCTGTATTTAAATTCCTATAACTTCATGTTAATTAATTATCTGTATTTTATTTTCTGCACTTTATTTTTCTGCAATTCTATTATTTGCTCTTTAAATTTTCATGTTAATTAATTAGCTTCTCTTTAATTTTCATGCTAATTAATTCCTGTAATTTTATTTCTGCATTTCTTCCTGTAATTTTATTACCTGCATTTTAATTCCTGCTTTAGTTTTACTTTCGGGTTAGCCTTGTTGGACCCGTGCAACCCGACCCATTGGACCCATTGGACCCGGCCCAACTCCCACCTACCACCACCTTTTATTTAAAGCCACCCTCTCCCTTCTCTCTTCTCATTCACTCCTTCTTCACCATTACTTCTTCTTCTTCCTTTCATTACTCTCTCCACCTACCAACTAGGCAAGTACATCTTGTTCTACATGAGGACCATATTTTATGGTTCAATATTCTTCCTCTCATGATTCTAACAGAGTTTAGTGCTTAGTATTTTTGATTTCATTGGTTCATTTCTTGTAGATCTAAGTTATTGTATTTTCGGTTGTCTATGGGTTTTGATCTAGCAAACTCCTTTGTTCTCAAGATTTGATGGTTCCATGTCGTAGAGCAGTTCATCCTACCCAATTTTGACCTTTGGAAAGTTGGATTCGGACTTATTTTGACCAAGTTATGAACTTTTGAAGCCTTGGGGTACAACCATAGAGTTTTTGCTGTTTGGAGAAGACAGTGAGCAGTGTATGCTAGCTTTTTAGCTACGTCACTGAGCTGTGCGCGATCTTTAGCGCAGCATGGAGTCCATACGCTGCCTTTTTAGGAAGCGTGTGTCTTGCATACGCTACCTTTTGGAAGCGTGTGTCGTATGAAGTCCATACGCTACCTTTTGGGAGCGTATGACTTGCATACGCTGACTTGAATGGTCAGGAGTCGTATGAAGTCCATACGCTACCTTTTGGGAGCGTATGACTTGCATACGCTGACTTGAATGGTCAGGAGTCGTATGAAGTCCATACGCTACCTTTTGGGAGCGTATGACTTGCATACGCTGACTTGGATGGTCAGGAGTCGTATGGAATCCATACGCTACCTTTTGGGAGCGTATGACTTGCATACGCTGACTTGGATGGTCAGGAGTCGTATGGAGTCCATACGCTACCTTTTGGGAGCGTATGACTTGCATACGCTGACTTGAATGGTTAGGAGTCGTATGAAGTCCATACGCTACCTTTTGGGAGCGTATGACTTGCATACGCTGACTTGGATGGTCAGGAGTCGTATGGAGTTCATACGCTACCTTTTGGGAGCGTATGACTTGCATACGCTGACTTGAATGGTCAGGAGTCGTATGAAGTCCATACGCTACCTTTTGGGAGCGTATGACTTGCATACGCTGACTTGGATGGTCAGGAGTCGTATGGAGTTCATACGCTACCTTTTGGGAGTGTATGACTTGCATACGCTGACTTGGATAGTAAGGAGTCGTATGGAGTTCATACGCTTCCTTTTGGAAGCGTATGACTTCCATACGCTAGCTTGGCTTGAGCGTAGCTTGACCTGGGCGTACGCTGGCATGAGCGTAGGCTGACATGAGAGTAGCCTGCTTACCCTGGATCTTCTATAGCCCTGTATATTGATATCTTATTAGATGTTTAACGTCCATTTTATATCCTTACGCCTTTTTGCATAAACTTGATATAATCATGATATGTTGATATTTCTGTTAATTATAGATTGTTACGTGGGATGTACCATGTGTCATGAATTGAGTTATAGATACCCGGATTGACTGGGACTTGACCCTGAGAGTTGTAGACTCGACCCCGTTTAATGCTAATTGACTTTCATGCCTTATCACCATTGATAATAATGGTTATCTTGACTAAATTGATCATGCGTTCCTAATTGGAACTAAGAGACTGGCTAGTCGTCTTATTGAATAAAATGAATGAGACACGTTTATGTTATGAACTATTGTACTCGACTGGCTGATTCCGAATATTGACATCCATGCACATGCAGGCTTCAAACTATTTATTTATTTATTTAGTTATTTTTTCTACAAAAGAAGCATGTGTACTTTATGGTCAAGGCATGATTACCGTGGATAGATTTGATTGTTGCATTACGCTATGTAAGACCTGCAACCTAACCGCACTGGTATCGTTGTAGAGTTGTGCATATCGTACCCCGTACGAAAGTACTCATTTGAATGACCATGATCCACGGCATGGGATTTCACTCAACGTAGAGACTATTAAGTTAAATAAAATAATGATTGCATGGAGAGAATGGATTCCCGAATTCTTACATGGCAGCCCCCTTGGGACGAGTAGTACCCGACGAGCCGACTGGTTCCCACAGATACTGTAAATCTGCCACACGGGCAGGGAACAGTATCTGCTTTTATTATTATTATTGTATATTGTATATTGACGGGCGTCCTGCTAGGACTCGTCTAATTCATGCATGGGCCAATTGATCGACTGGATAGACTAGCCTTGCTTGCACATAGTAAGAACTGAGGAATCCCTAATTGCATTATTCCAGGATAACTTGGGACTCATAATAGCAAGCCGTAGGAGTTGATTGGCCGTTCAAGATGATTTGTTTGTGCACTGTACTCTGTTACCTAACTGGGATGATCAGAATGTCAGGACATGACGGGCCAACTTCTGTCCTTGTTTGGTTGGGAGGTTGGTTCAAAGTGTCTTGATGTGATGTGAGTTCTAGTAGCAAGCAGAGATCTATTTTATATTCTCTTACTTACTGGTTTTAGTTCTCATGTTGTGCTCCCTTGTGGTACTTGCTATTAGAGGTCTAACCTCTCTGGTTTTGCATGGCCAGATTTAGAGCCAGTTCCCGAGGACTCAGCGTACTTCCACCTCCAGGATGGTCAATACTAGAGGAATGATCGCAGGAGGACTCGAGTGGGTTCCTTAACTTCACCACTCGTTTTGTTATCTACTTTATACCTTGCCGTTTGGCACCGACATGTTAGTCGGATTGTCTTGTACTTACTTTTGCATAATTGTAATTAAGTCAGACTGCAGCTGATAACAATTGTGTACGCTTGCTATATCATCTGGCTATGTTTTGTAAAGCCAGATCTCAAGAACATTTTGACTGAGCGTTTGGGACGCCTTACTGCTTTACCTTACATGTTCTATATTTCTGTTTCTTGTTTGAATGATTGAGACAATAGATGTGAAATGACCATAGTAAGACTTTTATGTAGTATGCACCCCCTCGTCTGGTTAGACAGCATTGATCGTATTATACGATATTCATCTACCCGTAATACGTAGCTGGCTGAGTCACTCCCCCGCTCTCCAGTATTCTGGTTCTGGGGCATGACAAGGTTTTAGTGGTGGCCCATGCAGGTCTGATTTCAGACTTATGGGGTGTTTTGTTTAATATGATGTCTCAATCACACATGTTTCTCCTTGATCTCATGATTCGTTACTCTCAACTCTAGCTTGACATTCCAGTATCCTTTGACTTCATTGATCCTTCATGTCCGATCGTTTGATTGTTCTCTTGTCCCTTTTCTTAGGGGCACCTCGTCCGCACCTGTCAGAGCTGGACAGCAACAACATGGACAACAACATGGACAACCTGACCCTGTTGGTCAGCAACAAGGGCCAGTCTCACCTCAGGAGGCTACCCAGGAAGAAGTGATAGTAGAAGCAACAGCTGGATCGCAGTATCCGGATGTTCCACCACCACCAACAGTTCCACCTACCCCTGCGGAGATGGACACACCAGCCCTTCTGGAGATCATGAGAGGAATGATGGCTACTCAGCAACACCAAATGTTGGCCCAGCAGCGTATGCACACTCAGCTACAAGAGCAGAATGTGCTACTCAACCAAGGTTTGCAGACGGCTTTGGAAAGAGGAGCGATGACTGATTCAGGAGCATCAGCCAGGTTTTGCAAGTACAACCCCCGTCGTTTCGAAGGCACGGAGGATGCCATCTCAGCAGATGCATGGCTTAAGGATATTGAGGCTATCCTGATAGCCGCTAAGGTGCCGGCAGAAGAACGTGTGAATCTAGTGAAGTTGTTACTTCAGGATCTCGCACGTGATTGGTGGGAATTAGAGGAAGTAGGCATCAGACGTCCTGTTGCTTGGGACGATTTTACTGCAAGGTTCAAGATGAAGTACTATGGAGTTGTGGCACAGTTTGAGCTACAACAGAAGTTTATCAGCCTCAGGCAGGCTGGCAAAACGGTAGATGCTTATGCAGCGGAGTTCTGCAGATTGAGTAGGTTTGCCCCAGAGATGGTAGCAACGGAACGCCAGAGGGCGATAAGGTTCCAGCAAGGGTTTCATCTTGAGCCCTTGCAATTGATAGAGGGGCATAATTACCAGACTTTTGATGAGATATTGACGGCGACTCGAAGGCATGAGATCACCATTCAGAGGCTTGCGGCAAGGACTGGGGGTCAGAAGAGATCCCACAGTCAGATTGAAGGAGGAGGGGGAGCAGCGCCCCGAACAACAGCACCATCCCCTGGCATTCGTATCCACGATGTGGCGATGCGAGGGCCAGCACCACCACCCAGGCAGCAGCAACAGCAACAGAGGAAGAACCAGCAACCCCCGGCGGGCTGCACTTATTGTGGGAAGATGGGGCACACTAGAGATGTGTGTCGGACATTGAATGGACTGTGTCTGATATGTGGAAACCCAGATCATCGGGTTACCACATGTCCCATGAATTCGAGGTCAGGAGGACCAGGGCAGTAGTTTCCTGCTCTGCCAGTACCAGGGGCAGGGCAGTATCGAGGACCAGCATTGGCAGTGAGGCCGTTGGCACAGCGTCCGTTAGTATCACAGGCTCAGATATTTCGACAGCAGGGGCCGCCGATGCAGCAACACCAGCATAGACCACCCCAGCATCATCAAGGCAGGGGCCAGCAGCAGCACCAGGCTAGGCCACAGCATGGGAACCAGCAATGAGGTCGAGGGTAGGCATTCACACTGTCCTTGGAAGAGGCATTGGCATCGGGAGATGTTGTGGCAGGTAACATTCTCGTCGCCTCATATCCCGCACTAGCATTATTTGATTCGGGAGCATTCCATTCATTTATATCTGCACAATTTGCGACACGACTAGGAGTGGAGTTCGAGGCATTGCCAGGGAGGTTGAATATACTCACTGGTAATGGGCTCGTGGGAGTTAGTAGAGTTAGTTTAGCATGTAGTGTTGTAGTGTGCGGGCATCCTTTACCCGCCCGGTTGATAGAATTTCCTGTTGGAAATTTCGACGTTATCTTAGGCATGGACTGGCTGAAAGACAGTCATGCGACAATAGATTGTCGTAGTGGAAGTGTATCTTTTGATATTCCAGGCATGGAGAGGTTCACCTTGGTCAGGTCAGAGGCAACTCAGCAAGAGCAGGGAGTAGTAACAGCAATGGAAGAAGTTCAGATTCCGAAGGTAGTTGAAGAATTTCTAGACGTATTTCCCGAAGAACTTTCAGGTCTACCACCGGTTAGAGATATTGAGTTCAGCATAGAATTGACACCTGGAACTAAACCAATATCAGATCGGATTTACAGAATGGCGGATTCAGAGCAGGCCAAGGTGTATCAGCACATAGAGGAATTGAAGGAGAAGAAGTTCATCCAAGCTAGCATATCGCCATGGGCAGCACCAGTGGTACTTGTGGGGAAGAAGGATGGATCATCCAGATTGTGCATCGATTACAGGAAGCTTAACGCGGCAACAGTAAAGAACAAGTACCCACTACCCAGGATCGATGACTTATTTGATCAGTTGAGCAGGGCCAGAGTCTTCTCCAAGATAGATCTTCGTTCAGGGTATCATCAGGTGAGGGTTCGGAAGGAGGATATTCCCAAGACAGCATTCAGGTCGAAGTATGGGCATTATGAATTCTTGGTAATGCCGTTTGATTTGACCAATGCTCCAGCTATATTCATGGATTTGATGAACCGTATCTTTATGCCGTACTTAGATCAGTTTGTCGTAGTATTTCTCGACGACATTCTTGTGTACTCTGCTAGTGAAGAGGAGCATGAAGACCACCTCAGGAAAGTGTTGCAGATTCTGAGAGAGAACCACTTGTATGCCAAGCTCAGCAAGTGTGAGTTCTGGACGGATCACATTTCATTCTTGGGTCATATCGTATCAGGAGCTGGAGTAGCAGTGGATCCCAAGAAGGTAGAAGCAGTAGAGAGTTGGCCAGTACCCAAGACCATAGCTGATGTACGGAGTTTCTTAGGATTGGCAGGATATTACAGAAAATTTGTGTCAGATTTTGTAAGACTTTCAGCACCCATGACCCGCTTGACACGGAAGGATGTGCCATTCGTTTAGTCAACAGAATGCCAGGCATCATTTGAGAATCTGAAGCAGAAGTTGATATCAGCGCCCATTCTTACATTGCCAGTTAGACCTGGAGGTTTTACCGTATATTGTGATACGTCAGGTAAAGGACTTGGATGCGTCCTCATGCAGCACGGGAAGGTGATAGCATATGCATCTAGGCAGCTTCGGGACCACGAGAAGAATTACCCAACTCATGATTTGGAGTTAGCAGCAGTAGTGTTTGCTTTGAAGCTTTGGAGACATTACTTATATGGTGACCGAGTGGAGATGTACACAGATCATAAAAGTCTGAAGTACATCTTTACTCAGAAGGAGCTGAACATGAGGCAGAGAAGATGGTTGGAGTTGATCAAGGATTATGACGTGGAGCTTCAGTATCATCCAGGCAAGGCTAATGTGGTAGCAGACGCTCTTAGCAGAAGAGGCGACACATTTATGATAACAATGCAGAAGCATATCTTAGAAGACCTTCAGAAGATGGGCATAGAAGTTATACTTCCTAGTGATGTAGGAGTTCTGGCTAGTCTACAAGTCCAATCTAACTTGGTAGATAGGATCAAGGCAGCTCAAGCACAAGACCCAAGGATTCAGAAGCTTAGGACAGAATGTGAGTCAGAGCTCAGGAAAGAGATGCAAATTTATGAAGATGGTACCCTTAGGTTTGGATCGCGTCTATGTGTACCTAGTAGAGATATCAGACAGAAAATTATGGCAGAAGCTCACAGTTCTCAGTATTCTATACATCCTGGAGGGACCAAGATGTACCAAGATATCAAGCAGCACTTCTGGTAGAATGGAATGAAGAGAGAGATAGCTAGATTCGTTTCCCGTTGCTTGGTATGTCAGCAAGTGAAGGCAGAACAGCAGAGGCCAGCTGGATTATTGCAACCGCTTCCTATCCCGGAATGGAAGTGGGAGCATATCACGATGGACTTTGTGACCGGTTTACCGAGATCGCCAAGTGGTAAGGATGCCATTTGGGTGATAGTAGATCGGCTTACGAAGGTGGCACATTTTCTTCCTTTCAGAGTAGGGCAATCTACAGAAAAGTTGGCAGAGTTGTATATGCAACAGATGGTCAGGCAGCATAGAGTCCCTGTCAGTATTGTGTCAGATCGAGATACCCGTTTCATATCATATTTTTGGAAGAGCTTACATCATAGTCTGGGTACCAAGTTAAGATTTAGCACGGCTTACCATCCGCAGACGGACGGGCAATCAGAAAGGACGATTCAGACTTTAGAAGACATGTTACGAGCTTGTACTCTAAATTTTGGAGGGTCTTGGAAGAGCCACCTGCACTTAGTTGAGTTCTCATACAACAACAGTTATCAAGCCAGTATCCAGATGGCGCCATTTGAGGTACTATATGGTAAGAAGTGTAGGTCGTCACTAGCATGGGATGATATCGGGGAGAGGAAGATGTTAGGCCCGGAAATGATTGTTCAGACAGTTTAAGTGATTAAGGGAATTAGAGAACGACTTCGTGTTGCGCAGGATCGGCATCGTCATTGGGCGGACCAGCATCGTAGGCCGTTAGAGTTCTCTGTTGGGGACCACGTATTCTTGTGGATCTCACCTACTCGTGGGGTCATTAGATTTGGCGTTCGCGGGAAGCTGAGTCCGCGGTACGTGGGCCCATTTGTTATCCTTGAACGGATAGGCGATGTTGCTTATCGTTTATCACTCCCACCTTCGTTACGAGAGGTGCATGACGTATTTCATGTATCTCAATTACGAAGGTATGTATCGGACCCCAGCCATATCCTCGATCATTCAGAACTGGTTGTTGGTACCAACCTGTCTTACGAGGAACAGCCTGTGTCCATCTTGGACCGAAGAGAGAAGATACTCAAGAACCGAACAATTAACCTTGTCCGGGTTGCTTGGGGTCATCACTCTTTGGGAGAGTCAACGTGGGAACGTGAGGATGATATCCGATCACGGTATCCACATCTGTTTGACTCATAAGGTATATCTTTTTCTGTGTACCTTGATTGTCTTGATTCCTCATGCTTAACCCCTTATGGGTAGAATTGCTAGATAACGTAGATTGTTAAATATGGATATGTTACTTGCTATGGACATTGTAAAATGATTGCTTGATTGAATTATTTGTACTTAGATTAGTTTAGCCCCGATATTTCTATCTTGCTTGAATTTGAAATTCCGAGGACGGAATTTTTTCAAGGAGGGTAGAGATGTCACTCCCCGTTCCCGGAATGCGTATTCTAATACGTATATTGCCTGAATGTATTTGTTTAGTATTTATCATGTAGTATCCTGTATTTAAATTCCTATAACTTTATGTTAATTAATTATCTGTATTTTATTTTTTGCACTTTATTTTTCTATAATTCTATTATCTGCTCTTTAAATTTTCATGTTAATTAATTAGCTGCTCTTTAATTTTCATGCTAATTAATTCCTGCAATTTTATTTCTGCATTTCTTCCTGTAATTTTATTACCTGCATTTTAATTTCTGCTTTAGTTTTACTTTCGGGTTAGCCTTGTTGGACCCGTGCAACCCGACCCATTGGACCCATTGGACCCGGCCCAACTCCCACCTACCACTACCTTTTATTTAAAGCCACCCTCTCCCTTCTCTCTCCTCATTCACTCCTTCTTCACCATTACTTCTTCTTCTTCCTTTCATTACTCTCTCCACCAACCAACTAGGCAAGTACATCTTGCTCTACATGAGGACCATATTTTATGGTTCAATATTCTTCCTCTCATGATTCTAACAGAGTTTAGTGCTTAGTATTTTTGATTTCATTGGTTCATTTTTTGTAGATCTAAGTTATTATATTTTTGGTTGTCTATGGGTTTTGATCTAGCAAACTCCTTTGTTCTCAAGATTTGATGGTTCCATGTCGTAGAGTAGTTCATCCTACCCAATTTTGACCTTTGGAAAGTTGGATTCGGACTTATTTTGACCAAGTTATGAACTTTTGAAGCCTTGGGGTACAACCATAGAGTTCTTGCTGTTTGGAGAAGACAGTGAGCAGTGTATGCTAGCTTTTTAGCTACGTCACTGAGCTGTGCGCGCTCTTTAGCGCAGCATGGAGTCCATACGCTGCCTTTTTAGGAAGCGTGTGTCTTGCATATGCTACCTTTTGGAAGCGATGGAGTTCATACGCTACCTTTTGGGAGCGTATGACTTGCATACGCTGACTTGGATAGTAAGGAGTCGTATGGAGTCCATACGCTGCCTTTTGGAAGCGTATGACTTGCATACGCTGACTTGGATGGTCAGGAGTCGTATGGAGTTCATACGCTACCTTTTGGGAGCATATGACTTGCATACGCTGACTTGAATGGTCAGGAGTCGTATGAAGTCCATACGCTACCTTTTGGGAGCGTATGACTTGCATACGCTGACTTGAATGGTCAGGAGTCGTATGAAGTCCATACGCTACCTTTTGGGAGCGTATGACTTGCATACGCTAATTTGGATGGTCAGGAGTCGTATGGAGTTCATACGCTACCTTTTGGGAGTGTATGACTTGCATACGCTGACTTGAATGGTCAGGAGTCGTATGAAGTCCATACGCTACCTTTTGGGAGCGTATGACTTGCATACGCTGACTTGAATGGTCAGGAGTCGTATGAAGTCCATACGCTACCTTTTGGGAGCGTATGACTTGCATACGCTGACTTGGATGGTCAGGAGTCGTATGGAGTTCATACGCTACCTTTTGGGAGTGTATGACTTGCATACGCTGACTTGAATGGTCAGGAGTCGTATGAAGTCCATATGCTACCTTTTAGGAGCGTATGACTTACATACGCTGACTTGGATGGTCAGGAGTCGTATGAAGTTCATACGCTACCTTTTGGGAGCGTATGACTTGCATACGCTGACTTGGATAGTAAGGAGTCATATGGAGTTCATACGCTGCCTTTTGGAAGCGTATGACTTCCATACGCTAGCTTGGCTTGAGCGTAGCTTGACCTGAGCGTACGCTGGCATGAGCGTAGGCTGACATGAGAGTAGCCTGCTTACCCTGGATCTTCTATAGCCCTGTATATTGATATCTTATTATATGTTTAACGTCCATTTTATATCCTTACGCCTTTTTGCATAAACTTGATATAATCATGATATATTGATATTTCTGTTAATTATAGATTGTTACGTGGGATGTACCATGTGTCATGAATTGAGTTATAGATACCCGGATTGACTGGGACTTGACCCTGAGAGTTGTAGACTCGACCCCGTTTAATGCTAATTGACTTTCATGCCTTGTCACCATTGATAATAATGGTTATCTTGACTAAATTGATCATGCGTTCCTAATTGGAACTAAGAGACTGGCTAGTCGTCTTATTGAATGAAATGAATGAGACACGTTCATGTTATGAACTATTGTACTCGACTGGCTGATCCCGAATATTGACATCCATGCACATGCAGGCTTCAATCTATTTATTTATTTATTTAGTTATTTTTTCTACAAAAGAAGCATGTATACTTTATGGTCAAGGCATGATTACCGTGGATAGATTTGATTGTTGTATTACGCTATATAAGACCTGTAACCTAACCGCACTGGTATCGTTGTAGAGTTGTGCATATCGTACCCCGTACGAAAGTACTCATTTGAATGACCATGATCCACGGCATGGGATTTCACTCAACGTAGAGACTATTAAGTTAAATAAAATAATGATTGCATGGAGAGAATGAATTCCCGAATTCTTACATGGCAGCCCCCTTGGGACGAGTAGTATCCGACGGGCCGGCTGGTTCCCACAGATACTGTAAATCTGCCACACGGGCAGGGAACAGTATCTGCTTTTATTATTATTATTGTATATTGTATATTGACGGGCGTCCTGCTAGGACTCGTCTAATTCATGCATGGGCCAATTGATCGACTGGATAGACTAGCCTTGCTTGCACATAGTAAGAACCGAGGAATCCCTAATTACATTATTCCAGGATAACTTGGGACTCATAATAGCAAGCCGTAGGAGTTGATTGGCCGTTCAAGATGATTTGTTTGTGCCCTGTACTCTGTTACCTAACTGGGATGATCAGAATGTCAGGACATGACGGGCCAACTTCTGTCCTTGTTTGGTTGGGAGGTTGGTTCGAAGTGTCTTGATGTGATGTGAGTTCTAGTAGCAAGCAGAGATCTATTATTATATTCTCTTACTTACTGGTTTTAGTTCTCATGTCGTGCTCCCTTGTGGTACTTGCTATTAGAGGTCTAACCTCTCTGGTTTTGCATGGCCAGATTTAGAGCCAGTTCCCGAGGACTCAGCGTACTTCCACCTCCAGGATGGTCAATACTAGAGGAATGATCGCAGGAGGACTCGAGTGGGTTCCTTAACTTCACCACTCATTTTGTTATCTACTTTATACCTTGCCGTTTGGCACCGACATGTTAGTCGGATTGTCTTGTACTTACTTTTGCATAATTGTAATTAAGTCAGACTGCAGCTGATAACAATTGTGTACGCTTGCTATATCATCTGGCTATGTTTTGTAAAGCCAGATCTCAAGAACATTTTGACTGAGCGTTTGGGACGCCTTACTGCTTTACCTTACATGTTCTATATTTCTGTTTCTTGTTTGAATGATTGAGACAATAGATGTGAAATGACCATAGTAAGACTTTTATGTAGTATGCACCCCCTCGTCTGGTTAGACAGCATTGATCGTATTATACGGTATTCATCTACCCGTAATACGTAGCTGGCTGAGTCACTCCCCCGCTCTCTAGTATTCTGGTTCTGGGGCGTGACAACATTCCAAGTTATTATCAGTACTTTTTTATTATTATTAGCACTTTCTAGTTTGCTTCAGTACTCTGTTATTTTCATGGACATGTTTATTATGCCTCAGTTTATGGCATTCCAGTTTATTTCAGCATTATGTTTCAGTTTCAGTTTATGATAGCACAATCTCTTATATTGCTTCATTTTTTTAACTGCCTGTGAAATTACATGCCTGTGATGATTTTTTTTTACAATACATGCCTGTGATATTTCTCTTTTATTTCTGCCTTATTTCTTTTTCTCACTATTTGTTACTTATGCATTGATTGCGGGGGAGCTTTATCTTTTGCAATTATTTTGCTAAGTGACAAAGGGGGAGAAAAATTAAAAGATCTAACATTTTTTTTAGATAATACAGGATATGAACAATTCTACTTTTTGATATTTTGAACAAGCTTAATGTTATTTCATTCATAGTTTGTCAATTATCAAAATGGGGGAGATTGTTGGCCCATTGGTCATATGGTCAACCTGATTTTAATAATTGATCAAACTCTGTCTGGATATACGAAGCTAGTCGGGACATCTCGGACTCTTGGACATGATCAAGAATGGCTATCCACTGAATTCAAGACCGAAGATCTGTTTGCCTACTCGAGTCTGTAATTCCTTATGCAATGTATTTTTTATTTTATTTGAGTCTAGGAATATGTTGTACACCGAGTCGTACTGGCAAATAGGCTACCCTTAAATGAGTTCAAAATGTTTTTAAAATGACCTCTCAAAAAGGTTTTCAAAAAGGTTTTCAAAAATCACCAAAAAGCTTTTTAAAAACCCTAACCTAACCCTGACAGAACTCGGACCGAGTTCGGCCAGAGTTCGACCAGAGTTCGGTTGGTGGCCGTTGTGGTTTTGAATCCTTGTAACTTGGTCCTCCTGCAGTTGCAGATTTGACCGAGATTTGCTCAAAGAGTTCTGTCCGAATTCTGTCAGAAGTCTGCCTTTGGAACACCTATAAATAGAGAAGGATTTCGATCATTTCAACTCACTCATTCACTTTCAATCTTCTCTCTATCTAAAGTATTCAGTCTTCCAAAGAGTTTTCTTGAGCTTTAAATTTTAGATCCCAAGCCAATTACAATCCTCTAGTCGATTTGCTAGTGCGGTACGGTCTAGAAGTTTCTGAGAGATTGTAATCAGAAGGCTTGATAGAAGAATACCTCTTCAAATTAAAGTTGGACGAGTTCTTCGTATCAAAGCTCGCGTTGTAGAAGTTGCAAGGACTTCGTAAGAAAACTTGCGATTTTTCCAATAGTGGATTCAACTGGTAGCAAGAGTTCTAACGACTGGATTAGTCCTTAACAGAGGGAAACCAGTATACATCGCTGTCTTTGCGTTTGCTCACTTAACTCTTCCTTTACTTTATTTCAGTTGTGATTAATATTCTGTGATTGTGCTGCTAACTTTTTTAATTAGCATTATTCCGCTGCCAACTCTATTCACCCCCCTCTAGAGTATTACGCTTTACTATTTCGTTCCTACAATCTACTCCCCCGCCCCAATCAATACACAAGGATCTAGCTAAGTTATGTTATTGCACACGAAGTATAGTCGTACACGAGATCATGTGAATACATGAATATACACGATTTCATACGATTTGTACACGAATGTCACGAATACAATGAGTACACGATGCTCACGATAAAGTACACGAACACGAATACCCGATGTATCCGCTAAGGGGATAACATCGTACAACAAGATCCATATAGTACTAATCCGTGTTTCCAACGTGTCAGCATCATGTAAAGTAATCTAAAGCAGGAAATATACTCCTAATACAGGATATGAAATGATCAGAGAATGTACTCGCCTGATAACCTGAACAGCTGATAGATATAGAGGTCCAACTGAAGCCACAGAGTCCTATTTAAAGCAACACAGGTTACAAGGTGTTCAAGTTGTAATAAAAGAATCTCTACAAGCAATCTATATTATCCTAGGTTCTTCTAAGTCAAAACAACTCTAGGTCAACTCCGGTCAACAATCTAGTCAAACTAGGTCAAGTATTGACTTACAGTTGACTTTTGGTCAACTGGTCAACTCTGGTCAAACAGGGTTAATTCTAGTCTAATTATTAAAGACATAAAGTGTACTTCGTTATTCGTACGTCGAAACTTACGACATGCAAATCGAGATAAGATGATTAACGGTAAAGTTAATAATCTTATTATAATGTTTCACGTGTCCATCTTGTCAATTTCAGCGATGTGAGATCACTGGAATTGACTGATCTCAGTTTCGTTGTAATAATCCCGAAATACGAACATTATAAGAATTAATTATTAATAAAAAGGTTAAACTCAGAGAAACTAATAACAAACATTGTCGGACGATGAAATAAACATCGCCAACGTGTCCAGAATGGTCAAATTAGCTAGGATAGCCTACCCATCGGTCCAATTTGGACACAAGGGCAAAAAGGTAATTTTGGGTCAAAACGATATCCGTGTCGGAGCCGTTTTGCACCAAAAAACGTGCAAGAAAACAAGTCTATAAAATATAACAAATTATATGTCCACGAAACCAGAATGACGATACGAATCCAACGGTATATCCGGAATTGGATTCCATTGACCCGATCTCAATTTGGTCCGTTGACCAGAACTTAGAATTCCGGTTTGCACGAAAATGCGTGCCGGAGCCATCGTTCTCAAAAATCAGCAAACTATATGTCAACGAGTCCAGAATGACGATACGAACTCAACGGTATATCCGGAATTGGATTCTGATGAACCGATCTCAAAATGACCCGTTGACCCGGATATTGGTATCCGACTTGCACCGAAATGCGTGCCGGGTCCAATGCCCACCAAAACCTAGCAAATTATATGTCAACGAGTCCAGAATGACGATATGAACTCAACGGTATATCCGAAATTGGATTTCGATGAGCCGGCGTCAAAAAGTCCCGTTGACCCGGACTGTGGGACCCACTTTGTACCGAAAAATGTGCCAGGGCCCACGTCCTCCAAATCTAACAAATTTTATATGAAAATATGCCAGAACGACGCCAAAAGTCTAATGGTGGTGTCAGAAATGAAATATGGAGTCCCGTGTTCAAAAATGGAATTTTACAAGTTGAAAATTACGAATTCGGACGACCAACTTTGGCGTCGAATTCAACCAATCAAACAAGCTCACAATGAAACGAAACTGGAGGGTAGCAAGAGGGTTATACCAGTTTCGCACAGGAACTGGTAGCACGCCAAACGGAGCTGCGGTGGAGGAGGTACAAGCTGACGAAGTTGACCCCGCGAAACTGTCCAAAATTATACAATTTAAACGGTCAACTTGGTGGCCGGTTTTGAGGCATCAAACGATATAATTAACGGATAAAAATTGACAGGAATGAAGGTGGATATACCGATATTGTGATGGAGCAAAGAAATCGCCGATCCAAGTGTCGAATTTTCAGAAAAACGTGCACGAAGTCGCTGCGATGGAACACGAATTCTGGGTCGATCCCGCGCGCGTCACGACGGAACTTCGTACGAAACGCACGAATCGCCTCGACGACGCGTCCCGGAGGACGTTGGCCGCCATGGGGCCTACCCCGAGGGTGCGCCCGACCATGTGGGGGTCGGCCACGCCGACCCCGGCGACCACGTCGGCGACGGGGCGCCCTAACGCGCGCGGCCAAGGGTGTTCCCGGCCGGCCATGGCGCACAGCAGCTGCTGTGCTTCTGTGGGAGGCGGTGCAGCTGCGAGCGGGGTTCGACCTAGCCGGGCACGGCGAGGCGGTGGGCGGCGGTGCGCGGCCACGCGCACGAAGGTGGTGGAAGTGAAAGGTTGAAGATGGAGGTGGTGGTGGTTATGATGGTGGTTTAAAGTGGAAGGAGGAGATGGAGTAGGCTGGTGGTGGTGGTGGTGGCCGATGGCCTGGGGGTGGCCGAAGGAGTTGTGGTCGGGCTCGGCCATGTGGGTTCGGCAATGGTGTTGGTGCTGGCTGTGCGTTTGAGAGGGAAAGGAGAGAGATGTGAAATTAATGTGTGTGGGAAATAATTTAGAAAGGGAGAGAGAGAAAGAATAATTGATGAGAGAGGAAGAGAAAGAGAAAGAAAAAGGGCCATTCCTAGAAGTTAGGGCCGGCTACATGGCTGCTATAGGGATGAAGGAGAATTAATGGTGAGGATATTCTTGGAGAAATCAAGGGCTAGAATGAATTGTAGGGGAAATTGGCCATTCCTATGGGGATTTTAAATAAACGGAAATTCCATCGAATATTAAAAATAGGTAGATAGGGTATTTAATATTTTTCAAGGATAATGAGCTGAGGATGTCGTGATGTAGGGTAGCACGAAGCTGGGCTGGACTTGGTGGAGCTGGATTGGGTCAAAATCAGACATGGCAAAATAATCGAATTAAAATTAGGTGTTGATGATCATGGGTAAATAAGTAGCACATGAGAATTCCAATAAATGGGACACAAGTGACATAAGGATAGTAGGCTCAATGTGGGCCATGTCCATAATTGGGACTGACAGGTTTTGGCCGATAGGGTACCCACAAATCAAGTTGGAAAATAAATGTGACACCGTGGGGTGAAATAAAATCGGGTCACGTGTCAGGAAAGTTGTGCGAAGCAAATGGAGCACAAAATGGCGTGTCTGAGTGGAACACGAAGGTCATGGGTGACGAACGTCTCGAGTAGATCATGTATGAGAAGTTGGTTTCAAGAAAATAACTGGTCTTGTGCTCTCAAATTAAAAGTCACAGTAACGTGCTAAAATGATCAAGGAAAAGAGTGGAAAAAATAATTAATAATCAAATGGTCTAAATCGACCTGAAGTTCTGCGAAGTAAAAAGGGTACAAGGGAACAAGTTTGAGTGGGACATTATATACCGTCATGAAGGCAATCATGTCCACTACAAAACTCATGAAGAAGATTTCCAGAGTTGAACATCCCTGACACTCAAAATATCAATGGCAAGGAAAAGTACACTTAAAGATAAATAACAGAATAAATTATTTATTAAAACTAAATCAATCAGAAATTTTTTTAAAAAAATCAACCCAAAATTCAGGGTGCTCACATCCTGCCCACCTTATAAAAATTTCGTCCTCGAAATTAAAATGTTCGTAATCCTTCTAGGTCAAACCCCCACAATCAAATCCCAGAACTTAAATAAAACATACCATCAAAAAGGACGACATACAGGGTCATTGCATATGGTGGCAGTGAAAGTCTCATCTAGGTATACTAGTCATGCTAATCGAAACGGTCATAGGATATCAAAACACACAAGCAATCTAGGGTGCTAAACTAGAAAAGTTACAGAAATAACAAATCATCAAAAATGTAAGGCAGTCTACCATCCTACATGAAACTTGTGCTCATCAAAAATAAAATAAGGATAACTACCAATTATCTATAAGGGGTACTATTCAAAAAATCAAAATCAGAAGTTAAAGAATGAAAGTCAATTGCATGGAAATCCAATCACAATATATATTAAGAATATTTAGTCTCGATACGATCTAAGTTGATCAAATTAGGGAAATCAAGATTTGGGAAATATGGAGGACAGGTTCAACAAGGTCTGAGAACGAGCATACAATGATGGAGATTCAGGTCATAATCAAATTTAATTCAATTAAGTACAACCCAAGATGTTAATATGATAAGATAGGATAATCGAAGTCGATTTGGTCGTGATTAAGGAAACTAGGACTCAATGATATTGAAAACCCCTTTTAGAGAAAACAGGAAAAGATTTCATACGAAGTCAGTAAATCATCTCTCTCTAATACTATCAGTTTATCATTTGCCAAATCATATTTTTATCTCACAAGCCCCGATATGAAAATCAAACTTCATATGACTATCATCAAAATTTTATAACCTTCAGTCATCTAAACCTTTGCCATGATCACCATAGACAAAATTTCTAACTTCTAAAATATTTTTCACGAAACATACCCCTCTTTTTAGGAGTCAACACTTATTCATTTAATCAAAATTTCAAATTCCTTTACCTCATTTTAATTTAGATTCGAAACCTCTAAATCCAGTTTATGAAATCCTTGTACTTGTTCAAATCGAGTCTCGTATTTACTAAACTCCAATACCACTATGTCACACAAAATTTATTCTTATTTATAAATCAACCTTCATATTTTCTTCAACGTTCACCTTGAAATATTATCCTTTTGAATTCTACAATTTTCTCCAATCATCTAAAAAAAAATTCCTATAACTTAAAATCCTTGTGTTCTCTCTGTCTCTAGTCACCCTCTTACGATATCTAGTTCAACTTCGCATAATCATTGAATTCAATTAAATCCTCCTTTCCATCTCTAAATTTCTACATGGCCTTGTAATAGTTTCCAAGAATCAATAACCAAGATTTTCTAGTTCTCAAAACTAGGTTGACCTCTGATATCCTCATTAGTTTTTTTTTGAAATACATCCATGAATTTCTCGTAACCCAAATTTTCTGCGATTGTTTCTAAATTGATAACATTTATCACTCGATTCCATTCTAAACCTTTACCACATCTTTCTCTCAATTTTTTTTTCATAATTGACACCCAACGTTCTGATTCCTACAAATCATTCTATGATAACCATTTATGTCATTTCCGCACTAGATGATTTACGTCACTTCCTCAACATTTCTCAGGCAAAAAGATATAAAGATTCAAGAGTTTTCAAGGTATAGCTGACAGAATTATATACGAGACAGGGAATTGACGTAATCATGACAGTTATATAAGACAGATTGATGGGAATAAAAATATTGGCAGGAAAAAAAATGATAATAGAATCTGTTCTGCTTATCTGTTTAAAAGAGGAACCCATTTTGAAATCAGAGCTATAATATCAAATCCAAAATAAGGTATAGCAAAATCATCGATTCATTGTATTAAGAAGAAATTTGTAAGAAGTTACACAAGGGTTTATAAAAACAGCTAAAGCTACTACTAAGTTAAATAATGAAAAACAAAACAAAACAAAAATTCTCTTTTTTTTTGAAAGACTGAACAAAGTAGTGAAAACGTGTTCAAAAACATTTAAGGTACAATCTGATAATCATATGCGTCTATCCAAAATCATGGTGCTCTAAATCCTCATCATACTAGTAAGCAAGGCTACGATAATCACAAAGTCCTCGACTTAGGCACATACCTCTAGAATCGTGGTATTTAACATTTTCGCGATGCCGCTAGCTTGGCTGCGAAAATCTTAAATTCCCATACCCAAGAAATATATCCAAAGCCAGACTATGTGTCCTCACCATGCTGGCTAATATGATTATAGTAGACTAGATTCCAAACTTAGATGACCTAGCCCATATAATTTAATCTTGACAAAAATTAAGTTAAATCAACAATGAATACCCAAAAATCAAATTTATCAACGAACATCAAGATTCAAAAATGAACAAAAATCCTTCAAATCATATAAATACAAACTCGGATGTAACATCAAGATTTAAAATTCAACAATCTTCAATCAAATACAAACTCAAATTCAACAATAATCCATCAAAATCAAATTCAACAACAGAAAATAAGGATAAATCAAATCAAGGAAAAGAGAGTTTTCAAATCGAAGTTAAATAAGATTCTCAAGGGTCGTCCCAGGAATCTCTCAAGGGATCCTAGCCGTGATTTAGTATCTTCAAAAATATATCCTATTCCTACTGCAGGATGTAGTGGTACTCTAGTTCGAATACCACTACACAAACTCGACCTGCATGGGCCACCACTAAAAACGTGTCACGACCCGCACCCTAGAGTTAGGGCACGAGACGTGGGTACGCCCAGCCTACGCCGCAGTGTCGGCGGTAGAACGATGTCCTAGGTCTCATGCATCTAACAGTATAAGGCTAAACAGTTTATACTCCCCGAATGGGGGTGACATAGCAGATACAGTCTCAATCACATCTAAGGTAGAGCATGATAAAAGATAGATAAAACAGAACGAAAATCACAGAGATACAATCCAGAAGTCTAAGTGCCTAAGATACACAAAACCAGAAAACATCTCAAAGCTCAAATACAGTAATCAATATAATAATACAACTCAAGACGACTGAAATAACTATATATACAACCTCTACTGTGTCTTCTCTAGGCTAGCAGGCAATCTCCAAGCTATCTGTAAAATTTATCAACAGGCCCAGTCAGGACATGAGCGAGTACAGTACATCTCAACAAATCATAACAAGCTAGAAAATATAAAGCATGCAAGAGAGTAAGATACAGGAAACTGAAGAACAACATGATGTAAAATAGAGAGACTGTAAGTAAATAGCTAAAATATATAGAGAACTATCAGTGACTAGTGATTCAGAGCACAAGATGGTTATGTAAACGGCACGATATTGTACACGAGTAATCTACAGAGGTTGTACACGAGTAATCTACTGGATTGATTACATAACCACTTCTACTCCCCCGCCCCAATCAATACACAAGGATCTAGCTAAGTTATGTTATTGCACACGAAGTATAGTCGTACACGAGATCATGTGAATATATGAATATACACGATTTCATACGATTTGTACACAAATGTCACGAATACAAGGAGTACACGATGCTCACGATAAAGTACACGAACACGAATATCTGATGTATCCGCTAAGGGGATAAAATCGCACAACAAGATCTATATAGTACTAATCCATGTTTCCAACGTGTCAGCATCATGTAAAATAATCTAAAGTAGGAAATATACTCCTAATGAAGGATATGAAATGATCAGAAAATGTACTCGCCTGATAACCTGAACAGCTGATAGATATAGAGGTCCAACTGAAGCCATAGAGTCCTATTTAAAGCGACACAGGTTACAAGGTGTTCAAGTTGTAATAAAAGAATCTCTACAAGCAATCTATATTATCCTAGGTTCTTCTAAGTCAAAAAAACTCTAGTTCAACTCCGATCAACAATCTAGTCAAACTAGGTCAAGTGTTGACTTACAGTTGACTTTTGGTCAACTGGTCAACTTTGGTCAAATAGGGTTAATTCTAGTCTAATTAAAGACATAAAGTGTACTTCGTTATTCGTACATCGAAACTTACGACACGCAAATCGA
Organism: Iris pallida; assembly: GCA_029216955.1. Lineage (NCBI taxonomy): Eukaryota > Viridiplantae > Streptophyta > Magnoliopsida > Asparagales > Iridaceae > Iris > Iris pallida. The sequence goes on along the minus strand of JANAVB010030817.1, from coordinate 9,957,169 downwards.
GATAAGATGATTAACGGTAAAGTTAATAATCTTATTATAATATTTCACGTGTCCATCTTGTCAATTTCAGCGATGTGAGATCACTAGAATTGACTGATCTCAGTTTTGTTGTACTAATCCCGAAATACGAACATTATAAGAATTAATTATTAATTATTTATAAAAAGGTTAAACTCAGAGAAACTAACAACAAACATTGTCGGACGATGAAATAAACATCGCCAACGTGTCCAGAATGGTCAAATTAGCTAGGATAGCCTATCCATCGGTCCAATTTGGACACAAAGGCAAAAATATAATTTCGGGTCAAAACGGTATCCGTATCGGAGCCGTTTTGCACCGAAAAACGTGAAAGAAAATAAGTCTATAAAATATAACAAATTATATGTCCATGAAACCAGAATGACGATACGAATCCAACGGTATATACGAAATTGGATTCCGTTGACCCGATCTCAATTTGGTCCGTTGACCAGAACTTGAAAGTCCGGTTTGCACGAAAATGCGTGCCGGAGCCATCGTTCTCAAAACTCAGCAAACTACATGTCAACGAGTCTAGAATGACGATAAGAACTCAACGGTATATCCGGAATTGAATTCCGATGAACCGATCTCAAAATGACCCGTTGACCCGGATATTGGAATCCGACTTGCACCAAAATGCGTGTCGGGTCCAATGTCCACCAAAACCTAGCAAATTATATGTCAAAGAGTCCAGAATGACGATATGAACTCAACAGTATATCCAAAATTGTATTCCGATGAGCTGGCATCAAAAAGTCCCGTTGATCCGGATTATGGGACCCACTTTGCACCGAAAAACGTGCCAAGGCCCACGTCCTCCAAATCTAACAATTTTATATGACAACATGCCAGAACGACGCCACAAGTCTAATGGTGGTGTCAGAAATGAAATATGGAGTCCCGTGTTCAAAAATGGAATTTTACAAGTTGGAAATTACGAATTCGGACGACCAACTTTGGCGTCGAATTCAACCAATCAAACAAGCTCACAATGAAACGAAACTGGAGGGGTAGCAAGAGAGTTATACCAGCTTCACACAGGAACTGGTAGCATGCCAAACGGAGCTGCGGTCGAGGAGGTACAAGCTGACGAAGTTGACCCTACGAAACTGTCCAAAATTAATATAATTTAAACGGTCAACTTGGTGGCCGGTTTTGAGGCATCAAACGATAAAATTAACGGATAAAAATTGACAGGATGAAGGTGGATATACCGAGATTGTGAAGGAGCGAAGAAATTGCCGATCCAACGGTCGGATTTCTGCAAAAACATGTACGAAGTCGCTACGACGGAACGCAAATTCTGGGTCGATCCCGTGCGTGTCACGACGGAACTTCGTGCGAAACGCACGAATCGCCTCGACGGCGCATCCCGGAGGACGGTGGCCGGCATGGGGCCTACCCCGGGGGTGCGCCCGACCATGTGGGGGTCGGCCACGCCGACCCCGGCGACCACGTCGGCGGCGGGGCGCCCGAACGTGCACGGCCAAGGGTGTTCCCGGCCGGCCATGGCGCACAGCAGCTGCTGTGCTGCTGCGGGAGACGGTACAGCTGCGAGCGGGGGCCGACCTGGCCGGGCACGGCGAGGCGGTGGGCGACGGCGCATGGCCACGCACGCGGTGGTGGTGGAAGTGAAAGGTTGAAGATGGAGGTGGTGGTGGTTATGATGGTGGTTTAAAGTGGGAGGAGGAGATGGAGTAGACTGGTGGTGTTGGTGGTGGCCGACGGCCTGGGGGTGGCCAGAGGAGTTGTGGTCGAGCTCGGCCATGTGGGTTCGGGAATGGTGTTGGTGCTGGCTGTACGTTTGAGAGGGAACAGAGAGAGAGAGAGGGGTGAAATTAATGTGTGTGGGAAATAATTTAGAAAGGGAGAGAAAGAAAGAATAATTGATGAGAGAGGAAGAGAGAGAAAAAAAGACATTCCTAGAAGTTAAGGCCGGCTACATGGCTGCTATAGGATGGAGGGGAATTAATGGTGAGGATATACTTGGAGAAATCAAGGGCTAGAATGAATTGTAGGGGAAATTGGCCATTCCTATGGGGATTTTAAATAAACGGAAATTCCATCGAATATTAAAAATAGGTAGATAGGGTATTTAATATTTTTCAAGGATAATGAGCTGAGGGTGTCATGATGAGGGTAGCACGAAGCTGGGCTGGACTTGGTGGAGCCGGATTGGGTCAAAATCAGAAATGGCAAAATAATCGAATTAAAATTAGGTGTTGATGATCATGGGTAAATAAGTAGCACATGGGGATTCCAATAAATGGGACACATGTGACATACGGGTAGTAGACTCAATGTGGGCCATGTCTATAATTGGGACTGACATGTTTTGGCCGACAGGGTACCCACAAATCAAGTTAGAAAATGAATGTGACACCGTAGGGTGAAATAAAATCGGATCACGTGTCAGGAAAGTTGTGCGAAGCAAATGGAGAACAAAATGGCGTGTCTGAGTGGGACACGAAGGTCATGGGTGACGAGCGTCTCGAGTAGATCATGCATGAGAAGTTAGTTTCAAGAAAATAACTGGTCTTGTGCTCTCAAATTAAAAGTCACGGTAACGTGCTAAAATGATCAAGAAAAAGAGTGGGAAAAATAATTAATAATCAAATGGTCTAAATCGACCTGATGTTCTGCAAAGCAAAAAGGGTACAAGGAAACAAGTTTGAGTGGAACATTATATACCGTCATGAAGGCAATCATGTCCACTACAAAACTTATGAAGAAGATTTCCAGAGTTGAACATCCCTGACACTCCAAATATCAATGGCACGAGAAAGTACACTTAAAGATAAATAACAGAATAAATTATTTATTAAAACTAAATCAATCAAAAAAAATTTAAAAAAAATTAACCCGAAATTCAGGGTGCTCACAACACCAACCAGAAAGACAGAGATCACAATCAGCTTTCAAAAGGATACCCTGTCCCGGGACATTTTTGAGATATCTGACAACTCTCAAAGCTGCATGCCAATGATCTTGTTTAGGCTTCTGTAAGAATTGAGACAATATATGCACGACATAAGCTAAGTCAGGACGAGTAAATGATAGACAAATCAACCTCCAAACCAGCCTCCTATAAGTCTCAGCATCCGCCATCTTTGGACTAGTCGATTCTGCCAGCTTGTGATTCGGCTCCATGGAAAAACTGGTAGGTCGAGACCCCATCAAGCCACATTCTGAAATGATGTCCAAAATATACTTTCTTTGACATAAGAAAATTCCTTCTGCACTCCGAGCCACCTCTATGCCAAGAAAATACTTCAATACACCAAGGTCCTTCATGTGAAAGCAAGAACTAAGGTACTTTTTAAAATCATCTAAAGCACCTGAATCATTACCAGACACAATTATATCATCCATATAAACCAAAACATGCAACTCTACCTTCCCTTTAAACAAAGAGAAAAGGGAATAACCAGAATGAGATTGAATAAATCTATAGGATATCAGAGAGGCAGCAAGCTTAGCAAACCAATAACGTGGTGCCTGTTTCAATCCATATAGAGACTTACGCAGGCGACACACTTTGTTTGGTTCACTATACGAAAAATCTGGCGGCAACTTCATATATACTTTCTCTGTCAGATCTCCATGAAGAAAAGCATTATGCACATCCATCTGATACAAAGTCCAGCTTCTTACAGCTGCAATAGCCAAGAATGCCCTAACTGTAGGCATCTTAGCTATCGGGGCAAATGTCTCTGAATAGTCGATCCCCTCAACCTGATGATTACCGAACACAACCAGCCTGGCCTTCAAGCGCTCAATACTGCCATCTGAGTTGTACTTTATTTGTACACCCATCTGCTTTCCAATGCTTTCTTTCCATGAGAAAAATTAACAAGACTCCATGTCCCGTTATCTTCCAGAGCTTGTATTTTAGTTTGCATAGCCTCACGCCAGCCTGAATCTCTCGAGGCCTGACAATATGAAGTAGGCTCAACACCTGCAGTGATAGCTGCAAGAAAATCTCTGTGTCCAGCAGTAAATATGTCATAACTCAGAAATTGTGTTAGAGGATACGAAGTACCTGAGGAAGTGATGGAAACATATGAACTGAGGTGAAGGGGGGCTTTTACTTCAAACAACATTCGTCACAAAATCTTGTAATCACACTGACTGTGATTTCTTCCTCATTTCTCTGCCCAATACAATCTCGTCGGGTACCTCTGGCAACAATGTATCTCTTGTATCGTCAGTAGTACCTGTAGCTGCCCCAGTGGCCCCTCCTGTCAATACTTCTGTATCTGCCTCTGCATCCTCGCCACCCGGGACCAATCCGCCATCAACCACTTCGACCTCGACAACCACAACCGGCACTGTCCCAAAAGCCTCTATATCGTCTCTAGGCACCTCAACACATGTATGTCGTATCGCAGAAGACAGGTCGCTAGCAGAGCCACACCCAGAAAACTCTTTTTCATAAAAAGTAACATCACGAGACACAAAGAATTCTCCAGTCTCTAAATCATACAGCTTCCATCCTTTTTTATCAAGAGGATACCCAACAAAGATATATTTTCTACTCCTGCTGGCAAATTTATCATATCTGGATCTCAAATCATATACATAACACAGACAACCAAAAATACGAAGATGATCATAAGAAGGAGCAGAACCATATAAAACTTCATAAGGGGACTTAAAATGCAAGACACTAGAAGGTGTTCTATTTATCAAATAATATGCACCCAGAACATATTCCCCCCAAAAGTCCACAGAAAGAGAACCCTAAAATCTTAATGCCCTAGCTACAATTAAAATATGTCGATGCTTTCTTTCCACCCTTCCATTCTGTTGTGGTGTCCCTACACAGGATATTTGGAACAATATTGTGGACACACACAAAAGAAGAAGAAGAAAAAAATGTTGTCTTTTCTTTTTATTGGCGCAAGACACCACAAATCGAGTACGCCTGAGAGATCCTGCGCTGAGGATCCCCGAGTACAAAAAAAAGAATTCTGGGGAATGGGACGATGGAGATCGAGCGGCAGTTATTCCTTTACTCCGTTGACACTCCGATTACAAAAGTGGAAGAAAACCTAAGAAAATTGCTAACTTTCGGCTCACTGGCAAGAAGTGCAGCAATTTGGCTCTTAAAAATGCTCTCCGTTCTCTGTGTTTGAAGAGGAAAGAAGTCCCCCTTTTATAGTCGTTCTTGAGCTGGAATGGTGTTATACGCCCATGTGAGGGAACACGCTGGTTCTTATGTAGGCGTATAGTCCTGCTTTGGGCACATAGGGTATAGGCGCATACAGGCTACGAGATCATGGATTGGTCGTGGTATTGACGTTGCCGCATGTTTCGGTGTACGACTGCTCATGGAGAGACTGACGTGGCCATGCGCTTCGGTGCACATTTTGATCGTGGCTTTGACTGAGTCAGGCTTGGGCGCATAACCATATCCCAGGTTATGCGCCCTCCTTTTGAAGGAGCTAGACTTGGGCGCATGGAGCTACACTTGACTGGGCGCATGGAGTTACTCTGACTGGGCGCATGGAGCTTCGTCCAGTGGGCACATAGAATCATACTGACTGGGCGCATGGAGCTGCTCTTGACTTGGGCGGATGGAGCTATATTTGCTAAAAAAATTCCATGCTTCTACATGACCCCTTCAAAGTTTTCGACACTTTGAACAAGTTCGAAATACTTTGAAAGAAGCATGAATCGTCTTCTCGCGAGACAATGGGCGCATAGTACAGCCCTCTCTTTTGGGCTCATAGTATTTGGCCAGCCTGTCAGGGAGATACGACTGTTGAGATTTTTCTCAAAATTCGAACTGACAGATTCATCGGAACAAAATTTGAAGCGGTCCATCCTTTATACGTCGTCCACATCAGCAGGTGACAGTTGCATAGTATGCAGGGAGCCGATCCTTCACGTGGGTGCATAGGCTGCAGTGGGCGCATACACTCAGTGGGTGCGTAGAGTATGTCGGCGCATATGCACTGGCCCGTGCCTATAAATAGACCCTGGGGAGAGAGAAAATTCATTATTCATTTCTCTTCGAATTTTTCAGAAAAACTCTTCGTCTTCTTTCTTTGACAATCATGTCTCCCAAAGCCGCCAAGAGATCCGCGAAGGGCAAGGGGGCTGCGTCGAGTGGCTCTCCCCCTGCGACAGAGTCCTCGGCAGTCCAGGATCCGATTTTGGGTTAGGGCATGCTTCAAAAAAACAAAGTCTCAAGTGTTAATTTGCGATGCTCGGACTTCTCTTAGGCTTGGGCGCTTGCGTCTAGGGCAACATGCTTCTGTGAGCATTACTATACGCCCACAGAAGTCATGCGCCAACACTGTGGTGTGTTATGCGCCCACGTGTTACCACGTTATGCGCCCCTTAAGCTGTGGCATGTCATGCGCCCACGCAATATTAGTGTGTTTATGCGCCCGCATGTCTTGTTTTGGACGCATATCCTTTTGGGCGCATAGAAACCCTTTAAAACTTAGTTTTTCTGTAATTTTTTCTAAGTCTGACTTTCTTTCTTCTTATGGCTCTTGCAGCGTCCATGACGAAGGCTGAGACCGTGGTGAAGGAGGAGATGTAACTCCCTAAATCGAATTTTGGTAAATTTTAGGAATTTGTTCAATTACTATCTGATTGTGTAATATTAGTTTTCTTGGATAGTAAAACTATTTTTAAGAAATTTAGTCTCCTGTTGCAATCATATAAAATTTTATTTGTTATTTATTCAAATACTACTCTAACTAATTATTAAATCCTAATTTCCATTTATGGGAAGCTTTATAAAGTCTGGTTGAGATGATTGATTTACACTATTAATTCTTTGGATGCTGTTATTTTAATAATAATATTAATTGAATTTTAATTATTAGTTCTTAAAGTGGTTGACTGAATAAATTTTAAATGGCTTAATCTACCCTTTAATTCTATTGTTCTATCATGTTAAGATAATCATTAGAGATTAAATATTCTGTTGGCAAAGAGTAGATTAACTAAATTAATTGTTAGTTATGGAGCTAGCCTTCAATTACTTAACTAGTTAATTAGTTAATTGGTTAGCAATTAAATAATAATGTAATTAGTTGAAGTAACAAATTCGGGTGTTTCCATTCTGAAATCTGTTTTCTATTTTATTTTGAAAATCTGTTTAAAACTATTTAAATTATTGGAGGGAATATTTGATTTTGGAATCTGTTGGAACCTTTTGATTGAAAAAAGCTGTTTGAAAAAAATTGTTTTGATTTGAAAATTGAATTTAAAATCTGTTTAAATTTGAATTTGAAATTCTGTTACAATGACTATTTCCTATGCCCTCAGATCTGCTTTTATTTACTACTCTACCACTATACTAAACACCCCATATCTATTGTATATTATATCTATGCCACTGTAAATATTTTATTATAAGTATAGGCTAATATTTTAATATTATGCACGGATTCCAATATCCTGACAATTCTCTCTGACACGTCATTTTCTCTCTCTCTCTTCTCTCGAGGAGCACCACCGCCGAGCACGCGGCCATCTCTCCGACCATCCTTGGACGTGCACCACCAGAGCTCTACTAGAGTTCGCCGGAGATCGTCGTGTCCATCACGACGCCGTACGCCTCGTCAATTCGGAGGGGCCATTCCTCGTCGCCGGAACGTCTGCCACCGACGCTCCGCTCGAAGGAGTGTCGAGCTCTTCTCGACTCCAGAGCTTTCATCTTGACTGCCGTACCCTCATCTCGTGGAGCACGTCGATGTCTCGATCCTCACGCCACCGTCATCAGCACTCGAGCGCCGAGCCCGAGGAGTCTTCATCAAGCTCGCCGCCGAGCCAGGAGAGCTGTTGCCTCCTCGTAATCTCCGCCACCACCGCGGAGGAGCATCGTCGTCATCAGCCAAGTTCGACGAGCATCACCCGAGCCACCGCGTCCCCGCCGCCTGGAGCCGAGGATCGACATCCCCGACCGGCCGGTGAGTCTTCGATTTAATATTCTGGAACCCCCTCCTTTCTTGTTCTTCATAGTTCTTCTCTCTAGGGTTAGGGTTTTCTGGGTGAGAAAGAAGCCTAGGGTTTACTAACTATGAGATAGGAGGAGGAATAGTAAGAAGAAGAAGAAGACATGGGAATGGGACTTTGTCTTCGGCTGAGTAAAGAATGGGACAGGAGAAAGAAGGTTAGGGATTAGAGGACGATTTTATTAGATAGATGAGTGGGCTGTATGTGTGAAGAGTAGGTGAGAGAATAAAAAATGAGAGGAATGGGAACTGTGAGAAATGGTGGGAATGGTTTTTCTGTCAATGGAGTGTGATTGAGGTCCTGAGGAGAAAGGAGGACTCGGTGACAAGGTCATTTCTTCCCAATTTGTCAGACTTAAGTCTGCACAATTTCTAGAGCATGGGTTAGCGTGTAAGTCATTATGAGTGTCAGACTTTATGTGTTTGGCTGGGTGTGGGAAATTAATTGTTCGGAAGAAGGGGGCTGTGATCTCTTGCAGCTGAATGATTTAATTATGGCTGGCGAGAGGGTCTCACTTTTTAGCATTTTCCCACCCTTCGTTCCATTGTTATGGTTGACCCTTCAGATATCGAGAAACCAGTGCAGCATACCATGCACCTTCGATTTTTGTGGAGTTGCTGTAAGTTTAATTTTAACAGAATTATTAATGGGCTTGATAGATTGGGTGCTGGGTTAGTAAAAGAAATATCAATGGTTGTTTTAACAGCAGACTCAGAGATGGTCTTCGGGCCAGGCTTAGGATTTGGGTTAGTGAAGTTGGCCTGGGTTTGACATATAGGCCGGGTTGGTTGGTTGATAGGCCAGTAGGCTGAATTGAATAACTGGGCTGGGTTTTTGTTTTAGTTGTAAATTGTTCTGTTGGGCTTGGCTGAGCGCAGGTTGGGCCAGTGAAGTGGGTTTAATTCTTTTAAGTTGTAGGCAATAGAAAATTGGACTATTGGGTTGGGCCTTGAGCCTAGATCTAGGAGTAATATTGTTATTATTAATGTTATTATCCTTCTATAATTGTCCAAGTTTTGATAACCACTTAAATTATTTTAAATATTAAATACTTTGTTAAATTCTTGTAAATCATATTATTATTATTTTATCTTGTTAATAAATAATTGTTAATTTCTAGTAATTCACTAGATATACTTTAAAGTATTTTTATAGTAATCAAATTATTATCTAAATAGTATTATATTGCTTCTTGTTAATTATATATATATATATATCTAATTAACTATTATTGGAAAATTAGTTTAAATTAGTATTTAGTTAGTAAATAGTTGGCTTAAATTGTTAATATTGTTTACTAAATATCTTGATAAGCAAAATGTTCTATTATTTTCCAAATAATTTCTTACTAGATATAGCTTAAATATTATCTTGATTAAACTAGGGAATGTTCTATATGTATAATAAAAAGTATTTTCACAAATTCAAACTATGGTGTATTTATTTTCTAAAAATATTAATTGCTAGTATTTATAAATATTTTTCTAGTTATTTGGTTATACTACTATATGTTTCTAATCAACTAGTTAACCTTAATTAGTTAAAGTCTTTATTTCAAAACCCTAAATAACTTGTACAAAAATATAACAGGTGATCACTACAACCATGCAGTACTACTCTCGTACAACCAAACCGAGGCAAGTACACTGACCCGACTTGTACTTTATTTTTCTGTCTTACATTACTGTGCCATGTTCTCATATCAGACACGAGATACACACGATTGTCTTGTACATTGTTCATTGCTTGTGAGTCATTGTTATTGCGGGGATTGGGGGAAATATTAGCTTTTGTGTGATCACACCCAACATAGGTAATTGTGGATAGCCTAATCATACACTTCATGTACGATGTAGCCGGACCTTGTAGAATTGATTGACTCATTGCCTCATTGATTGATTGTGTTCCTAAGCCAGTCACACATTAGTTTAATATTTTAAATTTTCACAATTGTATATTGATTGTCGTGATTCATTGCCTTGTACATTGATAGCCGTGTTTATTATCTAGCATATTGATTGTCGTCCATTGCCTGCAGTTTTACATTTCATCTCTGGTACTGTAGTTTCATTTCCTGTTCTGGTATTCTGGTATTCTGGTTTCACCTTGTATTCTGTACTACAGATTACATTGTATATTATCTGGTCAGGGTTGTACTTTGCTCTTTTCCTGACATGATACGTTGCAGGTGAGTGGAAGATTACATGGAGCTTGTGATTGCATCAGGATATTGCAACTTTCATTTTACTTTATTTTCTGGAGATTGTATTTTAGATATTCATTATTGTATCTTTATTTTATTTGACCGGATTTGTCTCCAGCTGATTTTGTATTAAAATGACTTGATGGATATTGGTGATGATTTTTGGGAACGTTATAAAAGCTGTGTTTGTTTACATTACATTATGACTTGGAGTTTTTTTAGTGTTGTACAGCTTACTTCGTCGTGTCCATCGACGAAGGCTGGGCGTGTCCGACTCGTATCCGATTATTGGAGAGCGGGTCGTGACTTGTTTTTAGTGGTGGCCCATGCAGGTCTATCCTAATGACACTTAGGCAATAAAGTGTTATTGGAGGACCAGCGAAAGCTAAGGAAAACTCATCACAGCATAGGAATCGCGGGAAAATGGTTTATGATTTATGGTTTATGATTTACGGTTTATGGTTATTGATATTTAAAATTTAAAATTTTGATTTACTTATGATTTTTAGGTTATTTTACGATTTTCTAGGATATAGCAATCAACAGTTTATTTTTCTTTTACAGGACGGTCGCCACGACGAATGCTGGGACCAACGAGCAGCCTGCACCCAGTGCACAGGAGCAGCTTCCACCACCTTCGCCTCAGCCGCTTCCTCCGACGATGACGTTCGATGGCACGCAGGTGATGGCTATGTTTCAGTAATTCATGGAGGCCCAGAATCAATAGGCGGCGCAGTTCAGAGAGGCTCAGAGTCAGCAGGCCGCACAGTCCAGAGCGATCGTCGTCGACGTACTCAGGATCAGAGAGCCGGCTCTACCAGCTCCGCCAGCACTGCCGACACCAGCAGTACCGAGGCCAGGAACTGCCAAGGACTATCAGTTCCTCTGCCCGATGGATTTTTAGGGCAATGAGGGGATAGACTACACAGACGAGTGGCTGGAGAATGTTGAGCGATTATTGAAGATGGTGAGAATCCCGGATGATTTGAAGGTCGAAGTTGCGAGCATGCGACTCTTCGACATTGCTAGGACTTGGTACCGGGAGGAGCCCCAGTTAGCAGAGCCCAGAGTTTCCTGGAAGAATTTCAAACTGCTGTTCCATGAGTTCTTCCCGGATGTGGAGCGGGACGAGCTTAGGATGCAATTTGAGGCGTTGCAGCAAGGGAGTATGACTGTGGCAGAGTATACCTCAGAGTTCACTCGACTCAGCAGGTTCGCAGAGAACCTAGTCAGCACGTCGAAGAAGAGGGCTTGGAAGTTCAAGAAGGGCGTCACCAGGGAGCTGCGACATACAGTAGCTATCAGTCAGGCCACTACCTATGCGAGCATTCTTAAAGTTGCTCAGGGAGTGGAGAAGGAGATGGATCCGAAGCTCAAGCGGGACTGAGACATTGGCACCAGCAGTTCCCAGGGTCCACCGAAGCGGACCGACACTCAGCAGAGGCCACCTCAGCATCAGCATCATGTTAGAGCACCGACATCGCCGAGACAGCAGAGACAGATTCAGACCCCGATGTACTTTTCTTGCGCATATTACAAGAGATCGGGACACCGTGTCGATGAATGCCGTAAGAAGTTATGGCAGTGCTTGATTTATGGATCTGCCACTCACCAAATGAGAGATTGCCCTGCAGCTTTCACTCGTTAGGAGCCAGAACCAGAGCAGCAGCAGGAGGACCCAGTCTTTGAGGATCAGTAGTGGTCGCAGGAGCGCAGTCGGATGGACCGTTATCTTTTTACTTGCTTGTAGTAGTTGTATTTCTTGTATTGCCTATTTTGAGGCTTGTCTCTGAGTTTTCTTGCATTTACAGTCTTTCCTATTGTCTAATGACTACTTGTTAGTCTTTGTTATTTTACTGCATAAATAAATCATTTAGTATTTTTGTTGTCTTTAATAAATTTTGTTTGATTTTATAAACTGTAAAACCCTTGAAATTTCGAGGACGAAATTTTTGTAAGGGGGGTAGATTTGTAACTCCCTAAATAGAATTTTGGTAAATTTTAGGAATTTGTTCAATTACTATCTGATTGTGTAATATTAGTTTTCTTGGATAGTAAAACTATTTTTAAGAAATTTAGTCTCCTATTACAATCATATAAAATTTTATTTATTATTTATTCAAATACTACTCTAACTAATTATTAAATCCTAACTTCCATTTATGGGAAGCTTTATAAAGTCTGGTTGAGATGATTGATTTACACTATTAATTCTTTGGATGCTGTTATTTTAATAATAATATTAATTGAATTTTAATTATTAGTTCTTAAAGTGGTTGACTGAATAAATTTTAAATGGCTTAATCTACCATTTAATTCTATTATTCTATCATGTTAAGATAATCATTAGAGATTAAATATTCTGTTGGCAAAGAGTAGATTAACTAAATTAATTGTTAGTTATGGAGCTAGCCTTCAATTACTTAACTAGTTAATTAGTTAATTGGTTAGCTATTAAATAATCATGTAATTAGTTGAAGTAACAAATTCGGGTGTTTCCATTATGAAATCTGTTTTCTATTTTATTTTGAAAATCTGTTTAAAACTATTTAAATTATTGGAGGGAATATTTGATTTTGGAATCTGTTGGAACCTTTTGATTAAAAAAGCTGTTTGAAAAAAATGTTTTGATTTGAAAATTGAATTTAAAATCTGTTTAAATTTGAATTTGAAATTCTGTTATAATGACTATTTCCTATGCCCTCAGATCTGCTTTTATTTACTACTCTACCACTATACTAAACACCCCATATCTATTGTATATTACATCTATGCCACTGTAAATAATTTATTATAAGTACATGCTAATATTTTAATATTATGCACAGATTCCAACATCCTGACAATTCTCTCTGACACGTCATTTTCTCTCTCTCTCTGTTCGAGGAGCACCACCACCGAGCGCGGCCATCTCCCCGACCATCCTTGGCCGTGCACCACCAGAGCTCCACCAGAGTTCGCCAGAGATCGTCGTGTCCATCACGACGCCGTACGCCTCGTCAATTCGGAGGGGCCATTCCTCGCCGCTGGAACGTCTGCCACCGATGCTCCGCTCGAAGCAGTGTCGAGCTCTCCTCGACTCCAGAGCTGTCACCTCGACTGCCGCACCCTCATCTCGTGGAGCGCGCTGACGTCTCGATCCTCACGCCACCGTCATCAGCACTCGAGCGCCGAGCCCGAGGATTCTTCATCGAGCTCGCCGCCGAGTCAGGAGAGCCGCTGCCTCCTCGTAGTCTCCGCCACCGCCGCGGAGGAGCATCGCCGTCATCAGCCAAGTTCGACGAGCATTACCCGAGCCACCGCGTCCCCGCCGCCTGGAGCCGAGGATCGACATCCCCGACCGGCCGGTGAGTCTTCGATTTGATCTTCTGGAACCCCCTCCTTTCTTGTTCTTCATAGTTCTTCTCTCTAGGGTTAGGGTTTTCTGGGTGAGGAAGCAGCCTAGGGTTTGCTAACTGTGAGAGAGAAGGAGCAATAGTAAGAAGAAGAAGAAGACATGGGAATGGGATTTTGTCTTCGGCTGAGTAAAGAATGGGACAAGAGAGAGAAGGTTAGGGATTGGGGGACGGTTTTATTAGATAGATGAGTGGGCTGTATGTGTGAAGAAGTAGGTGAGAGAATGGAAAATGAGAGGAATGGGAACTGTAAGAAATGGTGGGAATGGTTTTTCTGTCAGTGGAGTGTGATTGAGGTCCTGAGGAGAAAGGAGGACTCGGTGACTCGGTCCTTTCTTCCCAATTTGTCAGACTTAAGTCTTGTAGCCTCCCTTCCCGGAATTTTGAAATTTTTTTATTTATTTTAATTAAAATGGTGATTTTTAGATTTTTATGAATAATTATTTTAATTAATTATTACGGTAGATAATTTTAGTCATGGTTGAGATTTGGAGTACAAGGTGACTAGGAATTATGGCGCGGGTAGTGCAGTGGTATGCTTTGACTAGTGTATTAGCTTTGGTAGAGAAGGCCGAGCCATAGTGATGTCCTAACTAGGAAAACCAGGCCAAGTTACGACGTAACCCTTATCGAAGATTATTTATTTATTAATTATAATATTTAGTATTAGGAGACCGGTTGTGCCAAACCAGTCTGGACTGGACCTGAACTGAGCCCAAGCCTATGTAAGCATCCAGTGTACACAAGATTCCATGTAGACATACTCTTGAGTAGATGTAGTGTCGATTATGGGATATTGTAATTCATTATTGTTACTATTATTATTATTGTTTTATTATCAATACTATTGAGATTATTATTATATAATATTAGTTCATTATTGAATATATATAAAATATTGTATTGCCTGTATAGAAGTTGTGGTATAGTTATATATATAAATATGTATAAACCCCAGGGTATACATATATTGAATTGTAGCTATATTTATAATTTATTATTATTATTATTATTATATATATATATATATATATATATATATATATATATATATATATATATATATATATATATATATGTGTGTGCATGTGTATGTATATTATATATATTGAATATATGTAATTATATATAAATACATATTATATATATATATGTGTATGTGTATATATATATAAAATATATATTGTATATACGTAAGTGTGTATATATATATATAATATAAAATAAATATAGGCGTATATATGAATGTATATGAGAATATATATATGTATATATGTGAATGTATGTATAAATAGATATATTATATGGGTGTATATATATTATATATATATATATATATATATATATATATATATATATATATATATATATATATATATATATATATATTTTTGGAGAAAATTAAACATTTATTGATAATATAGGCGCAAAAAGCCGAAGCCTATACAAGAAAGCGCGCAGAGGCGACCAAAAACCGAAAACAAGAGTCGCGGAGTGCACATGCGACCCGGCAAGAAGGGGGAAGAAGCGGCCTAGGCCAGGTTCTCCCAGAACAAGTTGGAGACATGGGAACATCGCCTCCTCACTTTGAAGCATTGTCTGATGACCTCTCTAAACAGTTGAGGAGGGGAGAGTTGTTGTCCTTCGTAACGAAACTTGTTCCTGTTCTTTCAAAGAACCCAAATACCAGCGGCCGCTACGATCTGATGCCCGTGGGAACGGGACCAGGAGGCCAAGAGATCGTAGAAGCCCCCGGTCGGTTGTTCCATATTAAGCCTCTGATGAAGATGGGTCCAAGTGCCTGCGGCCAGCTCCCCCGAAAGAAGGACGTGATCTGCGGATTCGGAATTGGGCTCATTACAGCAGTGGCATCTGGATGCGAGGCTGACACCCCAAGAACTGATGATGTCGTCCGTCGGAAGCTTGCGGCGAAGAGCACGCCAGATGAGGATGGACCATTTGATGGGGATGTAAGCCTGCCAAAATAATGCGTACACCGTATTTGGCATCCCACTTCCTCTAGCGATACGTCTGGCGGAAGCCAAACAGAAAGTCCCACAAGGGTTAGGGGACCAACGCCAAGTGTCGGGAGTGTCGGTGATACACAAATTTGCGGTACGAAGCCTGGAGGCCGCCGCATGACCAAACTAATCATTGACCTTCCTCCAATTCCAATCAGGACTGCCCTCCCAAAGGTCTCTGATGGTGCAACCCTGAGGAGTGAGAATGTTGGGCTGAATGAGGTCTGCACCTAACCACCTCTTCCGACATGCCTGGGAGCTGCCGTCCCCCAACTGGAGACGGATCAGAGGTTCAGCGGTTGTGCGGCCCCGAGTAATGCGGCGCCAAGAAGACGAGGATCTATTGTTAGTGTTCGCTTCCGAAATATGGGAGAATTTGGAGTATCTAGCTCTCATGAACCTCATCCATAAGGAGGTCTCGGTGCGTAACTTCTACAAAAGTTTTAAGGAGCAAGCATCCACGATGTGGGCGAGTCTGCAGAAGCCTAAACCGCCATCTTCAGTGGGTTTAGCCATCGTCTCCCATCCTGCCCAGTGGTGCTTGTCTAATCCGTCGCTCTGACCCCAGAAGAACTTGGCGAAAAGAGATTCGAGTGAAAGGAGCACCTTCTTAGGGGGGGAGCAGACGGCCAGAATGTACATCGGGATGGACGATAAAACGTGTTTAATGAGGATAGTTTTACCTCATGGGGAAAGGGTAGCGTTGTGCCAACCGGAGATGCGTTTGCGGATCTTGTCTGCAAGGTGGTCGTAAATGCCGGAGTTGGCCCTGCCGTACACCAGCGGGCAGCCGAGGTAATTGAAGGGGGGGTATGCCGTTCTGAAGGACGTCTTGTTGGCGAGCAGGGTAGAGTGTGTTCTGTCTGCTTCGTGATGAGTATAGATGACGCTCTTGTTGTTGTTAACACGTTGACCCGAGCATCTAGTGTATCTGGCAATCGTGTTCAAAACAACCTCAATCGAACCGCTGTCCCCAGATGAGAAGATAAGGATATCGTCCGCGTAAGCCAGGTGAGTGATAAGAGGGCAGCCGGTGGTTGTGTGGAAATGATTGAAGCCGGGCCTGCCGGGCATGCTGTTGAGGCTTCTGCTGAGAGCTTCGACCGCAATGATGAAAATGGTAGAGGAAAGCGGGTCTCCCTGTCTCACCCCGCGGGTCGAACGAAAGAAACCCGCCGCCTGGCCGTTGATCACGGTGGAGAACCACGCGTTGTTGATAGATCTGAAGACGATGTCGATCCAAGTCTCGGAGAAACCAAAGGCCCTGAACACCCAGATCATGAATTGCCAGTCCAGGCGGTCGTATGCTTTTTCTATGTCCAGTTTGATGGCGACGTTCCCCCCCTCGATGGGAACTTCATGCACGTGATCATCTCTTGCGCAAGAAGGATGTTGTCTGTAATGTTGCGGCCTCTAACAAACCCGCTCTGTTCCTCGGAAATGATCTTGGGGAGGAGATCGGACATCCGATTGGCAATGATCTTGGATATAATCTTGTTGGTGAAAGTGCAGAGGCTGATCGGGCGAAAGTCTTTGAAGGATTCCGGATTGTCTTTTTTGGGGATAAGGATGATATTGGCGCAGGAGATGGAGTTAGGGTATCTGGCCCCTTGAAGGAAGGCAATAGTGGCTTCGACAAGGTCCAGTTTAATGATGTCCCAACAGTCTCTGAAGAAGACGCCGTTGAAACCGTCTGGCCCCGGGGCACTGTGCTCGTTAATGGACCAGACCGCAGCTTTGACTTCCTCCTCATCAATGGCAGCCAACAAGGTCTCGTTGTCGTGCTCGGAGATAATGGAAGGGATGACCGACAAAAGTGTCTCGTCTCTAACGACCCGCTCCTTGGTGAATAGGCTGGAGAAGAAGTTAACGGCAGCTACCTGGATCTCGGCCTGGTCGTCGATAAGGTTGCCATTGTCGTCTAGGATCCTGTGTAATTTTAATTTGTTCCTGTGGCCTTTGACGCAACCATGAAAGAACTTAGAGTTACGGTCACCAGCGGTGTCCCAGTTCAGTCTGGCTTTTTGCTTCCAGAATTCATTCTCCACTTTCAGCCTAGATTTAAGAATAGCTCTGGCAAGGTTTAGGGATGAGCGGTTCTCCGGGGAGCTGGAGAAGGTAAAGGCCAACTCCGAACGAGTGACGTCATCCTCCGCCTCGCGAATGGCCTGAAAGATGTCGCCGTAAGCCTCTTTGCTCCAAGCCGAAAGAGCCTTGCGGGTGGCTTTATATATATATATATATATATATATATATATATATATATATATATATATATATTATACGAAAGTATACGCGTGTATATATACGTAGATAAAAAAAAATATATACATATATATATATATATATATATATATATATATATATATATAGGGTGAATAAAAAAAAATATATATATAGGGTGAATAATATATATATATATATATATATATATATATAGGGTGAATAATTGAGGTTATAACTAAATGTTGTGAAAACACCAGCCAGCAACTAGAGGCCGACCCAAACCCATATTTCTCCCAGCCCAGGCCCATGCACAAGCCCGACCCCCCTTTGGTTCTAACAGAACTCAAGTTCTCCTACGAACCGAGCCTTCCCTAATCGATAGTAATAGTATATATATTAGTATCTCGAGAGACAAAGAGAGAGAGAGAGAGTTGTGATCTCAAAACCGTACCCCCTCCGCGTCGACCCCCAGCCTGGGCGACCAACCGCCGACGGAGCCGCCGCCGCGCACGGCCACGGCCGTGCGGGTGCGCGCGCGCGTGCGTACGTGCGCGAGCAGTAGCAGCAGCAACGCCCCGAAGCTCCGACTTTGAAGGTAAATATCTTCCTCTGTAGTTCGTCATTTTGAGATTCGTGAAGTGTCCCGGAGAGCCAATATAACCGAGAGTGGATCCCTACGATTGGATCGAGCTATAGCCCGAGAACCAGTCAGGAAAATCGAACCCAAAAACTCGAAAAATCTGTCCCGAAACAGGACCGAAAGCAGTCCAAGAACCCCTGTTCGACGATCGATTATGATCGATCCAGCGACTTATTAGAAAATCTATTTGAAGAGACTTTTAGAAAACATGTAGGACTTCGAATCCCTTCTTGCAGAATTTGAAATCATCGACTAAGCGTCGAGAAATCGAATCCCAAAGTTTCCCAAAAATCTGTTTTCAAAACATTGAAATTGTTCCACACGACGTGCGTCACGCCAATCGGAACGACGTGGTCGCGAACCGAAAGCATCGAAAGCTGTGTAATGGTTTCGTGGTCGTGTGGACTTTGACGGAATTCAAATTGGTCGCGTATGCGCGACGAATTTGGTGCGTATCCGTCGAAATTCTTCGTATCGTACACTTTGCAAATTCTCCAATTACTTTATGCACGTTCGTCAGATCGAGACGAAACTTGCGCCAGCAGGACCATATCATTTTTCTGGTCCTGTATGCCAAGTTTGGTCCAAATCTGAGACAGTCGAATCGAACGTCGTTTTGCGGGCCCCACGGTCCCACTCAACGGGCGATTTTGTGCACGGCCCGCCGGAATCCAACTTTGGACATAAGGTTGGGTTTGTATCGGAAAACCGGATCCGTAGACATGTAGTTTGAAGACTTTAGAGACCGTTGACTCTGGCACACTTTTCGGTGCAAAGCGGGTCCAACGGCGGATATCGTTTTTGCCCGAAATTACCGTTTTGCCCCTGTGTCCAGAATTGAACTTAAGGACAGACAATCTTAGCTAATTTGACCCTTCTAGACACGTTGGTCATATTTGTTTTATCATCCAAAAATGTTTGTGGATATTTTCTCTAGGTGTCACCATTAGTTGGTCAATTCTTATTTTTCCGTAATTCGGAATTAGTACAACCTCATAGTTTAATACTTAGAGACTAGAATTGATCCCCCTTTGAACAGGTTGACAATATTAACCAAAAATCAACTATAGGTCAACCATTGGCTTAGTATGACCCGGATTGAACTAGAATTTGACTTTAGTTGACCTAGTGGACTTGTTGATTGGACTTTGACCTAGAAGGACCTAGAACTATCTAGAATGCACTGTAGATTACTCTTATTTCATGTTAGACTCTTTTGTGACTTGTGATTGCTCTAAATAGGACACTGTGACTCCAGTTGGACATCTACGTTTATCAGCGGCTTGGATTACCAGGCAAGTACATTCTCTGATCTTTTTATGCTTCTTTGGATATGTACTCTTGTTATAGACTAATATACTTGATGCTGACACGACGTTCACACGGATCGGTACCCTATGGATCTTTTCATGCGATGTTATCCCCTCGGATACATCGAGTATGTCATGTTTCATATACTTTATCATGTTCATCATGTACTCCATGTATTCACTTTTATCCATGTGTTATTCATGTACACTCATGACCATATGAGCCCATGTATACAGTAGTTGTTATCCATGTGCAATAACATAACATGCTTCGATCCTTGTGTATTGGTTGGGGGTAGGGAGAGTGTAGTTGGTTATGTGATCGTTATCCCCAGTAGTTATCCATGTGCATTCCATAGCTGTATCCATGTGCAACCCAAGCTGTTTACATAACCAATTCATGCTCTGATTCACGTAGAAGGTTATATTCTTTATTTATCATATTTATATCTCAGTTATATCATCTCTCCTGTTGATTTCTCTTTACAGCGTTTCATGTATAGTTTTCTATAGCTTGCTTTATATGTCCATTCCTGATATGAACTATTGTGAGAGATATGTGCTCGTTCCTGTCCTGATTGGACCCGTTGATAAAATTTTATAGGTACTTGGAGTTCACAGTTAGCCTAGAGGACACTGGTAGAGCTTGGAGTATTTATCTAGAGTTTGTTTATTTTTCTTTATTGTCTGTCTTAGGGGTTGTATTTGAAATCTTGTGTTTGTTTGATAGAAATCATTTTACTATCACTTCTGGTTCTCTCTCTTGTGGATTATCTTACCTATTTTATCGTGCTGTTATCTATCTTTAGAGTTGTGATTGAGAAAGTATCCTTATGTGTTTGTCCTCCGTCTGGAGAGTATAGCATATTGTTTTAGATGTGACTATAACCTAGAACAGCGTTCTACCGCCGACACTGCGGCGTAGGCTGGACGTACCCACGTCTCGTGCCCTAACGCTAGGGTGTGGTTCGTGACAAGTCTGCACAATTTCTTGAGCATGGGTTAGCGTGTAAGTCATTATGAGTGTCAGACTTTGTGTGTTTGGCTGGGTGTGGAAAATTAATTGTTCGGAAGAAGGGGCTGTGATCTCTTGCAGCTGAATGATTTAATTATGGCTGGAGAGAGGGTCTCACTTTTTATCATTTTTCCCACCCTTTGTTCCATTGTCATGGTTGACCCTTCAGATATCGAGAAACCAGTGCAGCATACCACGTGACCCTTCAATTTCTGTGGAGCTGCTGTAAGTTTAATTTTAACAGAATTATTAATGGGCTTGATAGATTGGGTGCTGGGTTAGTAAAAGAAATATCAATGGTTATTTTAACAGCAGACTCAGAGATGGTCTTTGGGCCAGGCTTAGGATTTGGGTTAGTGAAGTTGGCCTGGTTTTGACATATAGGCCGGGTTGGTTGGTTGATAGGCCAATGGGCTGAATTGAATAACTGGGCTAGGTTTTTGTTTTAGTTGTAAATTGTTCTGTTGGGCTTGGCTGAGCGCAGGTTGGGCCAGTGAAGTGGGTTTAATTATTTTAAGTTGTAGGCAATAGAAAATTGGACTATTAGGTTGGGTGTCACAACCCGCACCCGCTTTCTAGGCGCGAGCTCATGAGGAAGCCAGCTACGCATCAAGCGGACTCCAGCCCGACTCGAATACGTAAACGCTGTCACGGCTATGGCAATGGGCCTCATCAAGGCAATGCAAAACTATACCTCAATCCACAATAAGAATAATAAACAAGAATGAACACTATGGGTCGTGGTCTGCAGTCCACTAGCATAAATGTCCGATAAGACTCTAAAGAAAATAACAAGAGTCTAAAACTGAATCAAGAAACAAAACATCTCATGATAAGGTATGAAAGCAAGATCGGATAATAAACACGATAACGATACCTGAATCCCGCAAGAATCGCAAATCCTCCGCCATCCAGAACTACTAGCTAACTCCATGCAATCGCTAAACCTGAAGAGATCATCAAGTCCTCAGAGGACATAGCAAGATACATAATATACATGCCTATCTAATAGTTTTATCATACAATAAAGAAAATACAGGAAATAAACGGGAAAAGACCAATCAGCACGAAAACACGACTATACACGACTGGAAGAACTACTACGCCTAAACGAACTGCTGGAGAAGAACAAGAGAACACGATATCACGATGTCAATGGATAACCAATCGAATACTCAAACCCTCGTCCCTAGTGTGGACTCGCAGGTTTGAAAAACTACTAGCCCTCGTCCCTAGTGTGGACTCGCAGGCTAGTATCACCCTCGTCCCTAGTGTGGACTTACAGGTGTGAACCATATACTACTAACCCTCGTCCCTAGTGTGGACTCGCAAGCTAGCATCACCCTCGTCCCTTGTGTGGACTCGCAGGTGTGAACCATATACTACTAACCATCGTTCCTAGTGCGAATACGCGTCAAATTCGTCGCGCACATGAGACCAATTTTAATTCCGTCAAAGCCCACACATCCACGAAGCCGTTATGCACCTTTCGATGCTTTCGATTCGTGACCGCGTCGCCGGATTGGCGGGACGCACGTTGTATCGAAGGTTTCATAAATTTTTAATATTTAAAAACTGATTTTATCTCAATTTTTAAACTTTGTTTTCTTAAGGCACAGTTGATGAAATTTGGATCTACAAGGAAGGTTTGGAAGCCCTATAAGTTGTCGAAAGCCTTGCTCAATTAGTTTTCAAAAATTGTTAAGTGATTGATCAAAATCGATATCCGAACAGGGCTCCTGTGTTGTTCTAACTTCTGTTCTTGGAACAGGTTTTTCATCGATTTCTGAATCGATTTGTGCCGTGCTCATTATGATATTTGCAGAAGTAAATGAAGGGTTTCGGAGGGGTTTAGATTATCTTCATACCCGTGAAGTTGGTTCCGGAAACCGTCGAGTGAGGAGGTCGAAATCGTACGACAAAGTTGGACTCGGGATTGGGATGTTCAGTTATGTTGAAACATTGCAGGTGCGCGCTCCGGCGTGTTCGGCCGGCCCGTGGCCGCGCGTGCGGCGGCACCCGGTGCTGGAAAGGTCGCCAGGGTGGCTGGGCTCGGCCTGGTCGGCTAGGGTTTGGAGTTTCTCCCGTTCCTCTGTTGCCGATCAATATATGTAGGTGATTGTCGAAGTCGGGTCGGGCGTGGGTTCTCCGCACGGTTACTGCGGGCTTGGGTGCTGTAGGGAAGGGAAATAATGGGCTGTTTGATTAACTTTTAGGCTCTGCTGGGAACTGGGTTGGGTCACTCGGCTGGGTTAAGCTACCTGTAATCCCTTAAGGGGCTCGGGTTTCTAGGAGATGCATGGAAATAATAAGCAGTGGCATATATTCATGAGGCATTTTCACATGACAGGGAAAAAGGCTGTTTATTATTATTTATGGCTGTTTCCTTAAAAGAGATGAATGGCTATTTTCATAAAATAACCTGCTATGTGAATTATACCATCAAAAGGCATCATGTTAGTTCATAAAGGCATTTGTTTTATTCTATTCTTCTTTTCTTAATATATAAATCTATAGATATAAATAATAATAATATACATGTATATTATATCCATAAATAGATATTCAGAAAACTAAATACAATCTTAGCAATACTCTTCTAGGCCAGCGTTATACATATATACATATGTACATATAATTTAATATATTCTACGAATACTGAAATAACCAATTAATGACTATATTAGATAATAATTATAATATCGATAATAATAATAATAATAATAATAAAATATAATAAACCAATACCAGAGTGTTGTATGACACAATATACTCCCACGTTACTGGGACCATAATAAATCGTACAAGTACTATAAACATCATATAAATATTTATAATACTGATATTATACGAAATATAATTAAGAAAGTATTTGTAATGTCCAGGAAATAAGCTAACATATAAAATGATGCATATGTTTAAAATACGTCTACATGGACGTCTTCGGACTCACTATAAGTCTACACGGGCTTGGGCTCGGTTCGGGCCCAGTCCGGACTAGTTTGGTACAACCGGGTCACTACAAAGTCAATAAATCTAATAATAAATAATTAATCTATTTATAATGGTCATGATATAACTTGGCCTGGTTTTCTTAGTTAGGGTACACCGATGGCTCGACCTTCCTTACAACAGCTAATACACTAGCCAAAGTACGCCATTGTAGGCATGTCAATAGTAGACCGAAAATCCGTATCCGATCCGTATTCGAACCGAAAATATCCGAAATTTCGGATACGGATACGAATTCGGATATCATATCGGATATCTATCGGATATCGGATGCGGATACGGTAAGTGTCATATCCGGACCAATAATATCCGAACCAATAATGTTTAAATTATTTAATAAATTTAAAATATATTCAATGTATGCATGGGACTATTAGTTATATGTGCTTGTGTAGAGAATTTTTTGGTGTAAATATATTCAATGTGTGCATGAAAATCTGCTGCTTGTGATATTTTAATGTTAAAATATGCACATATATCTGACAAAATCTGCTGTTCCAATGTGAAAATCTGCTGCTTCTGATATTTCAATATAAAAATATGCTGTTTTTAGACAAAATTTGTTGTTTCAATGTGAAAATATGTTATTTCTCGACAAAATCTGTTGGTTCTGATTTTTTATTCCTTTTTTAAATATTTTTTTAGTAATCTTATTGGTTCGGATATTATCCGATATCCGTTAAAATTATCGGTAACGGATACGGTAGCCAAAACTTCTATCCGATCGGATATCGGACAGTTATCAGATATATCCGATAGTTAATGGTTCGGATATGGTAATGCCAATATCCGACCAATAAGCTACCATTGACAGGCCTACGCCATTGCACTAACCGTGCCATGATTCCTAGTTGTCTTGTATTCCAAATCTCATCCATGGCTACAGTCATCTACCGTGATAATTAACTAAATAATTATTTATAAAAACAAATTTAAAAAAATTTACCATTAAATCAAATAAATAAATATTTAAAAAAATATTTCTGGGAAGGGGAGCTACAAATCTATCCACCTTAAAAATAATTCTGTCCTCGAAATTCTACTTCATAACTATTCCTCAAAACATGGTCACTAAAATACTATAACCTTCTAACTAGTGGCTAATAGTTCTACTAAGGATATCTAGGACATACGGTATCTATAATCCTTTATATCTATAAACAACCAAAAACTCAATAATCAAGCAATATTATACTATAACTTAAGAATTTCTGGTAAATCCTAGACAGCACGATCATTCGTCACCCCGAAATAAAAGGGACGAAAATCAATGAGACAGGAAGCAAGGAAGTATAATCGAGAGCAAATATGGAGTTTTCAAGGACGTAGAGAATTTCTAGGAGAATTTTCAAAGCAGAGTGAATTGAGATTTCTAAGGGTTTGGTCAGTTGCGCAGGCTCGTATCAGTACAATTACGTAACCGATACGATATGCTCTGACCTGCATGGGCCACCAAAAAAACTTGTCACGACCCTGCACCCGCTTTCTTGGCACGAGCTCATGAGCAAGCCAGCTACGCATAAAGCGGACTCCAGCCCGACTCGAATACGTAAACGCTGTCACGGCTATGGCAATGGGCCAAATCAAGGCAAGGCAAAACTATATCTCAATCCACAATAAGAATAATAAACAAGAATGAACACTATGGGTCGTGGTCTGCAGCCCACTAGCATAAATGTTCGATAAGACTCTAAAGAAAATAACAAGAGTCTAAAATTGAATCAAGAAACAAAATATTTCATGATAAGGTATGAAAGCACGAGCGGATAATAAACACGATAATGATACCTGAATCTCGCAAGAATCGCAAATCCTCCGCCATCCAGAACTACAAGCTAACTCCATGCAATCGCTAAACCTGAAGAGATTATCAGGTCCTCAGAGGACATAGCAAGATACATAATATACATGCCTATCTAACAGTTTTATCATGCAATAAAGAAAATACAGGAAATAAACAAAAAAAGACCAATCAGCACGAAAACACGACTATACACGACTGGAAGAACCACTACGCCTAAACGAACTACTGGGGAAGAACAAGAGAACACGATATCACGATGTCAATGAATAACCAATCGAATACTCAAACCCTCGTCCCTAGTGTGGACTCGCAGGTTTGAACAACTACTAGCCCTCGTCCCTAGTGTGGACTCGTAGGCTAGCATCACCCTCGTTCCTAGTGTGGACTCGTAGGTATGAACCATATACTACTAACCCTCGTCCCTAGTGTGGACTCGCAGGCTAGCATCACCCTCGTCCCTAGTGTGGACTCGCAGGTGTGAACCATATACTACTAACCCTCGTCCCTAGTGTGGACTCGCAGGTGTGAACCATATACTACTAACCCTCGCCCCTAATATGGACTCGCAGGTTAGCTTAACTACTAACCCTCACCTCTGGTGTGGACTCGCAGGTTAGCTTAACTACTAACCCTCGCCCCTGGTGTGGACTCGCATGTTAGCTTCAAGAATTTCAAGGTACAACAGTTCTATTATGACTTATTCATCCTATGACACGATGCGACTCAGTCCAAGTATAAGTGATGACACGACACAACCCAGTCACGATACACGAGAAAACCAATCCAATATGAACCACAAAATTAACTATGAACAAGAGCTATATATACATATATCCCAGATGAACTATAAAGCTAACTATAAACAAGGCTATATATATACTAGCAGGCATGATATACTAATCACATATAAATAATCAACTAGTAAAAATGTATAATAATATAAATATGCATGTAAATAAACTGTAGAGGGAGGCAATGTATCTTGCCTGGAGGTTGCACGCAGATCCCACAAAATATAGTCACTTGGTAAGCCGATAAGCCCAAATCATCATAACTGTCTCCGAAAGCTGAAACAGATATTTCCAACATTCTCAGAATAGTTAAATTAGCTAGGATTGCCTATCCTTAAGTCCAATTCTGGACACAAGGGCAAAACGGTAATTTCGGGCAAAAACGGTATCCGCCGTTGGACCCGCTTTGCACCGAAAAGTGTGCCAGAGTCACTGGTCTCTAAAGTTGTCAAACTACATGTCTACGGATTCATTTTAATGATATAAACCCAAAGTTATGTCCAGTTTTGGATTTCGGTGGACCGTGCACAAAATCGCCCGTTAAATTGGATCGTGGGGCCCGCGAAAGGGCGATCCAATCAACTGTCTCAGAATTGGACCAAACTTGGCATACAAGACCAGAAAAAAGATATGGTCCTGTTGGTGCAAGTTTTGTCTCGATCTGACGAGCGTGCATAAAGTAATTGAAAATTTGCACAGAGGCCGATACGGTAATTTTGACGGATACGCATCAAATTCGTCGCGCACACGCAACCAATTTGAATTCCGTCAAAGCCCACACGTCCACGAAGCCTTTACGCACCTTTCGATGCTTTCGTTTCGCGACCGTGTCGCCCGGATTGGCAGGACGCTCGTCGTATCGAAGGTTTCGTAAATTTTTAATATTTAAAAACTAATTTTATCTCGATTTTTAAACTCTATTTTCTTAGGGCACAGTTGATGAAATTTTGATCTACAAGGAGGGTTTGGAAGCCCTATTGGTTGTCGAAAACCTTGCTCAATTAGTTTTCAAAATTGCTAAGTGATTGATCGAAATCGATATCCAAACAGGGCTCCTGGGTTGTTCTAACTTCTGTTCTTGGAATAGGTTTTTTATTGATTTCTGAATCGATTTGTGTGCTCATTGTGAAATTTGAAGAAGTAAATAAAGGTTATCAGAGGGGTTTAGATTATCTTCATACCCGTGAAGTTGGTTCTGGAAACCGTCGAGTAAGGAGGTCGGAATCGCACGACGAAGTTGGACTCGGGACTGGGCTGTTCTGTTCTGTTGAAACACTGCAGGTGTGCGCTCCGGCATGTTCGGCCGGCTAGTGGCCGCGCACGTGGCGGCGCCCGGTGCTTGGAAGATCGCCAGGGTGGCTGGGCTCGGCCTGGTCGGCTAGGGTTTGGAGTTTCTCCCATTCCTCTGTTGTCGGTCAATATATGTAGGTGATTGTCGAAGTCGGGTCGGACGTGGGTTCTCCGCACGGTTACTGCGGGCTTGGGTGTTGTTGGGAAGGGAAATAATAGACTGCTTGATTAACTTTAAGGCTCTGCTGGGAACTGGGTTGGGTCACTCGGCTGGGTTAAGATGCCTGTAATCCCTTAATGGGCTCGGGTTTGCTAGGAGATGCATAGGAATAATAAGCAGTGGCATATATTCATGAGGCATTTTCACATGACAGGGAAAAAGGTTGTTTATTATTATTTATGGGTGTTTCCATAAAAGAGATGAATGGTTGTTTTCATAAAATAACCTGCTATGTGAATTGTACCATCAAAAGGCATCCTGTTAGTTCATAAAGGCATTTGTTTTATTCTATTCTTCTTTTCTTCATATATAAATCTATAGATATAAATAATAATATACATGTATATTTATATCCATAAATAGTTATTCAGAAAAGTAAATACAATCTTAGCAGTACTCTTCTAGGCCAGCGTTATACATATATACATATGTACATATAATATATATATATATATATATATATATATATATATATATATATATATATATATATATATATATATATATTCTACGAATACCGAAATAACCAATTAATGACTATATTAGTTAATAATTATAATATCGATAATAATAATAATAATAATAATAATAATAATAATAATAATAATAATAATAATAATAATAATAATAATAATAATAATAATAATAATAATAATAATAAAATACAATAAACCAATGCCAGATTGTTGTGTGACACAATATACTCCCACGTTACTGGGACCATAATAAATCGTGCAAGTACTCTAAACATCATATAAATATTTATAATACTTATATTATACGAAATGCAATTAAGAAAGTATCTGTAAAGTCCAGAAAATAATCTAACATATAAAACGATGCATATGTTTAAAATACGTCTACATGGACGTCTTCGGACTCACTATAAGTCAACACGGGCTTGGGCTCGGTTCGGGCCCAGTCCGGACTAGTTTGGTACAATCGGGTCACTACAAAGTCAATAAATCTAATAATAAATAATTAATCTATTTATAATGGTCATGATATAACTTGGCCTGGTTTTCTTAGTTAGGGTACACCGATGGATCGACCTTCCTTACCACAGCTAATACACTAGCCAAAGCATGCCATTGCACTAACCGTGCCATGATTCCTAGTTGTCTTGTATTCCAAATCTCATCCATGGCTACAGTCATCTTCCGTAATAATTAACTAAATAATTATTTATAAAAACAAATTTAAAAAATTACGATTAAATTAAATAAATGAATAAATAAATATTTTAAAAAAATATTTTCGGGAAGGGGAGCTACATTGGGCCTTGAGCCTAGATCTAGGAGTAATATTGTTATTATTAATGTTATTATCCTTCTATAATTGTCCAAGTTTTGATAACCACTTAAATCATTTTAAATATTAAATACTTTGTTAAATTCTTGTTAAATCATATTATTATTATTATTATTTTATCTTGTTAATAAATAATTGTTAATTTCTAGTAATTCACTAGATATACTTTAAAGTGTTTTTATAGTAATCAAATTATTATCTAAATAGTATTATATTGCTTCTTGTTAATTATATATATCTAATTAACTATAATTGGAAAATTAATTTAAATTAGTATTTAGTTAGTAAATAGTTAGCTTAAATTGTTAATATTGTTTACTAAATATCTTGATAAGCAAAATGTTCTATTATTTTCCAAATAATTTCTTACTAGATATAGCTTAAATATTATCTTGATTAAACTAGGGAATGTTCTATATGTAAAATAAAAAGTATTTTCACAAATTCAGACTATGGTGTATGTATTTTCTAAAAATATTAATTGCTAGTATTTATAAATATTTTTCTAGTTATTTGGTTATACTACTATATGTTTCTAATCAACTAGTTAACCTTAATTAGTTAAAGTCTTTATTTCAAAACCCTAAATAACTTGTACAAAAATATAACAGGTGATCACTACAACCATGCAGTACTACTCTCGTGCAACCAAACCGAGGCAAGTACACTGACTCGACTTGTACTTTGTTTTTCTGTCTTACATTCCTGTACCATGTTCTCATATCGGACACGAGATACACACGATTGCCTTGTACATTGTTCATTGCTTGTGAGTCATTGTTATTGTGGGGATTGGGGAAAAATATTAGCTTTTGTGTGACCACACCCAACATAGGTAATTATGGATAGCCTAATCGTACACTTCACGTACGATGAAGCCGGACCTTGTAGAATTGATTGACTCATTGCCTCATTGATTGATTGTGTTCCTAAGCCGGTCACACATTAGTTTAATATTTCAAATTTTCACAATTGCATATTGATTATCGTGATTCATTGCCTTTTACATTGATAGCCGTGTTCATTGTCTAGCATATTGATTGTCGTCTATTGCCTGCAGTTTTATATTTCATCTCTAGTACCGTAGTTTCATTTCCTATTCTGGTATTCTGGTTTCACCTTGTATTCTGTACTACAAATTACATTGTATATTGTCTGGTCAGGGTTGTACTTTGCTCTTTTTCTGACAGGATACGTTGCAGGTGAGTGGGAGATTACATGGAGCTTGTGATTGCATCAGGATATTGCAGCTTTCATTTTACTTTATTTTCTGGAGATTGTATTTTAGATATTCATTATTGTATCTTTATTTTATTTGACCAGATTTGTCTCCGGCTAATTTTGTATTAAAAAGACTTGATGGATATTGGTGATGATTTTTGGGAACGTTATAAAAGCTGTGTTTGTTTATATTACATTGTGACTTGGAGTTTTTCTTAGTATTGTACAGCTTACTTCGTCTTGTCCATCGACGAAGGCTGGGCGTGTTCGACTCGTATTCGATTATTCGGGAGCGGATCGTGGCAGGAGATGCTGCCTCTTTTCATAAAACAGGAGTCGTCATTTGTCAAGGAGGGGGTGGTACCAAAAATTAAGGAAGAAGAAGAGTCGGCGCCCGTCGGAGAGAGAATTATTCCCAAGAGTGTTGTCACGACCCGTACCCTGATATACGGGTACGAATACGTGGGCCACGCCCAGCTTACGCCGCAGTATCGGCGGCAGAGCGCTGTCAAGTATACTATACTAACTACAATATCTAAGGATCCATAACTAGAATGTACTCATGTCACATCACAAAAACTAAGGAAGATAAGACAAGAATTAATAACAATATCACTAGAACAACTAGAATCTACAATGATCATAAGACAGAAAAATAAAGAAGGAACAACAAGGCTAACTAAGGATAACTACCAGGACAACTCACATAGAAGAATAGTGAGATCCACCCCAGCTAGCAACATCATGAAGTCCAATACTGAGGGCACAACTACTCCTAAAATTTTGTCAACATATCCAGTCAGGATGGAACGAGTACATAAATCTCATAACAGATCTCAAGATAGAATAAAAGCCATAAGACTGTAAATAGAGCATATACAATAAAATCATGGAGTGTACGTATATGTATCATGGCACGGTAAGCTGTAGAACTAGAGCTAGAACAGGAAAGTAGAACTGATCATGGTATGTACACAAATCAGGGTAAGCCATTTATCCAATGTGTGTGAGTAGTAGTTTCAACTTATGATCGGCTTGGGCACATGTAAGTAACTGGCCTGGCTAGTCATAAGTGCGGTATATGACTAACACTGTTCGAAATGCAAGATGGATTTTATCATAGGCATACGCTACTACTCCCCCACAACCAACTGGTAGAATGGATCCAAACAGGACACGTCACTGCACGGGATTCTATGAGAATTAAGCAAGTCTTCTCTAGAATCGGTGACCATATATTGCGTAAGAGCTACAAGGGAGCTTGCACAATACATCCCAAGCTAACAAGGAGCAACATCTCTCGTCGAGATCCAGGAATACCAATTCGTGAGAACCATGTGTCAGGAATAAGTATATCTACACTAAGTACATGAATCATAACAGTTATCATAAATTGGAAAAAGTTATCAGAGAATGTACTCGCCTACGATCTGGTGGAAGATGTCAACTGAGTCCTAGAACAGTGCCTCGAGAACCTATAGGTGGAATACTGTATCAATATAAGGGTTTGGAAGTAAAATCAAGTCATACTAAGTCAAACTAGGTCAAGACAAGTCAAGGGTTGACTTACAGTTGACTTTTGGTCAACTGGTCAACTCTGGTCAATTCTAGGTCAACTCTAGGTCAAACTTGACTAACATTGACTAACAGTTGACTTTGGGTCAACTGATCAACTTCGGTCCAGTTTTAATCAATTTTATGCTATGGTTGACTTCCGGTTGACTTTTGGTCAAAATAGTCAAATGTGGTCAACCAAGGTCAAAACTAGTCTAACCTAAGTCAAATGTTGACTCTACTTCAACGTTCAGTCAAAGTAGTCAACCATGGTCAAACTGGGTCAAAGCTAGTCTCTACAAACATCTACAGGGTCAACACATTCAATTTCAGTGGTTGTGAAATCACTGGAATCGATGGATCACAAAATACAAACAAAAGAGAAAGATTATAATAATAGGGTAAAAACCTACAGATGTTGTCGGATGATGAAACAACCATTACTAACGTGTCCAGAATGGTCAAAATAGCTAGAATAGCCTGTCCATAAGTCCAATTTGGATACAGGGACAAAAGGGTAATTTTGAGTCAAAACGGTGTCCGTGTCGGACCCGCTTTGCACCGAAAAATGTGCAAGAATACTAATTCACTAAACATAACAAATTATATGTCCACGAATCCAGAATGACGATACGAACCCAACAGTATATCCAGAATTGGATTCCGTGACCCTATTTCAAATTGGTCCGTTGATCAGGACATTAAAATTCTGATTTGTACGAAAAAGCGTATCGGAGCCAATGTCCTCAAAACTCAGCAAGTTATATGTCAACGAGTTCAGAATGACGATACGAACTCAACAGTATATCCGAATTGGATTCCGATGAGGCCAAACTCAAAATGACCCGTTGACCCGGATATTGGTATCCGACTTGCACCGAAATACGTGCCGGAACCAATGTCCACCAAAACATAGTAAATTATATGTCAATGAGTCCAGAATGACGATACGAACTCAACGGTATATCCAAAATTGGATTCCGATGAGCCGGCGTCAAAAAATCCCGTTGACCCGGACTGTGGGGCCTGCTTTGCACCGAAATGCGTGCCAGGGCCCACGTCCTCCAAATCTAACAAACTTTATATGAAAACGTGCCAGAACGACGCCACGAGTCTACTGGTGGTGTCAGAAATTGAATCCAGAGTCCCGGGTTCAAAAATGAAATTTTATAAGTTGAAAATTATGAATTCGGACGGCCAACTTTGGCGTCGAATTCAACCAATCAAACGTGCTCACAATGAAACAAAACAGGAGGGGTAGGAAGAGGGTTATACCAGCTTCGCATACGAACTGATAGCACACCAAACGGAGCTACGATGGAGGAGATACGAAACGACGAAGTTGGCTTCGCAAAACTGTCCATAAATTATACAATTTAAACGGTAAACTTGGTGGCCGGTTTTGATGTATCAAACGACGAAATTAACGGGTAAAATTTTAGGAGAGTGAAGGGCTATATACCGAGATTGTAACAGAGCAAAGAAATCGCCAATCCAACGGTCGAATTTCCCGAAAACGTGCGCGAAGTCGCTGCGACGGAACGCCATTTCTGAATCTCGTTCGCGCGCGCGTCGACGGGATTCCGTGCAAAACGTACGAATCACCTAGACGGCACGTCCTGGAGGAAGGTGGCTGCCATGGGGAGGTCGCCCAGCCCACACGCGGCCGTGGGGGGCTCACCGGCGGCGACTGTGGCCGGGGCGGTGCGCGGTTGGCCGTGGCGGCGGTGGTTGCACCGCCCCATCCTGCGCTGCTACTGCTCGCAGTTGCTGCGAGGATGCACTGTGGCTACTGCTGCGTGCTAGCGCACGTGCGCGCTACGGTGGTGCTGGCCTGGCACGACGGCGGCGGCCATGGGCACGGCGGCGGTTGAGGTGGCGCGGTAGCGCAAGCTATGGCGGAGGTGATTGGTGGTGGTAGAGTTAGATGGTGGTGGTGGTAGTAGTGTTAGATGGTGGTGGTGGTAGTAGTGTTATGAATAAGAAGAAGAAGAAGTGAGGAGGGAGGGGGTTCCTGGTTCGGCTGACGCATGGAGGAAGAAATGTGTTGATGGTGATGGATGAGTATGTTTGTGTATAAGTGAAGAGAGAGAGAGATATTAAGAGAGAAAGAGAAAGAATAGAGGGGGAGGGTGTGCTCGGGTACAGGGGGGTGTGAGCTGACATGGGGAGGGGAGAGGTGGTGTGTAGGTAGAGAGAGAGAGAGTGTTATATATATATATATATATATATATATATATATATATATATATATATATATATATATATATATATATATATATAATATATATATATATATAAGAGATATTTTAAGATATTTAATAAAGTAGAGGGAGGAAAAGATATTTTCAAAATAGGAAAAGAGAAATATTGTGTGGGGTATTTGGGCAGTCATGAGAGAACAACATGGAGCTTGGGTTCGGGTTCAGTCGAGCCGGGTCGGGTCAAAATCGGACATGGTGAAATAATTGAATTTAAATGGGTATTTATAATCATGGGTAAATAAATAACATGCGGGGACTCAAATAAATGGGACATAAGTGTCATGCGGGTAGTAGGCTTCGTGTGGGCCATGTCCCTATTTGGGGTCGACTAGGTTGGGTCGATGTTGGGTCCCGAAATTAAATTGAAAATTAAATCAGGTTCTACGGTAGATAATTAATCGGCCTAAATTGAACCGAAAGTTGTGCGAAAAAAATGAAGCACAAAATAGAGTGTCTGAGTGGGACACGAAGGTCATGGGTGAAGAGCGTCTCGAGTAGATCATTCATGAGAAGTTGGTTATGAGAAAACGACTGGTCTGGTGCTCCTAAATTAAAAGTCACGGTAACGTGCATATGATGATCAAGGAAAAGAGTGGGAATTCAATTAATAATTAAATGGTCTAAATTGACCCGAACTTGCGCGAAGCAAAAAGAGTACAAGGGAATAAGTTCGAGTAGGACACGAAATATCAATGTGAAGATAATCTCGTCTACTACAAACTCCAAGAAGGAAGTTTCCAGAGACTGACATCCCTGATGCTCTAGAATTCCAAGTCACGGTAAAGAGCATTTAATGATCAAAATTAATTAAATCAAAATTAATTATCGAGAATAAATTATTTAGAAAATTCGAAAATAAACCCCGGAAATTCAGGGGGCTTACATCCTACCCACCTTATAAAAATTTTGTCCTCAAAATTAAAGGTTGGTAGTGGGGTTAAAACATGATAGAAGATTTAGGCAATATTTTAGGCACGATCCAAGATTGACGAGTTTTGCACGATCAAGAAAATTAATTCAAAATTGTTCAGACACGATGAGAGATTTGGCACGATAGAATCATGATACAAACAAAATCATATGTGCATAATTTCAAAATAAGTCAAGTCATTGGGGAACGATTTTAGAGAAGATTTAGAGAATCGAAGATATAATTGAAGTTCCAGTACGGGTTGATTTATAGGACTTAGGTTGATGGAAATCAACCCGAAAGTCGCATAGAGTCTTATAGGCCCGATCAAAGATTGAAGGAGTATGATTAATAAAATCATGAAATACGATCCAAGTTCGAACGTGATTAAAATTGGAAATAGTCTAAGTTCACTTGGCACGATAGTGGTACGACAACGAAATCAAAACTTGAGCTTCGTCCGATTATAATCAAGTCAAAAAAAAATTTAGACACGAGTCTGAGGCAAGATAAAATGTATAGTTATGATCGTTAAAATCACGGTCAAGGAAATGCCAAGTTGTCTTAGTCATGCCAATCATCTAGGCACGAGTAATCACAATGAATTTGGATGTAATCAGAAAATGAAATCAAGGTCGAAAAGAGTTTAGACACGAGTGTCCAAAATCCAAACATGATCAGAATCGGAAGTTAATGCACGAGAGTTAATAGCATTGAAATCCAACCACGATAAAGAAATTTGTTTCAACCCGATCTAAGTTGATCAACCTTCGAGTAAATCAGAATTTGGGCAAGATGGAGAATAAGATCAACGAAGGCTTGGCACGAGAATCCAATGATAAAAATCCAAGTCACAAAG
This sequence comes from Iris pallida, assembly GCA_029216955.1. NCBI lineage: Eukaryota > Viridiplantae > Streptophyta > Magnoliopsida > Asparagales > Iridaceae > Iris > Iris pallida. Next base: position 9,921,119 of record JANAVB010030817.1, on the reverse strand, counting down.
GAATTTGAAGTCATCTAGAGTCTAGTCAGCAACCAAGACTCTTTGGCACGATAAACAAGACGACCAAAATTGATTGGTCATGGACAGAAGGGAATCAAAATCTTAACAGTATCAAAATTTAAGAAATAATTGAGATATAAAATTTCAAAATTTTCAGAGTTTTTAAGTGTAGATGACAGATGTAGATATGAGATAGTTGATTTGTGTAATCAAGACATGGCTAAACAAGGCAAAGAAAATGACGGTAGGATGAGAAAATCATCATACGATGGGAGAGAAAATAATGATAAACAAGAAATAATGCTAGGAATTATCTTGCTCAATTGGTAAAAGAAGTGAATCAACTTAAGATATGACCTGATAACCATACACGTCTATCCAAAATCATGTTGCCAGAATTTACGCCACGCCGGTAAACATACCTGCAATAAACGATAGAGTCCATAACTAAGGTATACACCCTATAATCATCTAGATTCCTTACCACGCCAACCGGTATGGCTGCAAGAGAATCTAAATGCCATAACTAGGATAGTATATCCAAAATCAGGCTCCCATGTCCTTGTCAGGCTACCTAATATGACTGCGATAATTTCTAAGCTCCATAATAAAGTAGACATTTGTCGTTCCCGTCGTCTCCATCAATATGTTTATCAGGATATCTTAACTCAATCCTTAAAACTTATCTTCAAACAGAATCAAAATCGAAGTCAACAACGAACGAACATCAAGATTTAAAATTCAACAACGAATCAAAGATAAGTAAATGGAAACTAGCGAAAATAGATTTCGAGATAGGATTTAGAAAAAAATTCTCAGGAGATGTCCAAAGGTACTATCTAGGTCAAGATAAAAGGAAATCATTGGAATATAATCTAAAACAATCCCAACCTGATATGAGACTGGCAAATCATATTCACGTCTCAACCTAGAAGATATATAAGTCCAACTTATACCTTCCTCTGGGGTCCAAAAACTCATTCCAAGAAAGAATAAAGTTGATAACTATCACGACCGCACCCTAGAGTAAGGGCACAAGACGTGGGTACGTCCAGCCTACGCCGCAGTGTCGGCGGTAGAACGCTGTCCTAGGTCACAATATCTAACAGTTGAAGGTAATAACAGTTATACTCCCCGAATGGGGGTGACATAACAGAAATATATCTCAATCACAGCTAAGGTAGAACAGGATAAGATATAATGATATAAAAGATAATATCCAGAACAGAAGAAATCACAGAGATACAAATCTAGAATTCTAAGTGTCTATAAATAAATACATGTCCCAAATCTCAGAATCTATGTACAGTAATCCAAGTAAAGTAAAGATAATCCTAATCTAAGGGAGTGTCATCTACTGCTAGTGGATCCTGCTGCTGGTCCAAGTCCAGGCACTCATCTAACGTAGCACCGTAGTAGGTAGGGCAGAACGCCTCAGCCTCGTCCTCTGTAAAATTTCAACAGGTCCAGTCAGGACAGGAGCGAGCATAGTACATCTCATCAAATCATAGCAGGTCAGGTTATATAATCATGCTATAGAGTAAGATACAAGAAACTGAAAGAAATACATGATAAAAATAGAGAGATTGTAAATAAATAGCTACAGTATATAGAGAACTAACAATGCTAGTGATTCAGAGTACAAGATGGTTATGTCGACGGCACCATATTGAATACGAGTAATCTATAAAGGTTGTACACGAGTAATCTACTGGATTGAATACATAACCACTTCTACTCCCCCGCCCCAATCAATACACAAGGATCTAGTTAAGTTATGTTATTGTACACGAAGGTCATGTGAATACATGATTATACACGATTTCACACGTTTCGTACACGAATGTCACAAATACAAGGAGTACACGATGTTCACGATAAATTACACGAACACGATACCCGATGTATCCGCTAAGGGGATAACGTCGTACAACAAGATCCATATAGTACTAATCCGTGTTTCCAACGTGTCAGCATCATATAAACTAATCTAAAGCAGGAAATATACTCCTAATACAGGATATGAAATGATCAGAGAATGTACTCGCCTGTATCCGGAGAATCTAAAGGAAATATACTGTCCGAGGAGTGGTGTCTGTCTCCTATAGAACAGTACAAGTCACTATGAGTCTACAATGATAATAAGATGCAAATCAATGCATTCTACATGATCTAGGTCAATCTAGACCAAAGTCAACTCTTGGTCAACTCTGGTCAACCCTAAAGTCAACCTAAGTCAAACTATGGTCAACTAGGTCTAACCAAGTCTCACTAGGTCAAACAAGCCATTCTAGGTCCTATCAAGGCTAACAGTCTATTCTAGAGTCCATACTAGGCATACCATGCCATAAGCCAACCCATAACCCACATACACAAGTCAAACTATAAGCCTAACTATAATACACACATTAATATATTATACAATCTAATATAGGATTATACCTAACATGTAGGCTACCTATATATATATATATATATATATATATATATATATATATATATATATATATATATATATATATATATCACATACATATATATATCTAATATATATATAAAAGCACACACACTCATATATATAGGAAACTTTTATATATATATATATATATATATATATATATATATATATATATATATATATATATATATATATATATATATATATATATATATATATATATATATATACATATGTAAAGAGAGAGGGGAACACATGATGATGTCCATGGGTGTGTGTGTGTGTTATACATGAGAAGATGTGTGTGAGAAGGCATGAGAGTGTCAATAGAATGTGTGTTAATAAGAAAAATAGGAAACATGACATGACAATGAACTAGCTATAGTGTAAACTGGAAATCAGTGAATGGTTTGATACTGTGAAGCAATGCAAGCAGTGTACTTAAACCATAATGAAATCTGGGAAAACAGGGAAATGCAACCTGGAAAACAGTGAGTTAGTAACATTAAGAATCTGGAAATAAATTCAGGTTTTGAAGAAGGAAAAAAGGGAAGGAGAAATCAGTTCACAGTTTATAGGCTAACAGTCCATGATGAGTGAATCATTCATTCATTCAGTAAATTAATGAGATAGCTTAACAGTCCAACAGGGAATTCATCTTAGGTATTAGGAAATAAAATAACAGTTGCTAGTCCAATGTAACATGAGATAATACATTGTATATAATATCATAAATCAGTGAAGTGTAAACTGGAATCACTTGACAGTGAATAGAGGATCAATTCTCAGGTTTGAGGGAAATAAAACAACAGTGGGTAGTGAAACAAGATTAGTGACATTCAAATGACAGTCCTTTCAATGCCAGTTCCATGTATCAGTCAATTGCAAGTAACCATATTTCGAATTCACTGAACTAAATGCAATATATGGGGATCAATCAACTCATCAAAGGAAAATTAGTTCAATTTAATTCTTAAAAGAACAGGACCCAATTCCCCGTTAAACAAATGAATCTCAGGTTTTGAAAGTTAATGAAACATTGTGAGAAGAATGGTATCAGTTCATGAAAAAGAATTGAAACTAAACATTCATTAATCTCAGTATATCAATTCAGAAAAAAAGAAACACTGAACTCTGTTAAGCAAAACCCAATTATCAGTTAAAGAGGAAAGGAAATCAATATCCCAGTTTTGCCAGATTTCGAAAACCAACACACTTTCCAAAAATCCCATTTCCAATTCAAAAGCCCATATTTGAGTTTAAATACTTAGCTAACATGAATTTGCAACATGTGGAGACATTCTAATCAGTGAGAAACATCATTTGACAGGAATTTAAATGTGTTTAAAAAAATTAGGAAACCAATGTATCAGAACCTAGTATCAGCTAACCTGTCGTTGCTCCAAATCGAAACCAAAACACATCAACAACTTATTCTATTATGTAAATCTAATCTAATATAGTTTATACAATATAATTAGGATCTATTTAGCAATTAAAAACATAATCTAAACTATTTAAAATGAATTAACAGAGAACACAAACACTGTGCACACTGAACCGCACAGTGCACAACTCGTGCACACGCAAATGCGTGTCCGACACGACACGAGGGGTCGTGCCACTTGGGGGACCCCGTGTCAGTCATGGACATGACGCGTGTGTCAAATTTCGTGGGCCAAAACACCGTGTGCACTGAGCAAATGCACCCGAGCAACAGGGCATGCCACCTGCCCGCGTGCGCGTGTGGACACAGCGTGTACGTGTCCAAAATCTGACACGACACAACATGAAAATATGTTCAGAACACAAGAATCACACAAGCGAGATCAAATCCTAATTTCCTATTCAAATACATTTCTAAAACTCAACCGAAATGTCCTTTGGGGCATTTCGTCGAACACATTCCTATACATGTTGATACGTGTCCGATACGGACACATAATAGACTCAAATTCTAGGGTTAGCTAATCCTACTGTTAGGTTAGGGCTAGGGCATCCTAGTAATGCAATAAAATCAGGAATTTATGGAGGGAATTAAAATATACCTATTGATGAGCAAAGGCTCAAAAGCCCCAAATGGAAGTGGTTCCTCAATCCACCAAAACTTCCCCAAATTGTTTCATTCCTAAAATACTCAATACCAACAGCAAGAACAGTAATTTTAGGTCCTATTCCAATTGATTTGGGTAGAAAAGGAGTTAAATAGGAATTTCTATGATTTAAGGAAGATGGGGACTCACCTCTTTCCAAACTTGCAATAATCCCAGTGGAGGCTAGCCCTAACTTCTAAAGAGATTATATAGAGGGGGGTGACCTAGTGGGCGGCCAAATGGGTTGGAATGGGCTAGGTTCACTAGTGTTTGATTGGGCCTTAAGGCTTTAAGTCACAATAATGACTTGTGATTTCACAAGCCATTCCTTAATCAAACTAACTCCAAATTTCTCCAAACTAATTCTAATGAGTTAATCCTCACTAACTTAGGTCAAGCTAAGGTTACTTAACCTAAGCAAGTGGCCATGACCTAGGTTAGCCTCTAGGTTAGTCTCCTAGTCAACACTAGTCAAAGTCAACTATAGGACCAAAATCAATTATACTGAAAGTCACTAAAAATCACATTAATTCTAATAAATCTAAATAATACATAATAATTCCAAATAATTCCCAAAATTTTGAAAATGACCAAAATATCCTTAAGCTAGAAAAGTGGTAGTGACAATAACGGACAGATGTTTCAAAAATCAGGACGAATGGAAACAAGTGGGAAAGGATTTGAAAGCCTTCGAAATAAGATTCCTAGGGGTCATCCCTGGAATCTGCCAAGAGTTCCTAATATGTGACTGAGTACCAAATCCTAAAATATGCCATGACTCAATCTTAATCCTAGGACAGGCTCGCAGTAGTACAGATAAGCTCAAGTACTACCACGACTTCGCATTAATTGCAAAGACGGACCTGCATGGGCCACCACTAAAAACGTGTCACGACCCGCACCCTGATATACGGGTACAAATACGTGGGCCACGCCCAGCCTACGCCGCATTATCGGCGGTAGAGCGCTGTCAAGTATACTATACTAACTACAACATCTAAGGATCCATAACTAGAATGTACTCATATCACATCACGAAAACTAAGGAAGATAAGACAAGAATTAATAACAATATCACTAGAACAACTAGAATCTACAATGATCATAAGACAGAAAAATAAAGAAGGAACAACATGACTAACTAAGGATAACTACCAGACAACTCACATAGAAGAATAGTGAGATCCACCCCAGCTAGCAACATCATGAAGTCCAATACTGAGGGCACAACTACTCTTAAAATTTTGTCAACATATCCAGTCAAGATGGAATAAGTACATAAATCTCATAACAGATCTCAAGATAGAATAAAAGCCATAAGACTGTAAATAGAGCATATACAATAAAATCATGGAGTGTACGTATATGTATCATGGCACGGTAAGCTGTAGAACTAGAGCTAGAATAGGAAAGTAGAACTGATCATGGTATGTACACAAATCAGGGTAAACCATCTATCCAATGTGTGTGAGTAGTAGTTTCAACTTGTGATCGACTTGGGACCTGTAAGTAACTGGCCTGGCTAGTCATAAGTGCGGTATATGACTAACACTGTTCGGGAATACAAGATGGATTTTATCACAGGCATACGTTACTACTCCCCCACCCCCAACTGGTAGAATGGATCCAAACAGGACACGTCACTGCACGGGATTTTATGAAAAGGGAGCAAGTCTTCTCTAGAATCGGTGACCATATATTGTGCAAGAGCTACAAGGGAGCTTGCACAATACATCCCAAGCTAACAAGGAGCAACATCTCTCGTCGAGATCCAGGAATACCAATCCGTGAGAACCATGTGTCAGGAATAAGTATATCTACACTAAGTACATGAATCATAACAGTTATCATAAATTGGAAAAAGTTGTCAGAGAATGTACTCGCCTGCGATCTGGTGGAAGATGTCAACTGAGTCCTAGAACAGTGCCTCGAGGACCTATAGGTGGAATACTATATCAATATAAGGGTTTGGAAGTAAAATCAAGTCATACTAAGTCAAACTAGGTCAAGACAAGTCAAGGGTTGACTTACAGTTGACTTTTGGTCAACTGGTCAATTATGGTCAATTCTAGGTCAACTCTAGGTCAAACTTGACTAACGTTGACTAACAGTTGACTTTGGGTCAAGTGGTCAACTTTGGTCCAGTTCTAATCAATTTTATGCTATGGTTGACTTCCGGTTGACTTTTGGTCAAAATAGTCAACTATGGTCAACCAAGATCAAAACTAGTCCAACCTAGGTCAAATGTTGACTCTACTTCGACGTTCAGTCAAAGTAGTCAACCATGGTCAAACTGGGTCAAAGCTAGTCTCTACAAACATCTACAGAGTCAACACATTCAATTTCAGTGGTTGTGAAATCACTGGAATCGATGGATCACAAAATACAAACAAAAGAGAAAGATTATAATAATAGGGTAAAAACCTACAGATGTTGTCGGATGGTGAAACAACCATTACCAACGTGTCCAGAATGGTCGAAATAGCTAGAATAGCCTGTCCATAAGTCCAATTTGGACACAGGGACAAAAGGGTAATTTCGAGTCAAAACGGTGTCCGTGTCGAACCCGCTTTGCACCGAAAAACGTGCAAGAATACTAATTCACTAAACATAACAAATTATATGTCCACGAATCCAGAATGACGATACGAACCCAATGGTATATCCAGAATTGGATTCCGTGACCCGATCTCAAATCGGTCCGTTGACCAGGACATTGAAATTCTGATTTGCACGGAAAAGCGTGTCGGAGCCAATGTCCTCAAAACTCAGCAAATTAGATGTTAATGAGTTCAGAATGATGATACGAACTCAACGGTATATCCGGAATTGGATTTTGATGAGCCGAACTCAAAATGATCTGTTGACCCGGATATTGGTATCCGACTTGCACCGAAATACGTGCCGGAACCAATATCCACTAAAACCTAGCAAACTATATGTCAACGAGTCCAGAATGACGATACGAACTCAACGGTATATCCGAATTGGATTCCGATGAGCCGGCATCAAAAAGTCTCGTTGACCCGGACTGTGGGGCTCCCTTTGCACCAAAATGCGTGTCAGGGACCCACGTCTTCCAAATCTAACAAACTTTATATGAAAACATGTCAGAACGATGTCACAAGTCTACTGGTGGTGTCAGAAATTGAATCCGGAGTCCCGGGTTCAAAAATAGAATTTTACAAGTTGGAAATTACGAATTTGGACGGCCAACTTTGGCGTCGAATTCAACCAATCAAACGTGCTCACAATGAAACAAAATTGGAGGGGTAGGAAGAGGATTATACCAGCTTCGTATAGAACTGGTAGCACGTCAGACGGAGCTGCGATGGAGAAGATACGAACCGACGAAATTGGCTTCGTAAAACAGTCCAAAAATTACACAATTTAAACGGTCAACTTGGTGGCCGGTTTTGATGTTTCAAACGACGAAATTAATGGGTAAAATTTCAGAAGAGTGATGGGTTATATACCAAGATTTTTATGGAGTAAAGAAATCATCGATCCAATGGTCGAATTTCTCGAAAAATGTGCGCAAAGTCGCTGCGACGGAACGCCATTTTTGAATCTCGTTCGCGCGCGCGTCGACGGAATTTTGTGCAAAACGCACGAATCGCCTAGACGGCGCATCCCGGAGGACGGTGGCCATAATGGGGAGGTCGTCCAACCTGCGTGCGGCCGTGGAGGGGCTCGCCGGCGGCGGCGGTGGCCGGGGCGACGCTCGGTTGGCCGTGGCCGTGGCGGTTGCACCGTCCCATGCTGCGCTGCTGCTGCTCGTAGCTGCTGCGAGGCTGCGCTGTGGCTGCTGCTGCGTGCAGGTGCACGCACGTACGACGGCGGTGCTGGCCTGGCACGGCGGCGGTGGCCAGGGGCACGGCGGCGGTTGAGGTGGCACGGTGGCGCGAGCTATGGCGGAGGTGATTGGTGGTGGTAGAGTTAGATGGTGGTGGTGGTAGTAGTGTTAGATGGTGGTGGTGGTAGTAGTGTTATGAATAAGAAGAAGAAAAAGTGAAGAAGAAGAAGAAGTGAGGAGGAAGGAGGTTGCTGGTTCGGCTGAAGCATGGAGGGAATGTGTTGATGGTGATGGGTGTGTGTATTTGTGTATAAGTGAAGAGAGAGAGAGAGATACTAAGAGATAAAGAGAAAGAATAGAGAGGGGGGTGTGCTCGGGTACAGGGGGTGTGAGATGACATAGGGAGAAGAGAGGTGATGTGTAGGTAGAGAGAGAGAGAGTGTGTTATAATTATATATAAATATATATATATATATATATATATATATATATATGTATATATATATATATATACATATATATATATATATATATATATACATATAAAAGAGATATTTTAAGATATTTAATAAAGTAGAGGAAGGAAAAGATATTTTCAAAATAGAAAAAGAGAAATATATATATACATATAATATATATATATATATATATATATATATATATATATACATATAAAAGAGATATTTTAAGATATTTAATAAAGTAGAGGGAGGAAAAATATTTTCAAAATAGGAAAAGAGAAATATTGTGTGGGATATTTGGACAGTCATGAGAGAACAACATGGAGCTTGGGTTCGGGTTCAGTTGAGCCGGGTCGGGTCAAAATCGGACAGGGTGAAATAATTGAATTTAAATAGGTATTTATAATCATGGGTAAATAAATAACATGTGGGGACTCAAATAAATAGAACACAAGTGTCATGCGGGTAGTAGGCTTCGTGTGGGCCATGTCCCTATTTGGGGTCGACTAGGTTGGGTCGATGTCGGGTCCCAAAATTAAATTAGAAATTAAATCAGGTTCTACGGTAGATAATTAATCGGCCTAAATTGAACCGAAAGTTGTGCGAAGAAAATAAAGCACAAAATGGAGTATCTGAGTGGGACACGAAGGTTATGGGTGAAGAGCGTCTCGCGTAGATCATTCATGAGAAGTTAGTTCTGAGAAAACGACTGGTCTGGTGCTCCTAAATTAAAAGTCACGGTAACGTACATATGATGATCAAGGAAAAGAGTGGGAATTTAATTAATAATTAAATGGTCTAAATTGATCCAAACTTGCGCGAAGCAAAAAGAGTACAAGGGAACAAGTTCGAGTGGGGCCCGAAATATCAATGTGAAGATAATCTCGTCTACAACAAACTCCAAGAAGGAAGTTTCCAGAGACTGGCATCCCTGATGCTCTAGAATTCCAAGTCACGGTAAAGAGCATTTAATTATCAAAATTAATTATCGAGAATAAATTATTTGGAAAATTTAAAAATAAATCTCGAAAATTCAGGGGGCTTACAAGTGAAGCTTCTGTAAAGGAGGAGCACCAGCCTGAGAGTAGTAGGACTGAGGGTTCTGACCTTCCTGCTCCAGCTGAGGGCTTTGATCAAATGGATCCCTCATATGCGAAATGGTTGAGGGAATGGTTTATGCCTCACCACAGCTAGGAACCGCGGGTTCCCATAAATGACCGTATTTTGTCTTGGTTGAGGGAATGGTTTATGCCTCGCCACAGCATCGGATGTAATCTTCTACTTCTTGCCTGAGCAAAGAGATGAAGAACTTTTTGTTTCGCTCATGATATGTAGTCCTGTGAATGTAACTGATTTTGAATAAACAAAATACATTCGCTCCATTCTTTGTTTGTGGTATCTATGGTGCTTGTATTAGAGAGCCAAATATCGCATTTATGTGAAGGGTATCCCGCTAGGGAACCCCCTCTCTCTTTTTTTGTTTTTTTTTGTTTGGACCTATTGCTCCTTTATGCATCCGAAAATGTGAGCAAATAGATTGGAATAATACTTTCGTAGACCTATTGCCCTTTGACACATCGATGGTGCGGGTAATAGGTTTGAAACGAAATCTAACAGAGGTAATATGGTCGTGATAGGTTTTATGATATTGACTCCATGTCTTTTATCTCGGATTGGGTATAGGTGTCCAGTCGGAAGACTATCGATATCAGAGGTAATATGGACGTGACACATAATAATCAGAAGCATTTTTACCCTCGAGAGCATAGCCGGGTATGAGGAGCGGGCCAACACTCTGAGGAAGGTTTTGCATGACCTGGAGGGTCAGGTGGCCAGGTTCCGAGAAACCAAGTAGCGAAGTCCGACGTTACTGTTCCGTACAGAGGGCGAGGCTCTGATGACAGCTTTTGTGGCGAAGAAGGCTACCTTTAAGGCAAGAAAGGGTGCCCTCGTTCAGGAGATTGGCGAGCTGGCTGATCAGTATAGCCAGTTCAATGCCGCAAGTGAGGCACGTGCTGCCTCAAAGAACAGGCTGGCTATGCAGATCACTGAGAAGCACAACTACATTGCGCAGATCAGGAACGAGATCGCCCAGTTGGAAGCTGACTTGAGGACAGCGTCATCTGAATAAGAGGATTATCTGTCTCAAGCTGCCATGACTATCACCGCTTCTGCCCGTTTAGAAGAGCAGCTGGCGAGGTTGGAGAGGGAGCATCAGAGTCTGATCCTCTTTGAAGATAAAGCCGCTCGCCAAGAAGAGGCACGGCGCCGAGCAACTGTGAAATTGAAAGCCGAGATTGTTGCTCTGAGGGATAGCATAAACCGCCTGTGCATCCCGTAGATTTTTGTAATCTTCTTTTTGTTTTTTGGCCGTCCCGACTTTTGTACCTCTTTTCTGTCTTTCGATAGATGTTTAAGTACTGAATAAAGAATCTTTTCGGAAGTGAATGTGGTTTTGTGAATCGATGCTAGAGGTAATGTGGATGTAGCAAGGACATTTCTGATGGGTATTCTACTGGGGAAATTTTATGTGGACCTATTATCCATTTTATATCCGAATGATTCGAATACAGATAATAAGTTGAATAAAACTGCTAGTAGAGGTAATATGGACGTAATACAGAGGATGTTCTATATCTGACCAGAGGTAATATGGACGTGGAAAGGTATATAGCATTAGGGAGGAGTGGATAGTTCAGAGGTAGTATGGACATGACTATCTTTGATGAATGCTTTGCTTAGAGGTTATATGGACGCGGCAAAATATTTTATCATTTTGCTGGAGGAATAATTATCGAAAAACAACTCAGAGGTAATAGGGACGTGATTTGTTTTCGTCTAACCGAGTTTGGACGAGGTCAAAAATGGAAATGATTCCACTGGGGAAATATTTAGAGGACCTATTATCCAGGACGTATTCAAGACTCTTGAAATACGGATAATAGTTAGATAGTTTATTTGTTTTCTGAATCATATAAACATCGCGCTGTACATTTATATGACTGGACCTATGTGAACATTATGTAAAAGAGGTTACACATAATATTTCTTCAGGAACTTGCCGTTGATAGGCATCATGAGCAAGTCGCCATCAGGCTTGGTCAGCCGGTACGCACCGTTAGAATATACCGATTCTATGACGAAGGGGCCTTCCCATTTAGGCTGGAATTTCCCTTTTGTTTTGTGCGTCATGACCATCGGTCTTCTCACTGCAAGGACCAGATCGCCGACCTGGAAGATCCTTTCCTTCACCTTTTCATTGAAAGCTCTGGAAAGGCGTGCTTGGTATAACTCAATACGCTACTGAGCTAACAAGCATTTTTCGTATAGCGCTTCGAGCTCCTGGAGTCGCAGACGGTAGCTTTCTTCAGTAGTCAGCTCGCTGGCTAAGGCTACCCGAAGGGAAGAAATCTAGATTTCTAGGAGAAGAACTGCTTCGCTCCCATAAACCAGAGAGAATGGCGTACTGCCTGTTGGAGTTCGGACCGTTGTGCGATAAGCCCATAGACATTCACCGAGCTTATCGTTCCAATCACGCCTATTTGAAGACACGAACTTATTGAGAAGTTTTATTATGGTTTTGTTGAAGGCTTCTGCTATCCCATTAGCTGCTGGATTGTAGGAAATAGAGGCTACGTTCTGGATTCGATTCTTATCGCAGAACCGATAGAATGCATGACTTGCGAACTGTGGACCATTATCATGGATGATCCTACGAGGTAGGCCGAAATGGTAGATGACGTGATGTTTGATGAAACTGATCACGTTTGACGTCTTCACTTCGGTGAGTGGTATAGCTTTCGCCCATTTGGAGAAGTAATCGGTTATAGCTAGGATGAACCGATGTCCTTTAGAGGATGGCGGACTGATTGGTCCTATGACGTCCATGCCCCAGGCTTCAAATGGCCAAGATGCTGCCGTCGGGTGTAGAAACTCCGAAGGTTGATGAATGAAATCGGCATAGAAATGGCAAGCTCTACACTTATTTGCATATTCAACAACATCCGCTATCATTGTGGGCCAGTAATAACCCATTCGTTTGAGGCAATCTTGTAATTTGGGGCCTGGTTGATGTGCACCACAAACTCCATCATGAGCCTCCCGGAGTGTATATTTGGCTTCTGTGTCTGATAAGCATCGTAACAGTAGCTCGTCATAAGAGCATTGGTACAACATCTTGGTAGCTGTGTCGTAGTAGAATTCGAGGGATTGCCTTTGGATGGATACTGCTTCCTTCGGGTACTCGGGAAAGATTCTATAGACAACATAGTCTATGAAGAGAAATCTCCAGTCTTTAGCGTCGACATTTGTTTCCGCTGCGTAACTGTGATAAATATGCAAGGCATCTTTCACACAGAATAATTCTCGACCAGACACTGTGATTGACTGCTGAGTATTGTTGGAAACAGTCAAGGAAGCAGCAAGACCAGCTAGAGCATTTGCTTCTATATTCTGTAGTCGAGGCACGTACTCGATGAAGAATCTAGCGAAAGTAGATGCCAACTCGATTGTTTCTCTGTGGTAGGGGATGAGATCTTCGTGGCGAACTTCATAATCCCCTCGGACTTGACTAACTATTAGCTTGGAATCGCCGTAAGCCTCTAGATAGTCAACTTCTAGTTGCTTCGCCAGTTGCAGGCCGATTAATAGGGTATTATATTCAGCCACGTTGTTGGTGCATAGTTCCACGAGAGAATATGCGCGGTGTATAACCAGATGGTCAGCTGACACGAGTACGACACCTACTCCAGCCACGATATTCCTTTTGGGTCATGTTCTTGATGCACCGTCGAAGAACATTCGCCAAATGGGGATTTCTTCGGTTGCAGTGTTAGACTCCACCACTTCGTCGGAGATTTTATCGTAGAGTTTGCACGACACCGGCACCGGGTGAGCTGCTAGGAAATTAGCTAATGATTGGCCTTTTACTGCCTTCTGAGGAACGAAGATCATATCATATGGGGTCAACAACATTGCCTATATAGCTAAACGGGAATTGAGAGAGCCCGATTTAGTCATGAGTATTCTGAGAGGGTTGACTTTAGGTATGATGTGAACTGTCATATCCCTATTTTAGAAATAGGTATATGACCGTATTTCGTATTTGGGTGGTTTTCAGATTTCGTATTGGTTTAAAATTTTATTTATTTTTCTGGATTAGGATTTGTTTTCGTCGTAGGGTCTGGACTCTTGGTTATCGTTACCGTATTAATTTACGGTTTGTATTATTTTATTATTAATTTGGAGTTGGTGTTTTAGTTCCATTGTTATAATTATTCTTATTATTATTATTATTATTATTATTATTGATTTTATTACCTAACCTAACTCCTCCCCTTACCTAACCCTAACCCAACCCATGCACTCATCTCTTTCTCTCCCCTACACGAACAGCCGCCACCCCCTCCCTCACTCTTCTCTCTTCCCCTCTCCCGATCCCTCACTCTCCTCTCCCCCACTTCTCAGTTCTCTCTCTCTCTCACTCCCTCTCAGCCCCCTCTCCCTTCCGATCTCTCTTCCCCTCTCCTCGAGCTCCCACTCGCCCCTGCGCCCGGCCAGCTCCGTCGCGGCCATGCCCCAGCCACCACCATCACCCACCAGCACCGCCTCCGCCTTCGCCGCCTCCTCCCTGAGCCCCCTCTTTTCGGAGCCGCCACCGCCAGCCACCGTCTCCGTCACCACTTCCGCGACCACCACTGCCCCCTTTCTCCTCCGCCCCCCTGAGCGCCGCCGGCGCCCTCGTCTCCACCGCCACCGCCCTCATCATCGTCGCCGTCTCCCTCTCGGTCGGCCTCCTCCGTCGCCACCAGCACCACCATCGCTGCTGCTGCTGCCCCTCCGCCGGAGCCCGACCGACCCCGGTGAGCCCCGATCTCCCCCGCCCTTCCTTTCCTCTTCTTCCCGATGGCCAGCACCACCGTCGTGTCGTTGCCGCGCCCGGGCCAGCACCGCCTCGAGCAGTGGGACACCCTTGGGCCCCGCGCTGCTCGAGCAGCGAGCCAGCCTTGGTCTGCGTGCTCTTCGGGCCACGTACCTCGGTGCACGTGCTGCCTCGAGCAGTGCGCTGCTCGGTCCATGTGCGCCTCGTTCTGCGTATGCTTCGGTTTGCGTGTGCCTTATTGGTTTTCGTGTACCCTCGATTCACGCGCTGCCTTGGACAGCGGGACGCCTCGAGCCCCGCGCTGCCTTGGGCACCGTGCCTCATTGGTTTGCGTGTTGCCTCGTTTATGTGTCTCGGCCTTTGTGCCCATCTCGGTTTTTGTGTCGCTCCGATTTGCATACCCGTACCGATTTACGTGCCGCCTTGGTTTATGTATCACCATAGACTCTGCACCGCATCGATTTGCGTGCATACGTCGACTTGTATGTCGCATTGATTTGCGTGCTCCCTTGAATCTTGCTCTGTCTCGATTTGCGTACATGCCCCGATTTGTGTGTCGCATTGATTCGTGCGCCATCCCGATATTCGTAATTTCCTCGATCTATGTGCACATTTCGATTTACGTGCACGTTGTCTCATGTTCATCTCGATTCTCGTACACGTCTCGATATACGTGTACGTCTCGGTTTGCGTGTCTGTGTCGGTCTGCGTGCCTCGGTTTCCGTACGAGATCCCTGCACTGCTTGCGGGACCCACACGGTATAGCCTTCTGCCATCTCTTGTGATTATTTTATTATTTAATTCTAATGATTGTTTATTGTGTGTTCTGAGGATCTCGATTGGCGTGCTAGCTTGGATCGCGACTGCCGAAGACTTGCTTACCTAGCCGAGCCCTCTAGGCAAGTATCTCTTGCTCATCGACGGCTCTTGCCCTCTCTCCTAGATTTTATTGTATTTAATTAATTTGTACTTGTAAATTGTATAATCATGATTAGTGTAGCCTAGTAGTAGAATTGCCATGATGATAACTTAGGATAGCTTGGTCCGATACAGAGATAGACCGTATAGGACAACTCGGATGGGTCATCCACACCTCCGAGGACACGAGCACGACTCACATGTATGGATTGTCCCCATATGCCTCGTGTCCGACTCGCGGTCGGGTAACGGCTTTGGCTAACTGTTTCTATGACTTTGTTTATGGCTTGGATATGACTGTGGGTCTTGGTGCGCCCTGCGTGTTAATTCTTGCTGCATGTGTTGGTTTGGCGCCCAGTACGCATTGTAGCGCTGCTGGAGGCCGGGACTTAGTGTTCTCGGCTATCGATTTGTTCCCAGTACGCATCGTAGTGCTACTGGTAGCTGAGACTTAGTGTTCTCAGCCCGCGAGTCCACGATTCTGCGATTCTGCGACGGGTTGCGTCGAGTGGTTTTAGCCCCTATTTCGTAGGGTGCTCCCATCCAGATTACAAAGGAGACTCTGCCGAATTTTTTTTAGAATTCCCAGTTGGGAATTTGGTTCGAAGGATTAGGCAGAACCATTCCTTTGGTTTGCTGGACTGAACTCATGCATGTTCTTCTTGGTATAATATCCCTGATCTCATTGCCTGCTAGGCAGACTCCTGACTAGATTAGTCGCCTAGCGTCTTGATCTGTCCCGTCCGCCGAATTATGTAAGGAGAGCGGTTCTACTCGGGTGAAGGTCTGCAACCCTGGTCCTTGTTTGGTTTAAGGGTTGTGGATCTGATCCAGAGGGGTTCACACAATCCTTGCCTTTTCGACGGTATCACCCATTGGACTCTTGACTCGTGACTCTTCCTTTATATGGTGTTCTAGTTTAGTTTGTTATTCCATTGTCTGTCATGTCCGTCGGATTGTGTAAGGAGAGTGGTTCTACTCGGGTGAGGGTCTGTAACCCTGGTCCTTGTTTGGTTTAAGGGTTGTGGATCTGATCCAGAGTGGTTCACACAATCCTTGCCATCTTCCTACGGCGTTGATTAGTGTTGACCCGTGTGTTGGGATTATGATCTTATTCGAGGATTGACTATGAGGAGATAGGATATTGAGATAGTGATTATGGTAGACTAAGTGGATTCTTAGATAGTGTTGCTAGTTCTTTGGTGATGTCTAATTTGATCAGATATGTCTTTGAGGACTTTTGGATTTTGATACTCGACTTCCCAAACGCCCAAATCCGATGCCTTCGTGTATTCCGGTAGTTAGAGAACCTGGTTGATTGCTGTCTTGGTAGTTGAGGGGCTTGTTTTCTAGTGGCTTGTGATCATTGACTAGGAGGATTCTTGTGAGTCTGAGGGCCTAGCATTGTTAGGGGGAATGAGATTGGCATTTGGTGGTTGTCTTTATTGACGTGATATTCACTCCCTCATGGATGGGAGCCACTTGATAGATTGATCTGGTGGATAGACCGACTTGATGATTGGAGCTATAGGCTCCCATATATGCTTGAGATGTTATTATAGTAGAGGTTCTGATCTTGTACTTGACCTGATATCCATGCCACGATGTGGGCAGATGACTTCTTGTGACTGACAGAGTTGTCCTTGTCCCAGACCTGACTACCTGTATCCGTGCTATAAGTCCAGCTTACCCTGTGAGGTGCTGGCCCTGACATTACATTGCGGTGCCCTTTGTCTATTGGCACTTTGAGGGGCTACTTCCATGATTATATGGCATTGCGATGCCATCTTGATATTCTGGCTATATTATATGATTACCTGCACGGGTATCTGGTAGTTGGCCTATAGTCTTAGCGTGGTTAGGATTGCTTGCTTGCTTGTTGCATAACACTAAGGATGGATCACAACTGGGACTATAGGTGCCGAGGCTGATTCTTACTTAGCGTTCTCGTACCGAGGTACGACATCTAGGAGGATGAGCATGTGACCACGGCATGTGATTCCGGATAAATGTAGGGTTAATCTAGGCAACTAAAAATGATAGAAGCATTGGGAGGGAACGGAATCCCGAGATCGTGCATCACCGGCCGCCACAGGCTCGTCCTGGCGCATCGGGGTTGGCCGCCACGGATATGGCAGTATCCGACTACTATATGTACTCCTGCTTAGCACGGTGGCCTTCCGAGGGACCGTGCATACCTACCTGCTATGCGTTATTTGGCCTCGCTAGCCCTTGCGAGATTTGGCACGATCTGAGAATTCCTATATTGTATTGTTGGGGTAACCCAACCTCCACATAGATAGCCGTAGACTTTTGAGTGGCCGCTTATTCACCTAAATTGTATGGCTTGTTGCTTGCTAAGCTGGCTGGCACGTAACGCTGTCCCGGCGCGGTGATTCATTTCCTTGTTCTTATTTGATGTAGGGATGGGTTACCGTTCCAATGACGGACTACGAGTTCCAGTTGGCGATGCAAGTATTAGTGGATGTTAGGATGATTGTGATGATCGTTGGTTACTTACGTAATAGTAGTTGGATTGCTGCCTTATATTCTGTAATCGTGCGTTGGTACCGCACGATCCCTTACCTTATTTACTGTTTTTAGATGCTATTCCTGTCATATTATATCTTGCTGGTTTTCTTCGCCCGTCCTTGAGCCTTCCTTTCTGGTACTTGCTACGGTTGGCCTGACCAACCCTGGATTATTCCCAGATTGCCTGTGACCAACCATGTGGATCTTCCAGACTTGACTTGGAGGACGTGCTTCAGTTTCTGATCATGAGGGAACTGTGTGGGAAGGTATTCTTGTCTACATTATTTCTTATTGTAGACTCTCTGATTATCATATGAGTATTTCCTATTTTTCATATGATTATCTCTCTTGTCGTTATTTTATTGATTATTGCCTGTGGATATGTGATCGGATTTAGGCCATAGACAGCTTGCATGCTAGGATACCCAGCAAGTTTGACAGCCACGATCGCCGTATGACGTTTTATACCTCATACGGAGTAGCTGGCCTAGTCTGTCCCAGTATTTTGGTACTGGGGCGTGACAAGGTTTTATTGGTGGCCCATGCAGGTCTCGTTTTGGGATATTGTTGGGTATCACATGATTGTTGATCTCAGTCCACTATTCCTTGGGATTCTAACTTGCTGTACTTGCCCTTCGCTCCCTTGAACTTGTGAATTGGTCCTCATCTCTACCTGGACCTAATTTGCTTTATCCTGTCTCATTTGTTGTTATCTACCTCTGATCCTTGTTTGGTAGATGTGATCCTATAGTTGGTCATGTCGATCGTTTTATCCGATGAGATGTCATCTTATCTCCATCAATGGATTACTTGATTATCTGTCTTGGGTTCTGTACTCCTTATCGGTAATTCGTCTTGGTTGATTATCCTGTTATCCATTTCGTGCGTTGACCTCGTATTGACTTAGTATCATTATCGCCCTCTTCGAGCGTTGGTTAGATTGCTGCAGAATAAAGATTTCATAAGGACTCTGAGATTGGATATTTTAACATTTGTTGAGTATCCGAGGGATATTCTTGTATCGATTCGGCTTCCTTGATTCCGGACAGTTCCACACTCATGATTATCTGTTTCAGATATTATTTTATAGATATACTTGCTATACATTATATTTTGATATGGATTCTTGATTTGGAGTATTTTTCTACGGATATGGAGTATTTTCCTAGAAAAGCTATCTTATGGTTATTATTGAAAATATTTTTGGATGTGTGTTACGATTCACCTGGATTTTGGATTTTGATGGTTTTCTAGGACTTGTTATATTGTTAGAGATTTTGTGATTTTAGTGATTCGGATGTTTGGGTTATGGATTTGATTCGTTTTGGGTATTTGTCAAAGTACCGGGTGACCCTAGTATACCATGACGGCGTGGTAACGAAAGTTGCAGCCGCTCGATTATAGTATCCTGATGCATCTTTGCAGCCATTCCGGATGGCGTGGCAAGGAAAGATCATGACACATTTTCGGATATTAGGAACTACTGTCGCCGGTTTGAGACATGTATCCTTTATTTTATGATTTTGATGATTTTTATGCAGTAGGGATTTCAGGTTTTTGATATTGTTTTCGATATTTCGTACTTGTTTTGATCTATGGGGCTTTGATTTTCGAGGTCCTATTTGGTGTTTTGGATTTACTTCATGAGTTGATTTGTGTAGCTAGACATTTTCTCTTTGATGTTTTCATATTGAGATTTTGTTCGTTTCTTATTGTATTACTTGATTTCTGTAATGTGGGTAGAGTTTTCATGGTACCTACATGTACTAGTTTTGAAAATCTTATGTACATGATTTCAAAATTTCGAGGACGAAATTTTTGTAAGGTCGGTAGGATGTCATATCCCTATTTTAGAAATAGGTATATGACCGTATTTCGTATTTGGGTGGTTTTCAGATTTCGTATTGGTTTAAAATTTTATTTATTTTTCTGGATTAGGATTTGTTTTCGTCGTAGGGTCTGGACTCTTGGTTATCGTTACCGTATTAATTTATGGTTTGTATTATTTTATTATTAATTTGGAGTTGGTGTTTTAGTTCCATTGTTATAATTATTCTTATTATTATTATTATTATTGATTTTATTACCTAACCTAACTCCTCCCCTTACCTAACCCTAACCCAACCCATGCACTCATCTCTCTCTCTCCCCTACACGAACAGCCGCCACCCCCTCCCTCACTCTTCTCTCTCCCCCTCTCCCGATCCCTCACTCTCCTCTCCCCCATTTCTCAGTTCTCTCTCTCTCACTCGCTCTCAGCCCCCTCTCCCTTCCGATCTCTCTTCCCCTCTCCCTCGAGCTCCCGCTCGCCCCTGCGCCCGGCCAGCTCTGCCGCGGCCATGCCCCAGCCGCCACCATCACCCACCAGCACCGCCTCCGCCTTCGCCGCCTCCTCCCTGAGCCCCCTCTTCCCGGAGCTGCCACCGCCAGCCACCGTCTCCGTACTTCCGCAACCACTACTGCCCCCTTTCTTCTCCGGCCACCTGAGCGCCGTCGGCGCCCTCGTCTCCACCGCCACCGCCCTCATCATCGTCGTCGTCTCCCTCTCGGTCAGCCTCCTCCGTCGCCACCAGCACCTCCACCGCTGCTGCTGCTGCCCCTCCGCCGGAGCCCGACCGACCCCGGTGAGCCCCGATCTCCTTCGCCCTTCCTTTTCTCTTCTTCCCGGTGGCCAGCACCACCGTCGTGTCGTTGCCGCGCCCGGGCCAGCACCGCCTCGAGCGGCGGGACGCCCTTGGGCCCAGCGCTGCTCGAGCAGCGAGCCAGCCTTGGGCTGCGTGCTCTTCGGGCCACGTCCCTCGGTGCACGTGCGGCCTCGAGCAGTGCGCTGCTCGGTCCGCGTGCGCCTCGCTCTGCATATGCTTCGGTTTGCGTGCGCCTTATTGGTTTTCGTGCACCCTCGATTCACGCGCTGCCTTGGGCAGCGGGATGCCTCGAGCCCCGCGCTGCCTCGGGCACCGTGCTCCATTGGTTTACGTGTTGCCTCGTTTATGTGTCTCGGCCTTTGTGCCCATCTCGGTTTTTGTGCCGCTCTGATTTGCGTACCCGTACCGATTTACGTGCCGCCTTGGTTTGCGTATCACCTTGGACTCTACACCGCATCGATTTGCGTGCATACGTCGACTTGTATGTCATATTGATTTGCGTGCTCCCTTGAATCTTACTCCGTCTCGATTTGCGTACATGCCCCGATTTGCGTGTCGTATTGATTCGTGCGCTATCCCGATATTCGTGATTTCCTCGATCTACGTGTACGTCTCGATTTATGTGCATGTTGTCTCTTGTTCATCTTGATTCTCGTACGCGTCTCGATATACGTGCACGTCTCGGTTTGCGTGTCCGTGTCGGTCCGCGTGCCTCGGTTTCCGTGCGAGATCCCTGCACTGCTTGCGGGACCCACACAGTATAGCCTTCTGCCATCTCTTATGATTATTCTATTATTTAATTCTAATGATTGTTTATTGTGTGTTCTGAGGATCTCGATTGGCGTGCTAGCTTGGATCGCGACTGCCGAAGACTTGCTTACCTAGCCGAGCCCTCTAGGCAAGTTTCTCTTGCTCATCGACGGCTCTTGCCCTCTCTACTGGATTTTATTGCATTTAATTAATTTGTACTTGTAAATTGTATAATCATGATTAGTGTAGCCTAGTAGTAGAACTGCCATGATGATAACTTTGGATAGCTTGGTCCGATACCGGGATAGACCGTATCGGACAACTCGGATGGGTCATCCACACCTCCGAGGACACGAGCACGACTTACATGTATGGATTGTCCCCATATGCCCAGTGTCCGACTCGCGGTCGGGTAACGGCTTTGGCTAACTGTTTCTATGACTTTGTTTGTGGCTTGGATATGACTATGGGTCTTGGTGCGCCCTACGTGGCGATTCTTGCTGCATGTGTTGGTTTGGCGCCCAGTACGCATTGTAGCGCTGCTGGAGGCCGGGACTTAGTGTTCTCGGCTATCGATTTATTTCCAGTACGCATCGTAGTGCTACTGGTAGCTGAGACTTAGTGTTCTCAGTCCGCGAGTCCGTGATTTTGCGATTCTGCGGCGGGTTGCGCCGAGTGGTTTTAGCCCCTATTTCGTAGGGTGCTCCCATCTAGATTACAAAGAAGACTCTGCCGAATTTTTTTCAGAATTTCCAGTTGGGAATTTGGTTCGAAGGATTAGGCAGAACCATTCCTTTGGTTTGCTGGACTGAACTCATGCATGTTCTTCTTGGTATAGTATCCCTGATCTCATTGCCTGCTAGGCAGACTCCCGACTAGATTAGTCGCCTAGCGTCTTGATCTGTCCCGTCCGCCGGATTGTGTAAGGAGAGCGGTTCTACTCGGGTGAAGGTCTGCAACCCTGGTCCTTGTTTGGTTTAAGGGTTGTGGATCTGATCCAGAGGGGTTCACGCAATCCTTGCCTTTTCGACGGTATCACCCATTGGACTCTTGACTCGTGACTCTTCCTTTAGATGGTGTTCTAGTTTAGTTTGTTATCCCATTGTCTGTCCTGTCCGCCAGATTGTGTAAGGAGAGTGGTTCTACTCGGGTGAGGGTCTGCAACCCTGGTCCTTGTTTGGTTTAAGGGTTGTGGATCTGATCCAGAGTGGTTCACACAATCCTTGCCATCTTCCGACGACGTTGATTAGTGTTGACCCGTGTGTTGGGATTATGATCTTATTCGAGGATTGACTATGAGGAGATAGGATATTGAAATAATGATTATGGTAGACT
Organism: Iris pallida; assembly: GCA_029216955.1. Lineage (NCBI taxonomy): Eukaryota > Viridiplantae > Streptophyta > Magnoliopsida > Asparagales > Iridaceae > Iris > Iris pallida. The sequence goes on along the minus strand of JANAVB010030817.1, from coordinate 9,898,250 downwards.
AAGTGGATTCTTAGATAGTGTTGCTAGTTCTTTGGTGATGTCTAATTTGATCAGATATGTCTTTGAGGACTTTTGGATTTTGATACTGGTGCGAGTGTCTCGCAAAACGAGGAGAATATCGAGGGTATTATTATATGATTTTTACTCGACTTCCCAAACGCCCAAATCCGGTGCCTTTGTGTATTCCGGTAGTTAGAGAACCTGGTTGATTGCTGTCTTGGTAGTTGAGGGGCTTGTTTTCTAGTGGCTTGTGATCATTGACTAGGAGGATTCTTGTGAGTCTGAGGGCCTAGCATTGTTAGGGGGAATGAGATTGGTATTTGGTGGTTGTCTTTATTGACGTGATATTCACTCCCTTATGGATGGGAGGCACTTGATAGATTGATCTGGTGGATAGACCGACTTGATGATTGGAGCTGTAGGCTCCTATATATGCTTGAGATGTTATTATAGTAGAGGTTCTGATCTTGTACTTGACCTGATATCCATGCCACGATGTGGGCAGATGACTTCTTGTGACTGACAGAGTTGTCCTTGTCCCAGACCTAACTACCTGTATCCGTGCTATAAGTCCAGCTTATCCTGTGAGGTGCTGGCCCTGACATTGCACTGCGGTGCCCTTTGTCTATTGGCACTTTGAGGGGCTACTTCCATGATTATATGGCATTGCGATGCCATCTTGATATTCTGGCTATATTATATGATTACCTGCACGGGTATCTGGTAGTTGGCCTATAGTCTTAGCGTGGTTAGGATTGCTTGCTTGCTTGTTGCATAATACTAAGGATGGATCACAACTGGGACTATAGTTGCCGAGGCTGATTCTTACTTAGCGTTCTCGTACCGAGGTACGACATCTATGAGGATGAGCATATGACCACGACTATATGTACTCCTGCTTAGCACGGTGGCCTTCCGAAGGACCGTATATACCTACCTGCTATGCGTTATTTGGCCTCGCTAGCCCTTGCGGGATATGGCACGATCTGAGGATTCCTATATTGCATTGTTGGGGTAACCCAACCTCCACATAGATAGCCGTAGACTTTTGAGTGGCTGCTTATTCACCTAAATTGTATGGCTTGTTGCTTGCTAAGCTGGCTGGCACGTAACGCTGTCCCGGCGCGGTGATTCATTCCCTTGTTCTTGTTTGATGTAGGGATGGGTTACCGTTCCGGTGACAGACTACGAGTTCCAGTTGGCGATGCAAGTATTAGTGGATGTTAGGATGATTGTGATGATCGTTGGTTACTTACGTATTAGTAGTTGGATTGCTGCCTTATATTCTGTAATCGTGCGTTGGTACCGCACGATCCCTTACCTTATTTACTGTTTTTAGATGCTATTCCTGTCATATTATATCCTGCTGGTTTTTTTCGCCCGTCCTTGAGCCTTCCTTTCTGGTACTTGCTACGGTTGGCCTGACCAACCCTGGATTGTTCCCAGATTGCCTGTGACCGACCATGTGGATCTTCCAGACTTGACTTAGAGGACGTGCTTCAGTTTCTGATCATGAGGGAACTGTGTGGGAAGGTATTCTTGTCTACATTATTTCTTATTGTAGACTCTCTGATTATCACATGAGTATTTCCTGTTTTTCATATGATTATCTCTCTTGTCATTATTTCATTGATTATTGCATGTGGATATGAGATCGGATTTAGGCCATAGACTGCTTGCATGCTAGGATACCCAGCAAGTTTGACAGCCACGATCGCCGTATGACGTTTTATACCTCATACGGAGTAGCTGGCCTAGTCCGTCCCAGTATTTTGGTACTGGGGCGTGACATGAATAGTCTGCCCAGACACGTAGTGGCGTGTCTTTTGGATGGCAAATACTAGTGTAATGCCTGTGTTCGTATTACGTATTTTGGGATACGTATACGTATTTTATTCTGTATTGCATGATTCTTTGTTTAGCTCTCGGCTTGGTTTAACTCTCGGTTTGGGTTGGCTTGGTTCGGCCGGCCCAATGCTTGGTTCATCATGGGCCAAGGGTGGAACACCTTAGCCTATGCTTCTCCTTCATTTCCACCACAACCCCCCTACCTACCACCACCTTTGATATTTATTGCCATTTCTTCTTTCTCTCTCTCCATAATTCTCATTTACTTCTCCTTCCCCCACCATTATTCTTCTCCACCAACCAAGAACACCTTAGGCAAGTGCAACTTGCATCCACAAGAGAACTCCTTTTGATGGTTTCATTAGCTTCTCCTCATGATTCTAAACCACATTAGAACTTGTCATTTTCCCTTTTTAGGCTTTAATTTTTGTAGATCTAAAAATTAGTTACTTTCGGATTTTGGTGGTTTTGATCTATTAAAATTCTTTGTTTTCAAGTTTTGATGGTTCTATGTTGTAGAGAATTTCATTCTACCCAATTTTGACATTTGGAAAGTTGGATTCGGACTTGTTTTGACCAAGATTTGGACAATTGAAGCTTAGATTCAACTTTAGAGTTCTTGCTGTTCTTGCCAATTGGAGAAGACAGTGAGCAGTGAGCTAGCTTTTTAGCTTACGCCACTGAGCTGTACGCTGCTCTTTAGCGAGCGTACGCTAGCCTTCGTACGCTGCTCTTTAGCGAGCGTACGCTAGCCTTCGTACGCTGCTCTTTAGCGAGCGTACGATAGCCTTCGTACGCTGCTCTTTTGGCGAAGCTTACAAGAGAGTTTGGGGACTCATCTCCAGTTCAGTTCAGCATATCACCCGCAGACAGATGGCCAGTCGGAGCGCACGATCCAGACTCTTGAAGACATGTTGCGGTCTTGCACACTTGACTTCGGTAGTTCATGGGAAGATCATTTGCACCTGGTGGAATTCTCATACAACAATAGTTTCCAGGCCAGTATCCAGATGGCACCGTTCGAGGCACTGCATGGCATGAAGTACAGATCCCCGTTAGCCTGGGATGTTGTTGGAGAGAGGCAGATGCTTGGTCCAGAAATGATTGCCCAGACAGTTGAAGTGGTCAGGCGAGTCAGAGATCATCTTCGAGTTGCCCAAGATCGCCAGCGCCATTGGGCCGATTCTCATCGGCACCCTCTCGAGTTTTCGGTCGGCGATCATGTATTCCTGAGGATTTTACCTAACCGTGGCGTCATTCGTTTCGGCGTACGGGGCAAGCTTAGTCCTAGGTATATAGGACCGTTTGACATTCTGGAGCGAGTAGAAGATGTATCCTATCGTCTCGCTCTTCCGCCGTCGCTAAGCGAGGTGCATGACGTGTTCCATGTATCCCAATTACGACGGTACATCCCGGACCCGAGCCACATCCTGGATCATTCGGAATTGGTTGTTGGTACCAACCTTTCGTATGAGGAGAGGCCCGTGTCTATATTGGACCGGAGAGAGAAGATCCTCAAGAACAAGACTATCAAGTTAGTCCGAGTTGCTTGGGGTCATCACTCTTTGCGTGAGTCAACGTGGGAGCGTGAGGATGATATCCGATCGCGATATCCTGACTTGTTTGACTCGTGAGGTATAATGTCTTTCTTATGCCTCATGCCATCAATTCCTTGCTTGCATGATTGATTGATTGCCTAGTATAATTGCCTGTGAATAGTGTAGCTTGTTCTTGTCCCTCTAGCCTTTTAATTAAATTCCGAGGACGGAATTCTTTTAAGGTGGGTAGAGTTGTAATGCCTGTGTTCGTATTACGTATTTTGGGATACGTATACGTATTTTATTCTGTATTGCATGATTCTTTGTTTAGCTCTCGGCTTGGTTTAACTCTCGGTTTGGGTTGGCTTGGTTCGGCCGGCCCAATGCTTGGTTCATCATGGGCCAAGGGTGGAACACCTTAGCCTATGCTTCTCCTTTATTTCCACCACAACCCCCCCTACCTACCACCACCTTTGATATTTATTGCCATTTCTTCTTTCTCTCTCTCCATAATTCTCATTTACTTCTCCTTCTCCCACCATTACTCTTCTCCACCAACCAAGAACACCTTAGGCAAGTGCAACTTGCTTCCACAAGAGAACTCCTTTTGATGGTTTCATTAGCTTCTCCTCATGATTCTAAACCACATTAGAACTTGTCATTTTTCCTTTTTAGGCTTTAATTTTTGTAGATCTAGAAATTAGTTACTTTCGGATTTTGGTGGTTTTGATCTATTAAACTTCTTTGTTTTCAAGTTTTGATGGTTCTATGTTGTAGAGAATTTCATTCTACCCAATTTTGACCTTTGGAAAGTTGGATTCGGACTTGTTTTGACCAAGATTTGGACAATTGAAGCTTAGATTCAACTTTAGAGTTCTTGCTGTTCTTGCCAATTGGAGAAGACAGTGAGCAGTGAGCTAGCTTTTTAGCTTACGCCACTGAGCTGTACGCTGCTCTTTAGCGAGCGTACGCTAGCCTTCGTACGCTGCTCTTTAGCGAGCGTACGCTAGCCTTCGTACGCTGCTCTTTAGCGAGCGTACGTTAGCCTTCGTACGCTAGCTTGAGCGACGCGTGCCTTCATACGCTAGCTTAAGCGAGCAAGGCGTACGCTAGCTCGAGCGTACGCAGTCTTGAGAGTACGCTAGCTTGAGCGTACGCTGACCTGTAGCTTGAACGTGCCCTTGTGTACGCTGACCCTTGCGTACGCTCCCCATTGGAAGTGTATGGAACCTTTGGTACGCTAGCTCGAGCGTACACAGACCTGAGCGTACGCTAGCCTGAGCGTAGCCTGATTACCCTTGATCTTCTATAGCCCTGTATATTGATATTTTATTAGATATTTAACGTCCATTTTATATCCTTACGCCTTTTGTCATGAACTTGATAATCATGGATTTGTTTAATATATTTGGAAATGATACCTGAGCATGACACGATAGTGACCCGTAGTGGTGCACTCCTGACATAATGACCTGACACGACCTGATAGTGGCCCGTCGTGGCGCACTCCTAACAAGAACACTTGACATGATAAACCTGACATGATTATCTCGAATAGCTGTTGCGATGGCTACCTGACATGAAGTGATTGGATGGAGTCTAACCAGTCTAGTCTTGCCCTGATCTTGTTCCAGATTGCTGCACGACTTGAATGCCTGTACTTATTTTTACCGATAAATGGTAAGAAACCAAGCTCTGTTCAGACGAAGGGTTACAACCCCGGTCCTTGTTTGGTTTACGGGTTGTAACCTGGCTATCTGAATAGTTCCATGGTTATCTCGTCGTATATCATCCTGATATGTTTCCTTTTATTCCAGTCCTTATTTTATTTATATTTATATTCCTGTGCTGATTGCTGGTTTTAGTTCTTAAGTGAAGCCTCCTTTGTGGCACTTGCTCTTTCTGGGGTCTGACCCAGCTGGTTTTGTATGGCCAGATTTCGGAGCAGCTCCAGAGGATCTACCGACCTTCCAGCCAGATGGTGGCCACTAGACGGAACCCTGGCAACGAGTGGGTTTATTTTTGATCTCCCACTTTATTGTAAAAATATTCTTTTGAGGCATTTAGCCGACGAGCACCTGTTTAGCTCGATTGTACTTTACTTACTGTCTGCCTACGGGCTGTAACATGATTGACAGATCCTAGGGTTGATCATGTATGACTAAACTCTTGCTAGTCCTAACATTTTGTAACGACTAGCTTCATGATCAGCTGAATATGTAATATTTGGGATGCCTTATTATTGTATATTTAATGATCATACATCTTGTGACATTTACTTACTTGCTTGTGATTGAGACACTAGGCTTGTTCATGACCATAGGAGACTGTTGGCTTGTAGTAAACCCTCGTGTATCTAGACAGCCGTGACCGTATAGCGAGGTGGATTGAACTTCAATATACGTAGCTGGCTATGTCTGCCCCCGCTCTCCAGTATTCTGGTTCTGGGGCGTGACAACTAGTACGAGGCATTCCTTCTCCACCGGTGTGTATCTGTGCTCGACGCCCACCATTGTGCGGCTGAGGTAGTAGATTGCCTGTTCATGGCCGCCTTCGTTCTTTTGAGCTAACAGGGCGCCCAGGGTCCAGATGTACACCCTTTGAAGTGATGACGAAAGCAAGGAACTTGCCGCTAGAGACTCCCGGGAAAGACTTGGTTGGATTCATCTTGAGTTGGTGTGCACGCATTAATTCGAACACTGTTCTCAAGTCTTGGAGGTGGTTGCCCTTGAGATGACTTTTGACTGCGATATCGTCTACGTAGCACTCCGTAGTTTTGCGTAAATGATCACAAAAAATTGTGTTCATGGCTTGCTGGTATGTTGCCCCTGCATTCTTCAATCCGAAGGGCATCACCGTATAGCAGTATACCCCTAACGGTGTTCGAAAAGATGTGTGCTTTTCGTCGTTGGGGAACATCTTGATCTTGTTGTAGCCTGAGAACCCATCCATGAAGGATATCCGCTCGAAGCCGCAGGTATTGTCGATCATTACGTCAGTGATCGGTAGGAGAACTCGTCTTTCGGGCATGTAGAGTTCAAATTACGGTAGTCGATACAGACTCGAACTTTTTCGTTCTTTTTTATGACTGGAACGATATTGGCAACCCAGTCTGGGTGTTGTTCCTCGCAAATGAATCCACTGGCAATGAGCTTCTTGACTTCATTCTTGATAGCTTCCATGACATCCGGTCGGAATCTTCGTTGTTACTGCTTTACTGGCTTAGCTTTAGACAAAATGTTCAGGCGGTACACGGCGACTTTAGGGTCCAAGCCTGGCATATCTTCATAGCTCCATGCGAAGACGTCGATATATTCTCTTATAAGCTGTATAAGAGATTGTCGTTCATCGTTAAATAAGCTTTTGTTGATGAAGATTGGTTTGAAAGATGCTTCATCTCCTAGGTTGACTTGGATGACTTCGTCTTCAGTAGGTGGTTCACATTGTTCAAAGTGCAGCTTCCACCTGGTGTCTATCTTTTGAGCCCATTGTTCGAGTTCGATTGATTGGACATCGTCTGTAATTTGGTCGACAAAAACTATGTTGACGGACAGAGTTGCTTTGAACATGTCGCCGATGCTGGAGTCTGAGTCCCAGAGGAAGGAATCAGAAGAATGAGAACAACGATCTGCTTCATCATCTGATCTTTCGGGAGTTGTTGGAGGAGAGACATAGCCCAAACCAACACCGCTTCGTTGGTAGTAGTTCTCGGATTTGCCGGGAGGAGCAAAGTGTCGTATTGGCAACCGTCGTCCTCGGCCGTAATTTAGCCCTTCGTCACTTTTGATGTCATATCCCATGTTATAGATGATATTCTTGGCCTGCCAACTATACCAAAAAAGTTGCATTTTCCCCGAGTCATAGTCAGCTTCTGTGTTGTACTTGGGAGGAGTAGAGTCTGGAACGAACTTTCTCTTGCCAATTATGCGACCGAAGATGATTAGCTCTTCATCTTTCTTTCTGGCTGAAATGATGAAGTAATGGATATCTTCTGGGTAAACTTTTTTTCGTAGGTGAGGTGTCGTGACCGGCATGCAGAGGTGTGGTCCTATGTCGTTCTCTAGGACATATATCGTATCTATGTAATGGTTTACAGATTGATAGACATCGGAGTAATTCAAAGATAAACCTTTACTAAGGAAATACGTAAGTTCTTCTTCAGGGATAACATCATCCGCTGAAGGTACATTATTCTGAGTATTGATATACTCAGTAAGAGGGTCATCATCTGGAAGAGGAGCCACAGTCTTGGCCGAGTTCACCATGTAAGGTAATTCTTCAGGATTGGGGGGACGGGCATCAGTAGGTTCCTCCCTGGGTGTTCTGCTGATAGTGATGGTCAATGGTTTGACCATGTCGGGTTTCTTCTTCTTCTTCCAGATTGCGAGAGGCTTCGGGGTAATTTTTGGAGTAGTACGTCCTTTGACTCAGACAATCAGGGGACCATCGTTGGGGGATGGACTTGCTTCAGCTTCATTGTCAGCTTCATTGCCGTCATCCTTGGGGTATTGAGACTGGTAAAGTACCGAATCTCCATAGTAAGCTTCGATGCCCTTGAAAGGATCGACATCGGCAAACTCCGTCTTTACGACACCGTCGCTATTGACGTACTTGAAGCACTAATGAAGTGTGGAAGGAACGATCATGTTCTCGTGCATCCATGGACGCCCCAATAAGACGTTGTATGATACATTGGCATCGATCACATAGCAGGAAACCTCCGTTCGGAGATCACCGATCTGGCATTTGAGACGGATCTTTCCCAGCGGATGGCTTCAACCAGCATTGAAAGCCATGATAATTGTGTTGGTTGCAGATAGCTTGTGCAGAGGGATTCCCAGAATTTGAAGCAAACTTCTAGGAATGATGCCGAGGGAGGATCCTGGATCGATGTGCATGCGGTCTACCTTGATTGCCCCGATATACCCTATATAGTACAGGGGTCTATCATGACGATTATTTTTTAGTAGCATGTCCTCTTGTGAAAAGGTGATGTTGGGCACCACTTCCATGGTGCTATGGCAGTGGGGACAGGAGACAAGATCTTCAGCAGGAGCCTTGAGTTCAGCGAGGTAAGAGTCGACATGTAGCAATGCCTCGCTTAAGGCCTTTCGCGTTTCTTTGGAGAGTCACAATAGATCGAACAGAGACAACCTGGCGGGTGTATTGGCTAGCTGAGCCAGTATGTCAAAGTTGTAGGGTCGATCCATGCCTTCGAGAGCTAGCGCCTTTAAAGATTTGTCAAACCTCGTCTCCTTCTGCTTGGATGTGGCTTGAGGTTTGGGCGGGCCGGCTTCAGAGCTTGTAGGGGCAGCAGGAGCTTGAGGAGGTACTGCTTCTTTTTGTGCGGGATCGTATGTCCGAAGATAAGTCTTCCCCGATTGCGTCTCTCCAGATAGAACCTCGTAGATGGGGGAGGACGCCATATGGCATGGCCTGAATTTTTTGCCCTTTCCTGCTTTGGGAGGCGCTACCCCCTGCGTCACTTCTTAGATAAGGTCCGGGTTGCCACGCCCCGCTCCCGTAGGAGCGATCGTCCTCGCTAAGGCGTGATGCCGCACGAGCCTAGATTGCGCTCGTGCAAGGCAGTTTCATAACGGCCGATTACATCGGTGGCGGTGAGGTCGTCGCACAGAAGTCCCAAGCAGAAATATTGAAACATGCAGCGAAAATTAAGAACAAGTACACATGAACACAAGTTATTCAAAAGAAGATCTTTATTGATATTGAATACAGATTACATTTGTGGGCGCAAGGCCAAATTACAAGTCTCTCGTGCTCACTTTTCTCTCGATTACACGTCACTCTGCTCTCTCTCAACTCTCGATTATACTGCTTGAGCCAGCGGAAGCTTCGGAAGGCGATGTCCATACATTATGTCCTGTATAAGTCTTCAGTACACGCGGCCGCACGCTTCGAATCGCCAAGGAACTCCGTACCTCGACGCATCCAAGCGAGCTCCACGCCACGAGCTTCTACATGTGCCTGCACATGAAATATTGTGTGGGTGTCAGTACTCAACTGTACTGGTGGAGTGAGCTCCTCGCCCACCCATACAAAACCAACACGTTTCATTTGACTTTGTGCAACATAAACCCTTTTACGATTGTCTTTCTATTCTTGCCTTAGAATCAATTTTAGGACCGACGCCTTTGCATACTTGTGTCTAAGGACCATCCCGTGCTTGCACAACGACGTTAACTCATACTTTTGCCTTAGACCCTTGTCGTGCCAATAACGTTAACCTATCAAGTCGTGTTTGCCTTACGGCCATAATCAGAGATGCAACTACACGAAAGACTTCATTTCCTTGCCTCTAGACCTTTCTCGTGCTTGCATTGTCGACGCACCAACTTATACTTATCTTTTGTAACCAACCCTGGGACGTAACGACTCTGTCGTGCCATAACTCGATTCGTGCTTCAATATCTCCGAGGCAGCGCCTCCTTGCTTAGTCTCGCCTACACTTGGGTTGTGACAACGCGGCCGTTCCTCATATTTCGAGGTCGTACCCAACAACTCAACGTAACTTCACACAACTTGCCCTACGGCCCTTCTCGACTTAACTCGCAACAGCTCAAGCCTAACTCATGCAACTCTATGCCAACAACTTAACACTCGATGCCACATCTCGTGCCGAAGCACGCCGCCTTCGTTATAGCCAAATCTTAGGCCCAAACCTTGTGTTCTCTAACTTTATACATATCCAACTCAACTCAATCCAAAGGCACACACGCGGATTGCCGCCCGTGCTGACACATCTATATGAAAGGTCATTGGCATTAACAAGCCATCGTGGACATAGCCTGGCATTCGGGACCCTTGCACCGCCGGTTGCGATCCTCGATGTAAGTTCCCGACCTACCGGTTGCCTATTACCCAGCTCGGCTATCACATGTTTCTTCCTAGGCCGAGTCGGTGCCTATGGCCCAGGGCTGCCGCTCAAAAAAACCATCGTCCTTGTCGACAAGTTGTCCATGACCACGCGCCTACGCTAACTTCTAGACTTAACGTAATGCATGGTCTCATCATCATCATTTAGCTACTTTGCTTTACTCTTTTTATACTTCCTTTGCAGAGCCCAAACCAGGGTTACCTCGACGACTGAACCACAGTCCCGACATATTTCCTCTCGGCGACAAACCATCGCTTAGACTTAACATTCTTTTAAACTCAAGGAACAGCTATCGTATAGCCTGTCCACTTTATATGAAGATAACATCTTTCTTAAGTATCGACAGACTGTAGCTAAATTCCTACTGAACCAATCGGGGATCGTGCCTTTGACCAACACATGTTCTACGTAATGCCATCGCCCAAGTTATACCTCATTTGACGGACCTTGGGATCGTGGGACTATTTAACTTGACAACCGCAGAAAGGACGGGATAGCACTTGGAATAACTTAGGTTGACCGGCATAACTTTGCCTAACTTACTCAAGCCTACAACTTAACCCGAGGGACGAGCAAAGACTATGCCAAGCCTTGTATTTCGGAAAATTGCATGCTTTATCGAGCATTTACGCGGGCGACGCCTATGACTTAGGCAAGTTTATAGTTTTGTGTCGAAGACCAACTTTCCTTCTCCCAAGCCATGAGACAAAGGACCGAGTGTCATTTTTAAAGTACGTCGTACACCAACTCTAGGCCGATCGTGGGACGTTTTCCATGTTCTAACTCATTTTGACCCATCGGGATTATTCCCTTAGCTATGTGGATTCGTCTCTTTTATTATCAAGCCTATTGTGCAAGTTGAAAACATGTGTTTTATTATGTGAAGGCAAAGATGAGGCAAGTTCACCGAAACTACCCTACCTGAACGAGCGGTCGCCTTGACCGAGCAATGTCTCCAAATAGCCGTTGTAAGGCTAAGTCCGAACGCCGTTGGCGTTCCGATTCCTCCGATTGACTAAGCGGGACGGGACACTACAACATACAACACTCAGAACAAGTCTCGTCCTCGAGACTTTCCTGAAGGCAAGCCATCCTACCATTTTTATGGCCAAGACTTAATCGTACCTAGACACGAGACTATCGCAGTCGTACAGGTACGCCAGTACTTATCGTATACACTCTGCCTACGCATTTCCTCGATTCGGAGCCACGCTCGCACTATTATCATTCTTTCCCTTAATACGATTTCAAATCCTCGACATTCTTCCATTCCCCAAGTCTCATTTGAATTCATCGTATCGCTTGGTTGGATCGTGCACGCATTCCAAGCGTTTCTAAAATACATGCATTCAGCCAAACCGCATGATAGAGATTTCGTCATTGTCACTCGAGTCGCATCGTGCACATACTCAGCCGTCCCTAAAATATATGCATGTCAGTCGAATCTCGTGAGCAGGGTTTCCTATTCGTGATTCACGCTATCCATCCATGCCAATCCTCAATATCAATCTTTTGTTTGCTAACACTTGAAACAGGCATCTCGCCTAACCGCTAGGCCAATTTTTTTTGAGGCTAAGTCAATGTCAGGATTGGAATCATAGTTCCCCAACAATAATGCCAACACTGACCCCAATCCTAGGGTCAAACCATAGTTGATAGTACGGGATTTTCTACCCAAGCTCACGTCACTCAGATTTCTAAACATCGAGCACGATCACCTATTCGCATCAATGTATTCGTTGCACGTATTTGAATCCATTCAAATCACCAATTCTAACCAATTCATGTATTCGATCACGAGGTCGTCTAGCTTTGACAATATGTTGCGCCCCAATCTCACGCGAGTCCAATTATCCATGGTGGTTCATGAATCACCATGCAACGCTCCCGCGGAATAATCATTCTCATCGGGGCATAACTCTTGTTTGAGTCTAGACTCCTTCATTCTCGATATGCGGATTGGACCTATGCAATCCTCAATTTCGATTCATTAATCAAACAAAGTCATTCTTGAGTCCACCTTCGTGTCAAACCACAAGCCGAAGCAATCAGATTGCCACGCCATCCAAGTTCAATCACTCCCGCTGTATGAATCACCATACCAGTGCTCACGCGGAGTGATCGTCTCAAATCGGCGCGACGCATGTGCGAGGCTGGAGTTGCGCTCGCATAAGACAAGAATGTCGAAGTTGTGGTTATTGACGAAGCAAATCCAAACATATCATTTTTCATCCAAGCCAAGATCTAAGTTTGATAGTCCGTTTGTCATCTGTTCAACTAGAAAAAATCCTCGAGCCCAGTTTATCTTTTCCTCGACACGTTTCAATATTCCGAGTATAGCATCCATCGGAACAATAACACTTGCACGATCGTCATTCGCCAAGTCAGAGTACCCCCGAGTTATCGCATATCGATCTTTGATACGCCTCAATACCATCGACGATATGTGTAACCTGAAGATCTTCCTTTGTAACTAATTTCGAGTCGTGCAACTGATGCTATTGTCCGAACTGGATATTCTATTGTCTCTTCGATATTCAAGATCAAGTTTGATCGCTATTCCTCAAGCTCGTTTCAAGATTGTTTTGTTCGAAACTCAAGTCACATTTCATTTGAATCAATCCGAATTTGTAAGCACGATCCTCTAGGTTTTCCTCGATCAAGACATTCACTTTTGTTCATCGTTCCGAATCGTTTTCTAACTCGCGTTGCCCATTGACAAATTGTCCGAACGACTTCTCATTCGGGACTTTCCAAGTCACGACCAACTAAGCGTAATGCGTTCTAACGCTATGCGCGATCGTATCGCCTCGCCGACGTACTCGTTATTATTTCTAATCCTCAGTCTTCGCTCGAATGATTTCCAAGAAAATCTATACACCACTCGGATTCGAGCCATCCGATCTAGCCTACAAATCCCATTCGTATTACTCACTAACTCGTCCTTCAGATTCGTTCGACGAATCTCTAGCATAATCGCTCACGTCGCATCGACGGGCTAAGTCGTTTGCACTACTCCTAAAAATCCAAACCGATCTTCCACGTACGCCTAAGCGTTAGTCTGATAGCGTTTCTATCGACAGACACTCTAAGTGTTGCTTCATTTCCCGATCGAACGGTACTCAATATCGTTCGCGACTCATTTGCACCAAAAAGTCTAGGTGCGCGACGTGCGACTAAGTTGTGCTGCATAACCATCTCGTATGGACCATATTTCGAGTTTGCACGCTCAATTTCTAACGTCAACGTAGGAATATTTGGGCACGTACGCAACTTTGCTAACATTAGCATGTTTTTTCATTCAAGACAAGTTGACACCGTTTGGCACAAAGGCCGTCGCCTATCGATGCATTCGATTGAGCGCTTGTACGAGCTTTTGAAAATATTTAGACTTATTGTATGGACATGCCGAGGAACATTCGAGAGAGAGCGCACACTTCTTTAATAACGACGAGCTTTCAAAACTGAGACATTCGACGTGAAGTCCAAGGACGTAATGTAATGCCCCAGTCCCAAATACTTGAGACTAGATACGTATCATGCCAGCTGTATACATACGAGTAAATATACGGTTCGTATGTATACATAAGCTGTAAAATGTAGAAAGCCAAGACACTAAATCTCATCCATAAAGTTAAATAATGATATAAAGTAAATTTGAGTTTGTCAAGTACACAATAGTTGGGCGGAGACAAAGTCCACTACCAACCAAATTAAATATGGAAAAATATACAATAAAATAATTTAACAAGCGAGAGCAATGGCGAGTCCAAGAGCGATCATCACGAAGGAAGGAATGGCCTTAGCTAGAGCACTGCAAGAAATCACGAAACGTACACCTGGAGAGATCACCAGGTCCTCAGAGGGACGTAACAAGACACATAATATCATGCCGATAAACTGAATAATAAAGCTCAACAGAAATATGCATGAGTAAAGGTTCCTAACCATTCTATGTGGATTTCAATTTAGAGGACAACGTTCTACGCAGGGGCTGTCTCAAGCATGTAATAAAGAGTGGCCAACAAGTAGCGCTCATCCGAGACACTATCGGCCGGGTAACACGTAGCGCTCATCCGAGACACTATCTCCCAAAATGTGTGTAAAAAGTAGCCCCTACGCTAGTAGCTGTCCTCTCCCCCCAATGATAGTATACGTGTGTCGCAACCATGACACACAAACACGTGTCGTTTCCACCACACTATTTTAATATAGATAACTGTCAAGTCTTCTAATCATGTATCTATTGACAGTTATTCCTACGCATGCGCACGAGGGATCAACCCACACGCAAGTGACCTCTATATGATACTCACAACTCTCACACACAACTCGTGTACATTCGTGGCAAGTCAATGAGACACACTAAATTTGATGGTAGTCTCTTAACTCTAAGCCAATTGTATAAAATATAGTAATTTACATTTACATATAATTTAAAAAGAAATAACTAAAACATGCATGATATTGAGCAGAAATTTAAACAGTAAAGGCAAGGTGTCTTGCCTGGTGTTACGCCTGGTGTGGTGCAATGATCCGACAAGTCCTGATTGCCCCATAGCTATGATCAATGCGCAGAGGTCCAAAGTCGCGAGAAATTAGAAAATATGATCAGTCACGATCATCGATGATAACACAAGAGAATTTGCGAAAATAAATACTTATATTATGTTTTAGAAATATCTATAATATATGAAGATAGATTTTATGTTTAAAATAATTTTAGAAAAACTATACTTTCAAAAATAAGTTTTTGGACTAACTCTAAGTTCTATCAAAATAATATTTAAGGTAGAAAGCTATATTTGTACTTAGTCAAAATATTCAAAATCGTTTTAGGGAGAGAGTCTAATTTTAATCAAAGTAGGATTTAGGTTAAATACTATATTTTTTAAATTATAATATATTTTTAAGAATATTTACTACATATATTAAGAATAAATAACAATAATAATTTTAACAAAACTATTTATAATAATGCCCATAATAATAATAGTAAAAATTATTAATAACTAATGATAATGATAATAATATTAATAATAATAAAACTAATAATAATAATAATGATAATGATAATAATAATAAAGATAATAATAATAATAATAATAATAATAATGATAATAATGATATATACTGTAATAATAATAATAATAATGATTCCACCCAAAACCAGCAGCCTATTGCTGCTCTTTAAGCATCAATCACCACTCAATACAAAAGAAATAAGAAACCACGAGAGAGAGAAAGTAAACATTAATGAAAAAAATTAGAGAGAGAAGCAGAGGAAGAGAAAGAGATTGAAAAAAAAGGGTTTGCCTCGACGGCGCTCCCGCGAAAATCGGGAGGAGAGGCGGGTCCTCGGTGGCGTTGGCGGAGAAGACGAGGTCGGCGCCGAAGATCATCGGGGCTTCGCTGCGGGGAAGGCACCGGCGGTCGAGCTGGGATCTGAAGGAGGAGGAGGAACGCGGAGGCTGCTCCGGACGGCGGCGCGGTCGCAAGGTCGGGCGGCCAGGGCGCCACCCGCGGTGGTTGGCTGAGCCTGCGGCAGGATTTGGGGGTTTCGGTGGTTCCCACCATAGGCGGCGGTCTGCGGACGCGTGGCGAGGCGGTGGAGCGGGAAGGCTGGAGGCGTCGGGAGTTTGACCACGACGAGGGGGCGCACGCTCTGGCGTGGTCGTCGACGGCGATGGGGGCAGCGCCAGCCCTAGGCGCGGGGTCGCCGGCACCTGGAGTGGATACGGTGTTGTTGGGGCGGTGGCTCAGCTGGAGGAATGGCGGTGGTAGGGTTTTCCTGGCCGGGGCGCCCTGCGCCGGTGGTGGTCAGCGCCGCGCACAAGCCGGCGCTGCGGCGGCACAGCCTCGGAGTCGTGCTTCGGTACAGCGGAGGTGAGTTTACTGGTTGACGTTGTTGTTGTTGTGTTCGATTTTTGGTTCTTTTTGGTGGTGGTGGTGATGACGACGAAGGTGGTGGTGGTAGTGAAAATTGCTGATGGCGGCGGTGGCAGGGAACAGGGGTGGTGGTTCTGGAGTGGTGTTTGGTGGTGACGGGGCCACCGGCTGGTTCTGGTGACGTCGGGGATGATTGTCGGTTGACGATGAGGGGTCGGGTCGGTGTTGGCAGCGATGTCGGTTTAGGTGGTCGATGGTGACGGTGAGGGCTGTCGGTGTTGTCGTGTCGGGGTATGTCCCGACACGAGGTGGACGTCCGGCTTGTCGGACGGGAAAAATTATGTATTTGTACTGGGAAACAATATAGTGGATGAGAAGGAGAACACGGACACGATGCACAACACTTTGGTAAAAAATTTTGGAGGAATTTGTGAATGATAGAAATACATGGAAGAGTACCTGCCTATTTATAGGATGTGGGAATTCCCATTAGGATAATGATTAGGTTTTGTTTAAACCAAATCAGATAATTTAAATTAAATCAAATCTAATTTTAAATTAAAATCCAAATTTAAAACTAGATAGTCTACACCCAATTTAAGAATAAATCCTATCTTTAAACTATTTAAATTAAAACCATAAAACCAAATCAAGATTTAAAAATGTCCACAATAGTTTTCAAATATATTTCCAAAAGTACCTTTAATAAGAATTTCGAAAATTACTTTATTTATTTAAATCATTCCATCAACTCAAAATTTAAATTGCCACAAAATTTTAAAATATGTTTTCAAAAATACTATATTAATAATTTCGAAAATTATTTTATTATTTAAAAATAAACTAATAATTGATTATGAGATATGTATGCATAATTATTTATACAAAATTATGTTTTTCTAGTATACAATGAAATATAATTTATTATTAGTAAATGTTAGAAAAAGCTTAAAATAACAAACCTAGAAATTTGTAAAATGGCAAAAATAAATATTTATATATATCACTTTGAAAATAGAAAAACGATTTTCTAAAAATATGTACGCTCGCACATATTCGCACTCGTCGAGCAATTACGAAAAATAAAAATTTCGTACGCGACATACAATACGACTACGCGACGTATAATAATAAAATTTCAAATCGGTACCAAAATTTAAATAAAAAAAAGTAGAAATTTAGGGGTTTTACATCCTACCCAACTTAAAAGAATTTCGTCCTCGAAATTAAGAATTAGGAGGGGGTGAGAAGACACAAGGGGTATCGGTAAGGAAGCACAGTCAATTCATTGGGCGAGACAAGGAAGCGACGTTGAATAAAAACAGACATTAGTGTCGTGAATTTAATAAATGCGAAGATAACCATGGATTAACGCAAGAAGGAAAATGTTTTAAGATGACACGCAATAAGCAATAGTATGGGTTCAAGTAAAAAAAATAAATTTGAGACCTTACAGTTATGGTCTCTTGAAGGTAGGTCGAGGGCACGATTTAGAGAGCGAATTAGATTTCACTCCTATATTTAAGCGATTTGAAAGTCGTGGTTGGGCCGAGAAAAGTACGACGCCTTCGTCCTTCTAAAAAGTTGAAAGCGAACGTAATTAAGGAGTTCAACTGACGATACCATCAATTACGAATACGTGGTTCAAAGGCGTCAAAATAAGTTCAAAAAGAATTGCCAAGGCAGTCGCGGGGGAGACTATAGGGCCAAGTTAACTACGTCTCCATCCACGTTGAACAATATACAAAAAGTGAACCAAGTGCACTATGGTTGATCAGACCATCATGCACCGGTTCTGATTAGACAATATGTTAGTGGGAGCTCTTCCAATAACATATGTCGTGAACAAGCTTGATAAAGGGTGAGCTTGCAAAACTAGACTACATTGTGGCGTTTTAGTCGAGCTAGTCAAAATATAGGTACGCTAGATAGTAAAAACAGTCTAAGTTCCTCAATAAGTCATAAGGACAATGGAAATACTAAACTGTGAGGCATTCTACTTAACTTGCAATAGTTAAGCTAGTAGCGTGATGAAACAATGGATTTAGTATTCAAGATAAACCACAAGTTAAGTATTTAAGGAATTAAATGAATCACAAGCACTCCTTGGGTCGAAAGAATTTAGTCGAGGTCGAGTCTCATCTATAGTTAAAAAGTATATTGGTTTCACGGTAGGGATTAAAGTACAGTCTTTTTGACCCGAAAGTCGCAATATGAATTTAGAGTACAAGGAGACGTGTTTTAGTGGCACGTGATATACCTACATGAAGGTGGACTCGTGTAGGTCTTGTTTGTGAAACTTGTGGGAAGGAAAAATTTAGTGTTGTGCTCCAAATACTCAAGTCACGGTAAAGGACACAAAAGAAATTAAAATAGAAAGTGGGAGTTCATGAGATAATGATTAACGAACCAATAAATGATCAAGCTAAAGCATGAAATAAAGATAACTTAGATTCTAACAATTCAAGGTAACATAAATTAGGAGTACAGTTTCTAGGGATATGATAGCCACTTAGATGGTGTATGATCAAGGAACAATCTAATCATTTCTCAAGTTTCAAATGATTAGATGGTCATGACAAAAGATCTAGAATTTAGGGAAGGTCGAGTAAGTCAAAAGATATGTTCATCGGTTTGGTCGATGACTAACTATACTTGTGTATAATCATAGGTGGCATGACAATCTAATGTACAATACTTCTATCTCACTAGGGTGACCTTCCTTGCTTCTTGGTCCTTTACCAATATGATCTAATCTAATTTCAAGTTCCTCGAAGTTCCTCAATAAAATTTTCGGGCTTAATTGCTAATTGCTACCCTCAACTATCACACTTTTTCAAGTTGATACCCTAAACTTTTTTTTGTAACAACTTGATACCCAGACATTATTTTGGACAAAAATGCCCCTACCCCTAACCCCCCTCCCCCCGTGCTCGCTTCGCCCCCCCCCTCTGCTAGCTACGGCCGCAGCTCCCCCCCCAACCCCCCCTGCTCGCTTCAGGTGGCCCGGTCGGCGGGAGGCCGGTCGGCCGTGTGCGCGAGGGGGCGCGCTGGGTCGGCACGGCGCTGGCCGGAGGGCGGTCGGGGGATCCGCGGAGGGGCGTGGTCGCTGGACCAGGGGCGCGGGTGGCCGCGTGCGCTGGAGGGGCGCGGGAACAGGCGGCGGAGAGGGTCGGCGTTGGCCGGAGCTAGCAGGGGGGGTGGCCGGAGTGGGGGAGGGGGTGGAGGGAGGGAAGGGATAAGGGTATTTTGGGATTTTTTAAAATGTTAGGTATTAAGTTGAAAAAAAAAATAGTTGAGGTATCAATCTGTTACGAAAAAAAGTTTAGGGTATCAACTTGAAAAAGTGTGATAGTTGAGGGTAGCAATTAGCAATTAAGCCAAATTTTCGAGATACTCCACCAAAATTATTAATCATCTTAAGCTACCAAGTCTAGTCAAAATTTAAATTCCTAATCAATCTCGAAATAGTCCTTATATATCGCAAAATAAACATGCTTTTTACCAAAATTTAAATATCCATAATAAAAAGGCCTTAAACTCGAAATTTAAATAACTCTATAAATCATAGATCATAGGACAAAATTTGAAATTTGAATTTTTCCTTCAAAGTCGAGATCTTCCAAAAAATTAATTAAATTTTTTTTTCTTCATCATCTCTTTAAAATTTAAATAAACTTATAACTCGTACGCACAAATTTTAAAACCTCAAGTTCTCTCCCTTCTAAACTTTCATCCCTCTAGTCGTCTAGAAAATCTTAATTTAAACTCTTTAAATAATCTCGAGATAAACTCTATCATATTACAATCCAAACTTAAGTTAACCGTAAATCAAGTGTCACAATATAAAAACTTAAATCATAACTATTTCACAATTTCAAAATTCATAAAAATCTGCTTTCTCGATCTAGCTATCCCCTTGTGTATACCACCTTGTAAATTTAAAGTAAAATTTCAGCTATCTCTTGATGGCGGTAATATGCTACTACCCAACTTGGAATTAACTAATCCCTATGATCATATCTCTAGGAAAAATAAATGTCTTTATACTCAAATATAACCTCAATAGATATTAATTGTCAATGCAATCTATCTAGCCATGTGTTTAACCTATGGGCATATACTAGTGTAGTCATCTTACTAAACACAAAACTAAGAAATTTACGGTAGAAGGAGTCAAGCAAGATACAATTCAAGGAGGTCGAACGAGAGTTCGAAATTTGAAGTCAAGAAAGGATGTCAAGTAGGTGGATGAGATTCTAGACTCTAATCCTATATTGCAGGCCCGTTCGGTACAGTCATGTAACCGAAACGACAAACTTGACCTGTATGGGCCACCACAAAAACATGTAACGCCCCAGTCCCAAATACTTGAGACTAGATACGTATCATGCCAGCTGTATACATACGAGTAAATATATGGTTCGTATGTATACATAAGCTGTAAAATGTAGAAAGCCAAGACACTAAATCTCATCCAAAGTTAAATAATGATATAAAGCAAATTTGAGTTTGTCAAGTACATAATAGTTGGGCGGAGACAAAGTCCACTACCAACCAAATTAAATATGGAAAAATATACAATAAAATAATTTAACAAGCGAGTGCAATGGCGAGTCCAAGAGCGATCATCACGAAGGAAGGAATGGCCTTAGCTAGAGCACCTGCAAGAAATCACGAAACGCATACCTGGAGAGATCACCAGGTCCTCAGAGGGACGTAACAAGACACATAATATCATGCCGATAAACTGAATAATAAAGCTCAACAGAAATATGCATGAGTAAAGGTTCCTAACCATTCTATGTGGATTTCAATTTAGAGGACAACGTTCTACGCAGGGGCTGTCTCAAGCATGTAATAAAGAGTGGCCAACAAGTAGCGCTCATCCGAGACACTATCGGCCGGGTAACACGTAGCGCTCATCCGAGACACTATCTCCCAAAATGTGTGTAAAAAGTAGCCCCTACGCTAGTAGCTATCCTCTTCCCCCAATGATACTATACGTGTGTCGCAACCATGACACACAAACACGTGTCGTTTCCACCACACTGTTTTAATATAGATAACTGTCAAGTCTTCTAATCATGTATCTATTGACAGTTATTCCTACGCATGCGCACGAGGGATCAACCCACACGCAAGTGACCTCTATATGATACTCACAACTCTCACACACAACTCGTGTACATTCGTGGCAAGTCAATGAGACACACTAAATTTGATGGTAGTCTCTTAACTCTAAGCCAATTGCATAAAATATAGTAATTTACATTTACATATAATTTAAAAAGAAATAACTAAAACATGCATGATATTGAGCAGAAATTTAAACAGTAAAGGCAAGGTGTCTTGCCTGGTGTTACGCCTAGTGTGGTGCAATGATCCGACAAGTCCTGATTGCCCCATAGCTATGATCAATGCGCAGAGGTCCAAAGTCGCAAGAAATTAGAAAATATGATCAGTCACGATCATCGATGATAACACAAGAGAATTTACGAAAATAAATACTTATATTATGTTTTAGAAATATCTATAATATATGAAGATAGATTTTATGTTTAAAATAATTTTAGAAAAACTATACTTTCAAAAATAAGTTTTTGGACTAACTCTAAGTTCTATCAAAATAATATTTAAGGTAGAAAGCTATATTTGTACTTAGTCAAAATATTCAAAATCGTTTTAGGGAGAGAGTCTAATTTTAATCAAAGTAGGATTTAGGTTAAATACTATATTTTTTAAATTATAATATATTTTTAAGAATATTTACTACATATATTAAGAATAAATAACAATAATAATTTTAACAAAACTATTTATAATAATGCCCATAATAATAATAGTAAAAATTATTAATAACTAATGATAATGATAATAATATTAATAATAATAAAACTAATAATAATAATAATGATAATGATAATAATAATAAAGATAATAATAATAATAATAATAATAATAATGATATATACTGTAATAATAATAATAATAATAATGATTCCACCCAAAACCAGCAGCCTATTGCTGCTCTTTAAGCATCAATCACCACTCAATACAAAAGAAATAAGAAACCACGAGAGAGAGAAAGTAAACATTAATGAAAAAAATCAGAGAGAGAAGCAGAGGGAGAGAAAGAGATTGAAAAAAAAGGGTTTACCTCGGCGGCGCTCCCGTGAAAATCGGGAGGAGAGGCGGGTCCTCGGTGGCGTTGGCGGAGAAGACGAGGTCGGCGCCGAAGATCATCGGGGCTTCGCTGCGGGGAAGGCGCCGGCGGTCGAGCTGGGATCTGAAGGAGGAGGAGGAACGCGGAGGCTGCTCCGGACGGCGGCGCGGTCGCAAGGTCGGGCGGCCAGGGCGCCACCCGCGGTGGTTGGCTGAGCCTGCGGCGGGATTTGGGGGTTTCGGTGGTTCCCACCATAGGCGGCGGTCTGCGGACGCATGGCGAGGCGGTAGAGCGGGAAGGCTGGAGGCGTCGGGAGTTTGACCACGACGAGGGGGCGCGCGCTCTGGCGTGGTCGCCGGCGACGATGGGGGCAGCGCCAGCCCTAGGCGCGGGGTCGCCGGCACCTGGAGCGGATGCGGTATTGTTGGGGCGGTGGCTCAGCTGGAGGAATGGCGGTGGTAGGGTTTTCCTGGCCGGGGCGCCCTGCGCGGGTGGTGGTCAGCGCCGCGCACAAGCCGGCGCTGTGGCGGCACAGCCTCGGAGTCGTGCTTCGGTACAGCGGAGGTGAGTTTACTGGTTGACGTTGTTGTTGTTGTGTTCGATTTTTGGTTCTTTTTGGTGGTGGTGGTGATGACGACGAAGGTGGTGGTGGTAGTGAAAATTGCTGATGGCGGCGGTGGCAGGGAACAGGGGTGGTGGTTCTGGAGTGGTGTTTGGTGGTGACGGGGCCACCGGCTGGTTCTGGTGACGTCGGGGATGATTGTCGGTTGACGATGAGGGGTCGGGTCGGTGTTGGCAGCGATGTCGGTTTAGGTGGTCGATGGTGATGGTGAGGGCTGTCGGTGTTGTCGTGTCGGGGTATGTCCCGACACGAGGTGGACGTCCGGCTTGTCGGACGGGAAAAATCATGTATTTGTACTGGGAAACAATATAGTGGATGAGAAGGGGAACACGGACACGATGCACAACACTTTGGTAGAAATTTTTGGAGGAATTTATGAATGGTAGAAATACATGAAAGAGTACCTGCCTATTTATAGGATGTGGGAATTTCCATTAGGATAATGATTAGGTTTTGTTTAAACCAAATCAGATAATTTAAATTAAATCAAATCTAATTTCAAATTAAAATCCAAATTTAAAACTAGATAGTCTACACCCAATTTAAGAATAAATCCTATCTTTAAACTATTTAAATTAAAACCATGAAACCAAATCAAGATTTAAAAATGTCCACAATAGTTTTCAAATATATTTCCAAAAGTACCTTTAATAAGAATTTCGAAAATTACTTTATTTATTTAAATCATTCCATCAACTCAAAATTTAAATTGCCACAAAATTTTAAAATATGTTTTCAAAAATACTACATTAATAATTTCGAAAATTATTTTATTATTTAAAAATAAACTAATAATTGATTATGAGATATGTATGCATAATTATTTATACAAAATTATGTTTTTCTAGTATACAATGAAATATAATTTATTATTAGTAAATGTTAGAAAAAGCTTAAAATAACAAACCTAGAAATTTGTAAAATGGCAAAAATAAATATTTATATATATATCACTTTGAAAATAGAAAAACGATTTTCTAAAAATATGTACGCTCGTACATATTCGCACTCGTCGAGCAATTACAAAAAATAAAAATTCCGTACGCGACGTACAATACGACTACGCGACGTATAATAATAAAATTTCAAATCGGTACCAAAATTTAAATAAAAAAAAGTAGAAATTTAGGGGTTTTACACGTAAAGTCGTGCTCTGGTACCATTATGTCACGCCCCGCTCCCGTAGGAGCGATCGTCCTCGCTAAGGCGTGATACCGCACGAGCCTAGATTGCGCTCGTGCAAGACAGTTTCATAACGGCCGATTACATCGGCGGCGGTGGGGTCGTCGCACAGAAGTCCCAAGCAAAAATATTGAAACATGCAGTAGAAATTAAGAACAAGTACACATGAACACAAGTCATTCAAAAGAAGCTCTTTATTGATATTGAATACAGATTACATTTGTGGGCGCAAGGCCAAATTACAAGTCTCTCGTGCTCACTTTTCTCTCGATTACACGTCACTCTGCTCTCTCTCAACTCTTGATTACACTGCTTGAGCTAGCGGAAGCTTCGGAATGCGATGTCCATACATTATGTCATGTATAAGTCTTCAGTCCACGTGGCCGCATGCTTCAAATCGCCAAGGAACTCCGTGCCTCGACGCATCCAAGCGAGCTCCACGCCACGAGCTTCTACCTGTGCCTGCACATGAAACACTGTATGGGTGTCAGTACTCAACTGTACTGGTGGAGTGAGCTCCTCGCCCACCCATACAAAACCAACACATTTCATTTGACTTTGTGCAACATAAACCCTTTTACGATTGTCTTTCTATTCTTGCCTTAGGATCAGTTTTAGGACCGACGCATTTGCATACTTGTGTCTAAGGACCATCCCGTGCTTGCACAACAACGTTAACTCATACTTTTGCCTTAGACCCTTGTCGTGCTAATAACGTTAACCTATCAAGTCGTGTTTGCCTTACGGCCATAATCAGAGATGCAACTACACGAAAGACTTCATTTCCTTGCCTCTAGACCTTTCTCGTGCTTGCATTGTCGATGCACCGACTTATACTTGTCTTTTGTAACCAACTTTGGGATGTAACGACTCTGTCGTGCCATAACTCGATTCGTGCTTCAATATCTCTGAGGCAGCGCCTCCTTGCTTAGTCTCGCCTACACTTGGGTTGTGACAACGCGGCCATTCCTCATATTTCGAGGTCGTGCCCAACAACTCAATGTAACTTCACACAACTTGCCCTACGGCCCTTTTCGACTTAACTCGCAACAGCTCAAGCCTAACTCATGCAACTCTATGCCAACAACTTAACACTCGATGCCACATCTCGTGCCGAAGCACGCCGCCTTCGTTATAGCCAAATCTTAGGCCCAAACCTTGTGTTCTCTAACTTTATACATATCCAACTCAACTCAATCCAAAGGCACACACGCGGATTGCCGCCCGTGCTGACACATCTATATGAAAGGTCATTGGCATTAACAAGCCATCGTGGACATAGCCTGGCATTCGGGACCCTTGCACCGCCGGTTGCGATCCTCGATGTAAGTTCCCGACCTACCGGTTGCCTATTACCCAGCTCGGCTATCACATGTTTCTTCCTAGGCCGAGTCGGTGCCTATGGCCCAGGGCTGCCGCTCAAAAAAACCATCGTCCTTGTCGACAAGTTGTCCATGACCACGCGCCTACGCTAACTTCTAGACTTAACGTAATGCATGGTCTCATCATCATCATTTAGCTACTTTGCTTTACTCTTTTTATACTTCCTTTGCAGAGCCCAAACCAGGGTTACCTCGACGACTGAACCACAGTCCCGACATATTTCCTCTCGGCGACAAACCATCGCTTAGACTTAACATTCTTTTAAACTCAAGGAACAGCTATCGTATAGCCTGTCCACTTTATATGAAGATAACATCTTTCTTAAGTATCGACAGACTGTAGCTAAATTCCTACTGAACCAATCGGGGATCGTGCCTTTGACCAACACATGTTCTACGTAATGCCATCGCCCAAGTTATACCTTATTTGACGGACCTTGGGATCGTGGGACTATTTAACTTGACAACTGCAGAAAGGACGGGACAGCACTTGGAATAACTTAGGTCGACCGGCATAACTTTGCCTAACTTACTCAAGCCTACAACTTAACCCGAGGGACGAGCAAAGGCTATGCCAAGCCTTGTATTTCAGAAACGTGCATGCTTTATCGAGCATTTACGCGGGCGACGCCTATGACTTAGGCAAGGTTATAGTTTTGTGTCGAAGACCAACTTTCCTTCTCCCAAGATACGGGACAAAGGACCGAGTGTCATTTTCAAAGCACGCCGTGCACCAACTCTAGGCCGACCGTGGGACATTTTCCATGTTCTAACTCATTTTGACCCGTCGGGATTATTCCCTTAGCTATGTGGATTCGTCTCTTTTATTATCAAGCCTATTGTGCAAGTTGAAAACATGCGTTTTATTATGTAAAGGCAAAGATGAGACAAGTTCACCGAAACTACCCCACCTGAACAAGCGGTCGCCTTGACCGAGCAATGTCTCCGAATAGCCGTTGCAAGGCTAAGTCCGAACGCCGTTGGCGTTCTGATTCCTTCGATTGACTGAGCGGGATGGGGCACTACACGGGTGGACCCACATAATCTCACCACGTCCAGTTGTGAGTGGGACCAAGGTTGAGTTGCGAGCTGGTGGTAGGTTGACGACTTCCATCATTTCCTTGGGGATCGGGACCACGCCGTCGGGGACTTCTGTAGAAGAAAAGTCGCCAAACTGAAGAGAGATCATGTTAGTAGATACGACCTTGTCTTCAGCTTCGAGGTTGATCACTTGGTTGTCGATAAGCTTTGTATCTTCTTCTTCAGGATGATGCAGTCCTTGGTGGAGTGATGCACGTACTGATGGTAAAGATAGTACTTGGGATCATTGAGTTGGCTCGCCTCTGCAGGACGTCGTGGTGGGGGTAATGTCAGCTTATTACCCTTCGTCAATGTGTGGAAGATGGTGATGACATCGTCTTCATCGAAGGAGAAAGTCTCCTTAGGCTTGTCGGAGGCGCCTTGAGAATTGGAGGCTCCTTTGGATGTATCAACTTTCAGGACTTCTTTCCTTTTACCCCCACAAACAGGGATAGTTTGAGGATGCTTGCCTTTGTCTTCAGATTTGGGTGTCTTCAGTCCCAGTAGTTCCAAATTAGGAACATCATTTTCAGCAGCATCAACGGCCCCAATGAAAGCGGGCCATGTACCATACTTATGTATACCTAGACAAAACTTTACTGTAGAAAGGAAGTTATGTCGACAAGTATCCATAAGTTCTGAGTCGGGTATGCCGAAGGGCATCTTCAGTGCTAGTCGTCTGAAGCGTTCGATGAAGGCAATGACAGATTCGATCTTCCTTTGCTTGGTCTCGATGAGAGTGGACATACTAACATGCATGCCACTCTCGTAAAACCTGTTGAGGAACAACCTCTCCAAGTCTTTGAATGAATTGATACACACGTCAAGTAGACTGCAGAACCATTCGAAGGCTACCCCCTGCAAGGTACTAATAAACAGCTTCGACAGGAACGGATCGTCTTGAGGCAAGTGCAGAGTTTGCATGTTGAAGTACGTCATGTGCTGACGAGGAGAAGTCAAACCGTCGAATGAGTTCAGCGTCAGCGGCTTGTAGTTAGGAGGGCAAGTAGCGTTCTTCCACTCAGGGGGATATGGTTGAGATATCCCCATCTTCAGCAGCCCGTCTTTGTGTGAGATGGTGTCGAGGCAAGCAACCAGGAAATCAATTGCATCCTGTTGATTGAGCAGGTATTGGGAAACAGCTGCTGAGCGGTTGTCAGGTGTTGTTGGTGAAGGACCACCCCCAGGATTCGCAAGATTTGGAGGAGGCACAACAGAATGATACTCCTTTTGTAGTGAAGGAGGGTTGTTGCTATGAGATGGACTAGCGTGGACCGAGACGTTCTGTGGAGGTGGAGGAACAGTCCCAGCAGCTTGAACTGCCATGATGCTGGTAAGCATATCAGTGATCTTGGTGAATGCTGTTTCAAGACCTTCTAGCCGTTTGTTAGTCTGATCACTGGCTTCTTCAGGTCTTTCTCCGTCCGTTATATATGTAGATAGCATACGAGGATGAACAGAGGAAGCAGTGCAACTGGTGCTGATACTGTCTGTCTCTGAGTAGATAAGTCCTTCATCTTCGGGTAGAGGAGGTAGGTAGTCGCCATCGAATTCAGAGGGATCATTGTCCTCTGGAAGGCTACCCCCAGTGTGGGGGTCATCTGCTTCAGATTCTGAGGGAATGCTACCCCCGGCTTGGGAATCTTCGTCGTCCACACAGAATCTTGCCTTTGATCGAGTGCCCAATATAGACTCC
The DNA here is from genome assembly GCA_029216955.1 of Iris pallida. Lineage (NCBI taxonomy): Eukaryota > Viridiplantae > Streptophyta > Magnoliopsida > Asparagales > Iridaceae > Iris > Iris pallida. The sequence continues at coordinate 9,869,952 of JANAVB010030817.1, read as the reverse complement.
TTCAGATGTGACAGCCCGTTGGCCGCCTGCTGGTAGACTTTGTCTTCTCCTTCTCGTAGAACTGAGAGAGAAGGTTGGGTTGGTGGTCCACCGTCTTTGATTGGGGCTTCCGTAAGGGAGACCCCATGAAGCCATGTTGGATGAAACACAAAGTGGCTTCTCGTCGTCAGAGAAGTGCAGCCGTCGAAACACGGACTTCCTCTGAGGCACTTTTGTCACTTTGGAGCAACAACAGTTGATAACAATATTAGCGCACGGAAGTGCACTATAAATTGTTATTTCTTCCTCACTTTACACTTATGATTTATCATGTCGCACAAGTCAACGGAAGGGAGTTTTGTCTTACAACCCATGTTGCATGCATCGCCGAGCTTTGCATGTGGGTTCGTAAGGAGAGTAGGCATCCAGACTTAGTTCATGTGCAGGGACAACCCCCACACATAAGTTCTGTGATGTCCTTGAAGACAGCCTCGTGCTATACGCGTTGGGACCTATCTTTTTGCTATGGGCACATAGGCCTTGGAGACTGGCTTTGGGCGCATGCTTCTGGACAGCATACCTGAGTCTTCTTGATGTGGGCGCATAGTATGGATCCAGAGAGCCTGGGCACATGACTCTGAATGCCCAGTCTGTTGAAGACAGAAGTGTTCTGGTTGTGGCTATGCGCCCAAACACTCCCTTGGGTGCATGACCTTGGACGCATGCTTGGTGGAGCAACGTTGTTTTCTTCCAGTTTGGCCTCCTTCGTTTGTGAGCATCGCTGGGTTCGGCTAGAGTGCCACACACCCCGATCCTTGGCATCATAGTGTTTTCCTCTGCCAAGTCTCGAGTGTTGAACACTCTGTTGTTGGTTGTGGAGGGAAAAAGTCACTGGGCTAGTAGATCCCGGAACGGTGTGAGCCTTCTCTATTTGGGGGACTTCTGTGGCAGAGTCCTGCGCCCAGGTGACAGAGTCCTCCAGCTGCATATCCGCTATGACACTAGCAGGATATGCGCAGCGAGCCTTCGGAAAGCCAAGTCTTTCGAGACTTGTTTGGCTTCGCTAATTTTGAGGGAGTAGAGACGTCCCTCGAGAGCATCTCTTCGAATGCCTAATGATCGAATTTTACGATCAGCATCTTCTGAGTACTCCCCACTTTGTCGGTATCGGATTGCGTCGCCACCTTCTCGTCAGAAAAAAGGTAGTCCCTAGCAGAGTCGCCACTTTTGTGGACACACACAAAAAAAGAAGAAAATGCTGTCTTTTCTTTTTATTGGCGCAAGGTACCACAAATCGAGTATGCCTGAGAGATCATGCGCTGAGGATCCTCGAGTACAAAAAAACGAATTCTGGGAAATAAGATGATGGAGATCGAACGACAGTTGCTCCTTTACTCCGTTGACACTCCGATTACAAAAGTGGGAGAAAACCTAAGAAAATTGCTAACTCTCGGCTCACTGGCAAGAAGTGCAGCAATTTGGCTCTTGAAAATGCTTTTCGTTCTCTGTGTTTGAAGAGGGAAGAAGTCCCCCTTTTATAGTCGTTCTTGAGCTGGAATGGTGTTATGCGCCCATGTGAGGGAAACGCTGATTCTTATGTGGACGCATAGTCCTGCTTTGGGCGTATAGGGTGTAGGCGCATACAGGCTGCAAGATCGTAGGTTGATCGTGGTGTTGACATTGTCGCATGCTTCGGTGAACGATTGCTCGTGGAGACTGACATGGCCATGTGCTTCGGTGCACGTTTTGATTGTGGCTTTGACTGAGTCAGGCCTGAGCGCATAGCCATGTCTCAGGCTATGCGCCCTCCTTTCGGAGGAGCTAGTCTTAGGCGCATGGAGCTACACTTGACTGGGCGCATGGAGTTACTCTGACTGGACGCATGGAGCTTCATCCAGTGGGCGCATGGAATCATACTGACTGGGCGCATGGAGCTGCTCTTGACTTGGACGCATGGAGCTATATTTGCTGAAAATTTTCCATACTTCTACAAATATACCTTGAGATGAAAAATAATCTCATAAACAATTAAATTTAGTGCCATTGTCACTCCGTACACGACGTATATCAGCCCCAAACTGACGTTTCACCATGGCAATGAATTTAAGAAACATAGAATAAACAACACACTTATCCTTCAATAAAATAACCCAAACAGCTCTAGAAAAATCATCCACTAAACTCAAAAAATATCGTGCCCCACTAGATGACGGAATAGGATATGGTCCCCACAGATCACAGTGTATGAGTATAAAGCATCTCAAAGCACGACTACTACTATCATGAAAAGCATCACGAGTCTGTTTAGCTTGATGACAAATATCACAAGCCCTATAAGAAAACACACTACTACCAGAGAGAAAAGGTAAAGTATGTATTACTTTATCTGAAGGATGCCCCAGTCTACTGTGCCAAACCTCCGAATCACTCTCTCTGCAAGCCAGGATCATCGAAGCCAAAGAAGCTTGAACCTCCCCCAAGAAGTAAAGTCCATCCCTTTGTTCACCTGCTCCAATCATGTAATGACCCGCTCCGTCCTAGTGGAACGCCGATTCAAACGGCAAGTACGACGACTCAAACGAGCCGTCGACTCGAAGAGTTGCATCGACCCGATGAAGAATCGATGCAAGACTTACATTGGCCCATCAAAGATGAATCCAGACTTAGACTTTCAAAGGCGTGCTCGAAGTATCGCTCGGCCGATACGAACATCGCTAAGGTGGGTGGCTCCGATGAACCCGTCTTTGCTTAGTCTAGACACATAACAATACGGATACTATTGCTAGAATCGTTAGGCGATAACACCGTGCATGCTAATAAATGACTCAACGCACCTAGCTAAGGGAATAATCCCATATTGTATGCTTGTTTAGAACATGGAAAAGAACTTAGAAAATATAGGAACTCTCGTACCGCGCTCCACGCTCATGCTAAGGCACAAGCTTACATTCAAGTTCCTTATGCGTTCAACAATGAAGCAATGAATGGTTTACAATAATGAAACGGAAGAATATCGACATAGTCGTTCCGAGTAGAATATAGCAACATTGGAAGACTTCGGGACCGATGGGTCGCCAAGGCGACTCCCGCACGGAGAGTTGCATAATGTATGAATGAATGAATGAACGAATAAGTGAATGAATGAATCAACGAATGAATGAATGAATATGAGAATGAATGAATATGTGAATGAATCAATGAACGAACGAACAAGTAAAATAAAGAATGAATAAGATAAGAAAGAAATGAATGGTTAGCGACAGGTATGACGGGACGTGCGTCGGGGCTCGCTACCTGCGCTACACAGACGTTGCCGCCAACCTGGTCGATAACGCATTATGACTAAGGGTTAGCCTATGGCTCAGAGACAGCCGTTAAGTAAAAATAACAAGTCAATACGAAATAGTCGTGGACAATCCCATCGTATACGGGAGGTAGGAAGAATAAGGGATTCCAAGGCAACGATCAACGAGACATCGTGGCCGGCCTAGGCGGAATCATGGCTTACGAGCTGTTTGGGTGGGGGCTTGGACACTCAAAGAGACGTAAGGTCGGATATTTCAAAAGACTATCAAGGTGTACCAGCCATCACGCTATGATATGTGAGAATACCAAAGGGGTATTTCAAAAGACTATCAAGGTGCACCAGCACGCTATGATAGGTGAGAATACCAAAGAAGAGTATGTCCAAATTGGCTTGTGGTGCCAGCGACCGGTACATATAGATTAAGTGGGCTTTGTTGGTGGCAAACCACGTGCAAGTCCTTGCATTGAAACAAAGTATTCTAAGTTAATTGATCAAAGCGCCTTCTGAATAGGCTTGAATATAACACACCAAATGATCGAGAGTACTTCGTGCAAATGAGTTAGAAAATACGCCTATGACGTGCTAGATTCCGAGGCAAGGACACGCCCTTGACACTGAATGTTTGCGTGAATTACGTTAAGTTGATATATACGAATTGTTGACTAACTTGGTTTTACTTTGGACAGGGAAGGCCGGACGGTAAGTATGTGTCACGACCCACACCAGGTTTTCGGATGCGAGCTCATGAGCAAGCCAGCTACGTATCAAGCGGACTCCAGTCCGACTCGAGTACGTATAAGCTGTCAAGGTCATGGTATCATGTCTAATCTAAACTATATCTCAATCCACATAAATCATATAAACAAGAATGAACAAGTATGGGTCATGGTCTGCAGTCCATTAGCATATTGTCCGATTAGATTCCAAGAGTAATATGAGTCTATAAAGTAAGCAGAGTATATCATGGTGTGGAATATAAAGTACGAGAAGATAATAAAGAAATATCACAAGCAAATACATGTATCATACATCGTAATCCTCTACCATCCCGCTCTGCTAACTAACTCCATGCAGTCGCTAAACCTGAAACGATCATCAGGTCCTCAGAGGACTAGCAAGATACATAAAACATACCTATCTAACAGTTTAATCATGCAATAATATATACAGGGTATAAATAGGAACTAGATAGGAAACTGACATGTGGCTACTGACAAGTAACTATAAACACGGACACGGGATCAAGTATGTATAAATGAACTGCTGGAAGATCAATGGAATACCAACCCTCGTCTCGAAAGTGGACTCACAGGTCAGTTTCAAGACAAGTCACCCTCGCCCCGTATGTGGACTCGCAGGTGCAAAGGACAACCCTCGCCCCGTGTGTGGACTCGCAGGTTGTGGGAAAGACAAAGGAATAACAGTTCACTCACACATACTTGCAGACACGACTCAGTCAAGATACAGGTGAAGACACGGTACAACTCAGTCATGACACAGGTAAGGACAACTCTAGCATGATCCATGACGTAAATAAGCCTGGTATAACTACACTATCAAATCATGAAATACTGATATACAAGCAAGACAATAAACTGGTAAACGCGGTATCATATAAATCTATAGCAACTAATGTAACTAAAGATAACATACTATAACAGGTGTACTATAAGTATAAAAATAAACTATAGAGGGAGGCAAAGTATACTTGCCTGGAGGTTGCACGCAGATTCCATCAAAATACAGTCGACTGGTAAGCCATACAGTCCAAGTCATCATAACTGTCTCTGAAAGCTGAAACAAACATTGCCAACATTCTCAGAATAGTCAAATTAGCTAGGATTGCCTGTCCTTAAGTCCAATTCTGGACACAGGAGCAAAACGGTAATTTTGGGCAAAAACGGTGTCCGCCGTTGGACCCGCTTTGCACCGAAAATCGTGCCAGAGTCAATGGTCTCTAAAGTTATCAAACTATATGTCTACGGATCCAGTTTTCTGATACGAACCCAACCGTATGTCCAAAGTTGGATTTCGACGGCCCGTGCACAAAATCACCCGTTGAGTCGGACCGTGGGGCCCACAAAACGGCGATCCGATCAACTATCTCAGAATTTGACCAAACTTGGCATACAGGACCAGAAAAATAATACGGTCCTGTTGGCACAAGTTTCGTCTCGATCTGACGAACGTGCACAAAGTAATTAGAGTTTGTGCAAAGTGGTCGATACGGTGAATTTTGATGGATACGCATCAAATTCGTCGCGCACACGCGACCAATTTGAATTCCGCCAAAGCCCACACGTCCACGAAGCCGATACGCACCTTTTGCTGCTTTCGATTCGCGACCACGTCGCCCGGATTGGCGGGACGCACGTCGTGTGGATGAGTTTTTCTAGTTTTGAAAACAGTTTTTTGGTAAACTTCGTCAACGATTTAATTCATGCACACACATCGAAAAACAGAACTGCAAGTTGCATTTTGATCTTGGTTATGTTAACTTTAATTGTGTTCAATTAGTTTCTGAAAAAAATATGAAAGCACAGATCGAAATTCGGCTTCCAAGTTGGGTGTGGTGTGCGATATAAACTCTGTTTTTGAACAGAGTTTTCGTCGCCTTCGAGTCGATCTCTCTTCGAATCTGGATCGACTCGATACAAACCAGCTATATGGGTTCCTAGAGGGTTATATGGGTTCTGAATAGGACTTTACAGATCGGATTTTGGTCGAGAATTTACGAAGAAAAGAGGGTTCGAATTTACCTTCGCGGCCGCTGTTCTGTCATTGTCCTGTTCTCGGTCCCGCCGCGCGCGCGTTCCTGGCCAACTCCGGCCACGCGTGGCGGTGGCGCCGGCGGCGAGTTGGTCGCCAGGTGGCTGGGGCTCGGCCTGGTCGGCTAGGGTTTCATTATCATATCCTCCTCCCTCGATCTTTCTATATATATACACATTTGGCGCTCGGTTATGCACAGAAAAGGGGGGGTCGGCCTTCCATGTGCTGGGTCAGGTATTCAGCTGGGAAGCTGCTGTGGGCCGGCGGGGATGTGGGCTCGGTTTGTGTGCGAAGGGCTGCTACTTTCCTATTCTTTTCTATTTTCTATTTATATATAACTAATACATATGTATATCTATTCTATTGTTTCCTCTTTATTTTATTTACTCTATTATATGTATATGTATATACATACACCCACATACATATGTACTTGTACATAATATATATATTTATATATATACATACACACGTATATAATTTATTTATATATACATTCACATTCACACATATACATGTATATTATATATATATATATATATATATATATATATATATATATATATATATATATATATATATATTTTTTTTATATATATATATATATATATATATATATATATATATATATATATATATATATATATATATATATATATATATACATACACACGTATATATATATATATATATATATATATATATATATATATATATATATATATATATATATATATATATATATATATATATATATACATACACACGTATATAATTAAATATATATATATATACATACACACGTATATAATTTATTTATATATACATTCACATTCACGCATATATAAATAAATTATATACGTGTGTATATATAAATAAATTATATACGTGTGTATGTATATATATATATATATATATATATATATATATATATATATATATATATATATATATATCCATTTATTTACTATATATATATATATATATATATATATATATATATATATATATATATATATAAAATATATATATATATATATATATATATATATATATATATATATATATATATATATATATATATATATAAACACATACACACATATATTATTCTTTTGATAGAGAATAAATTAATAATAACTAATAATAATAAATAGTTTATTCTCAATAACCACAATAATAATATTATTAACAATAATAATTCCACTAGTAGTTAAAATAATTCAATAGTAGCTCCTGGATGGGCATATCATATACTCCCATTACTGGGCCCCAGAAAATCGTATAAATATTCTAAAACGCTATTCAATATTAATAATACCTATAATTTACATATAATAAATATTTAGAAAATAATTGCCAATTCCTAAAATATATACAAAATATTTGCATTTATCAAACATGTCTACAAGGCCGTATTTGGTCCCACTACATGACTACATGGGCTTGGATTTGACTTGGATCCAATCTGGACAGGTTCGGTACAACCGGGTTCCCGAAAACTCAAATAATATAATTAAATAATAAATATAATCTTCGGTAGGGTTACGTCGCAACTTGGCCTGGTTTTCTTAGTTAGGACGTCACTATGGCTCGACATTTTCTACCAGGGCTAATACACTAGTCAAATCACGCCACTGCACTATCCGTACCATGATTCCTAGTCGTCTTGTACTTCAAAACTCTACCATTGCTAAAGTCATCTACCGTAATAATTAACTAAATAATTATTTATAAAATTCTAAAAATCCCCATTTAAATAAATAAAATAAAATATTTTAAAATTTTTGGGAAGGGGAGCTACAGTATGGGTAAGTCGTGCATGTATTTTCATACAAACACTTGAAATCGATAATACGAGATAGGTTATGATATATGCCATAAAAGTGATCCTAAGGCAAGATTAGAAAGACAATGAATGATAGACGGTACACAAAAGTAAATAGAACGTGTTTGGTAATGATAGTATTGTGGGCGAGATAGCCTTCCTACCAGTGCATAACAATGTACTGATAACCCCACAGTTTGCTTGCAGGATGCAGGAGACGTCGTCGGGTGCAGAGCTTTCCTCGAACGTGCTAAGGCACGGAGCCAACTCTGGAGCCTTGGAGCGTTGCAAGGAGCTGAAGCACCATATACATGACATAATGTATCGGAACATCGCCATAAATCATTCCATCTTGTAAGCCACTTGGCACGCCTTTTATGTTTCAGAGAGAGAGAGCTTGAGCGACTTGTAATCTCGGCCTAGCGTCGCTTGTAAACTTCGTGAATATCAATAAAGAGATTGAATTTGTTCCAACTTGTGTTTATTTATTTTTCGCTGCAAATGGGGACACTCTGTGCGACTTTGTGGCCTAGCTTAAATCGACCGTTTCTGGACTTAGCCTTGCACGGGCGCAACCTAGGCCCGTGCGGCATCACGCCTTAGCGAGGACGATCGCTCCTACGGGAGCGGGACGTGACAAATCCTCATCCTCGTACTTCGGTCCTGAACAAAACACAAATCAGGAGTAAATAACATATCACAATTTCTGGCACCAATCAATTGAGAGACTGAAATTAAATTGCAAGTCAATGTCGGAACATAAAGAACATCCGTCAACACCAACGAATCAGTCAAAAATACTTTGCCTCTCAGAACAGCCTCAATAGTGCTCCCATCAGGCAAATTTATAGGACATACAAGACCCTTAAAGCAATCAACTAAACAGTCACGAGAACTTGTCGCGTGAAGAGTAACACCAGTACCGAATATCCAAGAGACAGAAGAATTCTTACCCATCAGACGATCAGAGTTTGAAGAACCAGAGGTGGAAGGAGTATCGTTACCCAGCAAGCTCATCAGTTTCTACTATTGTTCACCTGAGAGTGGTGAAGGATACCCTCCATGTATCGTATCCGAGCTCCTAGCTGTAAGACCAGCGGTGACAACATGACCAGCAGCGACGACATGATGAACAACACCGGCACCACCAGCACCACGTCCCCCCTCACGCCTCTGCTGTGTTGAAGGGCCTCTGCCACCACCAGCACAACGTCCTCCCTCACGCCAAGGACGAGTCTTCCACCACTCTGGATAGCCATTCTTTGCAAAGCAATTCGTAAGATCATGACCTATTTTCTTGCAATAAGTACAGATCACACCTGATTTATCCCGGGAATCAAAGGTTCTACTATTAGAAGTAGTAAAAAGTCGAGGTGAAGTCTTGATAGCCAGCGCCAACACCTCCTCAAGAGCGGATTGGACCTGAGATTTTCGCATATCCTCCTCCTCACGGACTACCTGATATGCCCGATCTAAACTTGGCTGAGGATCCTGATCCAAAAGATTAGATCGGGTAGGACCATACAACTCAGCATTCAACCCATACATAAAGTCCTGAAAGTGGTCTTCATCCCTCATAGCCTGTAGTTTTGCAGCAAGTTCACCACAGGTACAAGTAGGCAACGAAAAATAAGCAGCTTGTTCATCCCACAAAGACTGTAAATTTCCAAAGTAGGTTTCCACGGACATCGAAACCGTTTATTTACACTCAGCCAAAGCCACCTTAATTTGTTGCTTCCGAGTGGACAACAAACCTTTTCTCCAACAAGTTCCACAATGGATAAACTTCCTCAAAGTACGGCAAAGATTTCTTCAGGGCCAGATCAATGGTATTAAGAACCTATTGAACCAATAACGCTTGCACACACCTCCAATCAAGCAATTTACTAGCATCGTTAACAGGTTTGATTTCAGTACCTTCAAGAAAGGTGATCTTCCGCCTAGAGATCAGGGAGAGACGAATCGACCGAGACCACTCAGCATAGTTCGGGCCACGGAAAACAATAGGAGCAATAATATTTCCTGGTTGATCAGCAGAACTCAGAAAATACGGATCCTTCGAATCCGGATAATTTGGGTTGTGTGTACCTCCACCGCCGGAGCCACCAGTCGTGGTGGAGAAGCTGGACGCAGCATCATCAGTCATTGCCGAAGTCGGATCGAACGAGATTTTGATCGTATGGGATCCGAGACGGACGGGGTCGGGGACGGATCAGCAGAACCTGGACGGCGCGGACGGCGCGGTCGGCAGAACATAGTCGACACGGACGGACGGTCGTCGCGGACGGACGGATGGACGGACTGTCGGTGCGGATGGCGGACGGTCGGCGTCGGACGGAGCAGTCGCGCGGTGTCGGGGAACGGTGCGGATGTTCGAGGTCGGGCGGCGAATCGGCCGTGGAGAAGACGGGGAGTATTTGTGGAGTTTTGCGGCTAGGGTTTTTCGGGAGGCTCTGATACCACGTAAGAAATAATAATACCTTATTTCATTGATTGGAGCTGATTACTATATATACCTTCTACGCTATTGGGCTTATGGGCCATATTTACGATAGCTAAATAAATATAATCTAACATTAGCACTCCTAGAATGTCATTCGGCACTCTTTAATTTTTAAGATTAGAATTCCAAATCTACCCCGAAATTAAAATATATGACATTAATTTGTGTATGCATGGAGAGGAGTGTAGGATGACATGTCAATAATGTTAATGCAGGGACAAATCTGGAATTCAAATGTTAAAAAATTAAGGCTTAATTGCACTTTGCTACCCTCAACTATTCCGCTTTTTCAACTTGATACCCTAAACTTTTTTTTGTAACAAGTTGATACCTCAACTACTATTTTTTTTTCAACTTGATACCTAATTTTTCAAAAAATCCCAAAATGCCCTTATCCCTTCCCTCTTCCCTTCTCCCCTCCCCCCCCCTCCCCCACTCCGGCCACCCCCACCCTCCCGCTCCGCCTCCCCTCCGGCCACCCCCCTCTCCCACGCCGGCTAACCCCCCCTCCCGCTTCAGGCGCCACCGTCGCGGCGGCGGCTGCTGCTGCTGCTGCTACGGTGGTTGCTGCGGCGGCTACTGCTGCTGCGACGACGGCTGCTGCTGCCGCGGTAGCCGGCGGCGGTAGGGGTAGGGGGGTTGGCCGGGCGCGGGAGAGGGGGTGGCCGGAGGGGAGGCGGAGCGGGAGGGAGGGGGTAGCCGGAGTGGGGGAGGGGGGGTTGGGGGAGGAGTAATTTTAAGGTTTGAGCAGGGGTATTTTCGTCCCAAAATTTTTTGGGTATCAACTTGTTACCAAAAAAAGTTTAGAGTATCAAGTTGAAAAAGCGGAATAGTTGAGGGTAGCAAAGTGCAATTAAGCCAAAAATTAAAGAGGAGTGTCGAATGATATTTTAGGACTGCTAATAGCAGCACCCTATTTTAATGTTGATTATATCAATTTTAATTTTAATTTTAATTTTAAAATTTGTTTTATCAGCTGTCATGTCAGCTATCACGTCAACTGATACTTAATTAGTTGCCACATAAGGAGGAACAAATAGTATTTTTTTTAAAAAAATAAAAATCGAGAGAACTACCAAAACTCAGTTAAGGTTCGTCGGAGGAGAGCGGTTGGGTCACCGGTGTTTCGGGAGCCTGACCGATGACCTGACCGACGAGAAGAGAGCTTACATAACTTCTCTTTTCTTTTCTCTTCTGTTTTCAACTGTTATTTCTATCTCCGCGACACAGGATTGTACGAAGTCCAATCGAGCCGCATGCATCTCTCTTAACCACTAGGCTAGAGGTCATCTGCAGGATTGTACGAAGTTTGTTAGTTATGGAATTATATAAAGTAAATAGGATCATATGAAGTTTTTTAAAAATTATTAAAAAAAAAGTTTGGAATATTTATGAAGCGGAAGCATTCCACGGTGCTGGTGATAATAAATTTTGGTTTCTATATTTTAAAAATCAATATAACTTTTTTTGTATTATCCATTATATGAATTTTTTGTTCAAAAATTTATTTAATTACAAAACAATGTAACTTAGCACTCCTAGAACGCATTACGCATAACGACCTTCTGAATTGATCAAAGTCTACACGTTGTTGAAAATTTTGATCGCTGTTGATTCATTGTTCACAAGAAGTCAAGTACTTAAATAATAAATAGAATGAGATAAGATAGTTATTATAGTTTGTGTTGTAAAAATAGGTGAAAAAGTTGTATATTTATAATTTATTGTTGTCCGTAGGAGTCTTTTGGTCATTTGATGTGAAAATTACCAATACCCTATCTGAACGGTCATGAATGGTCTAATTGGAGGTATTTTGATAAAATTTGCTCCCAATGGAGAAATAAAAATACTTCTCCAAACGGTTATAAATGGGAGGGATAGTACCAAAGTCCAAATTGCACTCCTGACATTTATAAACGGCTAAGTAGGGAGGCATTTTGGTATTAAAAAAAAATTCACATAATATTCGTTGCATGCTAGTACACACCTACTTGGCGAGGAGCCCCAATACGTCCTTCTGAAGGGCGTATGTGTTTTGTATAAAATACATCATATTTTGCATATTTTTTGGAGAACAATGTTTTCGAGAACATGAAAAATATAAAAAATAAAATATTTAGTAAAATTCCAATTTCGTCACTTTGATTGAATTATTTTTTTCCATGAAAAATATTTCCATCACAAAATTTCTACTAATTGTAGTGTTTGACAACTTATCTTCTCCGTGGAATTATTTTCCAAAAATCTATCTTTCATATTTTTCTTCAAAATGGTGAAAAATAAATCCGGTCTAGTCCATAGAAAAATATCAATTTTCATGAAAAATAACTATTTTTCATGAAAAATAACGACAATCAAATACCCTTGTGGATATTTTCTCATGGATTTTTTCTAGTAAAATAATTTTGTTGAATTAATTTATTTTCCACATATTTTTCACCTTGTAATCAAATTAGGCTGTCAACGGATGCTTAAAGATACAGATAGGATAAAATTTGTATCTGTATCCAATTTTTTTTATAATATTCGAATCTGATATCCGTACGGATATCTTTTTTGACACTTATAATTAAATTCGTATCCGCATAGTCTAGTGAATATTGAATAATAATACCTGATCCGATCAAACACATTCGTCACTAAGACCAAATTTGTCACGAAAACCTAATTTTTTTCATTGAAAGACTAATTTTGTCACTAGAAAAATTCATAAGTTACTCAAGATCAACAAATATAAATGCAGTACATACCCCCCGCAGAAGGGAGTAAATTTTGTAAAAAAAAAAAGTACTTATGAAGGACGTATTGGGGTTGAGATAATTTTCCAAAATTTTATGCTTTTTGGTGCAATTTAACAGAATTTTGATGCTTAATATACAATTTTCTCCTAAAATAAACAAAAAAGCACAAATAATCTAGACTCGAGTCTCTTTCTTCTCCGATCCAAATCAAAAATCCAAAGATCTCAATTTTATCAATGGCGACATCCCCAATCGTCACCGCCATCATCTACACCACCGTCGCCGTCCTCCTCCTCCTCTTCCTCTCCTCCTCCAACCAGCCCCAATCCCGCCACCGCCGCCTCAAGTTCCGCCCGCCCCCTTCCTCCGCCGACCGCCACCGGCCCCCCATCCCCTTCGATCCCATCATCTCCAGCATTGAGCAGAAGCGCGAGGACCGGCAATGGGAGAGGACCCACTTCCACTTCGACGACGTCGACGACCACGCCCCGGGCTACGAGACCCAGCCGGAGTGGGAGGACTTCATGGACGCCGAGGAGTACATCAACGACGAGGAGAGGTTCAACGTCACCCACCGGATCCAGCTGCTGTTCCCCAAGATCGACGTGGCCCCCGCGGACGGGTTCGCGTCCGCGGAGGAGCTCGGGGAGTGGAATTTCCAGATTGCGCTCAGGGAGGTCATGCACCGAACCGCGAGGGACATGGAACTGCACGACAAGGACAAGGACGGGTTCGTCGCGTTGGGAGAGTACGACCCGCCGGGCTGGAGTCGGAGGGACTATGAAGGTCTGATTTTGATCTCCTTTTTTTGATAGTTTTTGGACCTTTGGTATAATGCGTGGGAAAAGGAATCATCTTTGTGACATCATTCGATTTCAATTTAGTAAATTGTTCATTTTTACAATTTTTGATTGTTAACGGGAAACCTAAGCCTCCATAAATCATAGTTTGCAGTATCGGCCGATACCGATATGATTTGGCATGTTCTGATCCGATACCGACCGCTATCAATACTGATGCTAGGGTTCTCTTTCAATGCTAGGGTTCTCTTTCAATTCGGCATAGAAAATTGAATGGACAAAGACCAAACAACAAGGGTGTAAAAGCATATAAAGAAAACTCATTTATCGTAGGTAAACCAATCAACAAGGGTGACTATTATTCCATTCAATTTCAAAACTACTAAAAAAACAACACAAAAACTATTTATAATTATGCCTAAATGTATACAATATTTTTTTTCTTCTAAACTTTTAGTAATTTATTAATAATTATTTGCTTTTGATACCAAAAACCCAATCCTATGATCTAAAACCGTTGATATGCCAATCTTGATACTGATTCCCGAACCTTGCCATAGATTGAAGAATTGTTCTAGATACTTCTCATCCTATCCATGGAAAAATGATATATAAGAAACTTCATGGTATGCTAGGAAGCACAAACACTAAAATTCGTGCATGTGTCACATTGTGTCGGACATGTATCAGACACGACACAAACATTCCAAAAATAAACCAGGACATGCCAAAATCGATGCCATCTCTGTTTTGTGTAGTATTATATTCTTGTCCGTACCATGCTTATGCTTTTGATATCATGCACTATATTATCCACTTTTGGGCGTTTCATATAGTGAAGAAAAAAAAAGAGAGACCAAGTTTTTGGCCTCTTGTTAGTAAAATGATGTCCCTTTAATCTTGCAACACTATATCACGATCCCTAGTTATTTTTCTTCAGTTCCTTTTGTTATTACCATGCAAAACTAGCCCTTATAAATTGCTTACTTTGTCTTTGCGAGTTCCCATCACTTCATGAAAACCCAAGTCACTATGCCTTGCCTTTGCAGTGGAAAATTGCCCTTGGAACATTTTGATAACATGTTATGTACTATGTTGTTAGTATCTTACGATACTCGATACATAGCTTTATGATAAGATACGATATACTACCATTTCGTTACGAATTGGTTGTTCCGATTATAGGCTGATAGGTAGTATCAATTTTTTTTTTTTTTACTTGAGTCATGGAATATATGCTTAAAAATCTGGATGTTGGAAATATATACACATGTAAAGATGAAAAAAAAAATTTTATGAGAAAATATATATTAAATTATGTTCCTATATAGATTTAAAAGTATACATCTAACTTCTAGAATTACATGATACAGGATACCATACGTGATACATGATACATATCATGAATTGACAACTTAGGTTATGTACATTCTTCGATCTTTAGTGTATTTCTACATGGAAGCCGGTATGACCTTGGTCTTAAAGTCACTCGGTACATGGACCTGCCTTCATAAAATAAGGTGGCTAGTGCATCTAAGCCTTTTGTTGCCTGCCACATGGCCACATAATGAACGTCAAATCTTTTAGAATCCTTGTACGAGTCTTAAGCTTATATATCCACCTTTAATCTTGATTGAATTTGTAGTTGCCTCATTCTCTCCTCCCTTGGGATGTAACTGGACCAAGTTAAGAGTTTTCAAAGAGGGACGTCTGGTGATCATCCTTCGCATCTCTTGTTAATGAGATCCATTTTACTTTCTAAGCCTACCCCTATAGTAGCACATGTTGCTTAAACTAATGTATCCCATAATTAGAACCGTATCACATACCCAAACCAAGAATCTTATAACCGTAGGAAACACATAGTTGACTGAAAGATTCTAAATCAATTAGAGTTATTATAAATATCGTTAGCTATGAAAAATACTAAGGTAAGCTTTCTTACATCAGAAAAAGGGAGGTCTACCTACTTGCCGCCCGCAGCTCCCCTGACTAATAGTTTGGCATCACTTCCTAGAGGATCAATATTAGGCCGATGACTGATCTTAAGATTTTTAGTTTGTGAAGTTTTAGCCATGTTTTACGGATCAAAGTGTTGGGTAAGTAGGAAATAACATGTTCAAAAAGTTAGTGTAGCTAAAATGAAAAATGTTAAGATTGACGAATGACAATACATTAAATGATAAGATAAAAAATAAGTGTATCTGTGAGAAGTTAGAGGTGACGTTAATCGAGGATAAGATGAGAGAAAATTAACTTAGGTGATTTGGACATGTGCAAAGCAAAACCATAGATGCCCCCGTAAGGAGGAGCGATATATAGTAGTTAATTGAGCTGCTAGAACTAGCGGTCGGCCTAGACTAACATGGTTTGAAGTGTTAAAGAATGGTATAGATATTGTTAGGGTTACAGAGAACATGGCCCTTAATAGAGCATGCTGCTCAATTAGGATACATATTTGTTTGTTGGATTTTTTTACCAGAAAAGGTATTTCCTTGTGAAACTATCTTCTGGAAGATGATTCAGACAGACGACCCCATAAACATGGGATAAAGGCTTTGTTGTTGTTGAAGTTTCTTGACATTGAACGAGCTTCTCAGCCGACCCCAAATTTAGGGGAAACAAATTTTGATAATCATGATATATTGACTAGTTGTATATGTAATTTGTTGCCAGATAATACTTCATCCACTTACAACATGGGTTGGTGGAAAGAGGATCACTTTAATGCTTCAGATGTGGATGGGAATGGTCTTCTGAATCTTACAGAGTTCAATGAGTAAGTCTAATATTCATAACCAATCCCCACTCACCCCCCCCCCCCCCCCCCCCCCCAAAAAAAAAAAAACCCCCAAACCACCATCACCACACACAAACCCAGACAGAATGACACACACACTCATTGTTCATTTTCTTATATCTTTGTGCTGATATTTTCGGTCATGTTCCTCCAGCTTCTTACATCCAGCTGATAGTACCAACCCAAAGCTAATTCAGTGGCTGTGTAAAGAAGAAATAAGGTGGAACCTCTCTCATCATATATTTGAAGCAATAATGTCCAAATACTGTTTTCTTATTATTTATTCTAGCTTGCATGCACTTCCTCGTATGTTAAAGAGTTCTACATGTCTATAATGCTAGTTCAACTTTTGACATTATGGTCATGTCTGAATGAATTGTAAAGTTATAATGGTCTTGGAAAGATGATTCTAGACGTTCATAGTATATAAAAGAAAAAAAAAATAGGCAAATTATAAGGGCACAGCATTTTTTACTTGGGGCTGTCCAAGTGACTGTTTCCCATTATTTACAAGTTTGCCACTGAAAAAATTACTCAGGGCTATCCAAGTAGTAGGTATAAAAGATAAGTGTTATAATTTTTGTTTTCTTCCTCTCTCTCTCCATTCCTCACAAGAAGAAAAGAAGAAGAAGAACAAGAAGAAGAAAAAAAAAAACAAGAACATCAATTTTTGCAAACCTAGTTTATTTTGATTTTTTGCTCTCTTCTAATTTCTCAGATCTCTTCTCCAAACCCTATTTTATTTTATTTTCTTCTTGTTTGGACATTATGGATGAAACCCTAGTTGTAGAAGAAATTGGGTTATCAAATCTATCAAATCTATTAATCTATTAGTCTATTAACCAATTTTTCTTTATTAATAGAAAAATTATGCATGAAATCCTAGTTTTAGAAGAAAACTATGAAAGAAATCCTAGTTGTAGAATAATTGGATTCATATCAGGACTGCCACAATTTCTGACAGTCCTAGAAGTATTGAGGCCTGCCAGAAATTGTGGCAGTCTTGAAATAGACTCGATGTACAATAGGACTGCCACAATTTCTGGCAGTCCTAGAAGTAATGAGGACTGCCAGGAATTGTGGCAGTCTTGAAATAGACTCGATGTATAACAGGACTGCCACAATTTCTGGCAGTCCTAGAAGTAATAAGAACTGCCAGGAATTATGGCCGTCCTGAAAGGGACATGCTCTACAACAGGACTGCCACAATTTCTGGCAGTCCTAGACATATTGAGGACTGCCTGAAATTGTGGCAGTCCTGAAAGATACTTGCTGTACAGCAAGTTCCTTTCAGGACTGCCACAATTTCTGGCAGTCCTAAAGTCGACATTTTCGAATGAAAAAAACATGTTAGGATTTATTTTAGTCTTGATAATAGAGTGAAATATGCATTTTAGGATTTATTTCCATGCATTCTTTGTGAGGAAAGAAGTATTTAACCTTTATTTTCATACATTTTAGGGTTTATTTAATTTTTTGGGTGCCATCGAAATTGGGAAAGAGAAGAAACTAGGGTTTTGATGGAGATGGTGATGATGGAAATAGTGGAGAAGAAGATGATGATGATGAGAAAAAATTAGGGTTTTGATGAAGATGTTAGAATGGAAATGGTGGAGAAGAAGAAGATGGATAGAAGAAGAAGAAGAAAACTAGGGTTTGTGAAGAGAGAGTGAAATTTAGAAATGAGAGTGGTTTTTTGGGTTTGGGGGGCTGTGGGCTTTGGACAGCCCCCTGAGTGGAATATTTGGATAGCCCTAGTAAAAGTTCCTCCCAACCTGGCTAGCCCTAATCCTGGCTAGCCCCGAGTAAAAAAGGCTGTGCCCTTATAATTAGCCAAAAAATATGACATCCTCAGTACGCACAGAGGTTTCTTATGCTTAAATAAATAAATAAAATGCATGCACCACACAAACTTGTACAATGTGCAGTATAATAAACTAGTAAACCACCTAGGGTCCTAAGTTAATATGTTGGTGTCCTCAAGGTAGGGAACTAACAAAAAAAATTCTTTGAAACTTTCATGTTCCAATCATGACAATGACAATACTGACCCATAATTGGACAACATAATTAAGCATTATTGATCTTGAACCTAATTCTTTTGTTAATCAACTATTTTTCTTAAGAACTATCCTCAAGGAATATTATGATAAGTTCAATTGAACAATGAAATTTCTGGACCACTCTGCACGACTAGATTATCCATCCCAGTTTCTTCAAGGAACTTTATACTTTGTAGGATGTCTTAGCTTTATGCAATTGCCAAAACCTTGGTTTTCTGTCTTTCATATGGACTCTATTTGCTTAAAGGAACTTTTCATTGGTTGACCTGTGGTTCCTGAGCTGTAATTGTGTGACCAATAAGGTACACATTTTACTTGCTGCCTGTCTGTAGTTGCCTTCTTTGAATATTTGGCACTAGCTTGTAGAATATTCCCATCGGATTGATTCTCTAGCATAACATGTATCTACTGTTTTGAGCCTTCTTCTTTAGTCTTTTGCTGCTTAGATAGTTCCATTCTAAGGGATGAGAGCTTGGCTGACTGTTACTATTAACCAAAAGGGTTTCACAGAGCATTGGCTTCTTCCCTGTTGAAGTAACTTACTAGTAAAGGATGTAGTAAGCAAATAATTAGGACTTAGAATGCATCAGTATGTGTTAGAAGAAAATGGTTGAAATCAGAATTAGATTGGTTGGCATCAGAATTAGATAGGTTGACATCAGATGAAGCTAACTGTAAGTCAGACCTGTTAGGGTAATTGAATAGGGTGAAACACTTATAAAAATAGCTAACACGTGTAACCAGGCTAAAACAAAGTAATTCAAAAGGGTAAAATACTTATAAAAATAAGTAACATGCGTAATAACGCTAAGAAAGCTATGGATAATTATTTACCTGTACAATATATGTAAAGGATGTTTGACAGCATGGAACTTAAATTGCATGTAAGTAATTTCTCTCTGATCACACCATTGATTGATTATGATTATTGGATTTCAGTTACATCTTCTCTATAAAAAGAGATGAATCACAATTACTGGAGTGGGATTTACTCTTAAAGCATATGAGTTCCAATTCATCGATTTGGTACATCATGCAATGTGCACTAGTCCCAAAAGAATTCCTATTATCGGCAATGGAATCCCAAGTACATCCAGCAACACAATAAGAATTAGAGAGTAACATGACTTTAGCATTCCAAATATAAGAAACCAAACATCATTAATTGGAATCACAAGTCAGTGAATCTTATCATCCACGCTTCTAGTTCGGCTATGGAAAACAAGAAAGTTCCTCAAAAGAATTCACAAACTTATAATGACTAGTTGTCAACCCAATGTAGCTAATGTAGCAATATGCAAGAGAGGGACTTCCCATAAAACATAGTGTCATTTGGCGGGTAGGTAATTCCCCTTTTTGGCCCTGCAATTTATTTACATGCAACCAAGATCCTAGTTTCATTGATTCCATAATGATACAAACTTCCACTTCTGTGCAAGGTTCTAAACGGCGGAAGGCGGGTGCGACGGAGAGAGTCCATCTATCGCCTAGGCCGCCTAAGCGGTCGATACATTTTGAACATAATTTACTATTTTACCACTGTTTTTTGCATAATATGCATATTTTAAGGGTGTTCCGTGCATAACTAAGTTGTAGGACGAAGATCTATAAAGTTTTAGTTTTGTAAAAGTGAACCATAGGCCCATAATTCTTACAAAATATTTTTGGCCAAAATATCTTGTTATGTATTGCTCCGCCTAGACGACCGCCTACGCCGCCTCACCTCCGCCTATACTGCCAATTGGCCACCTACTCCACCGCCTACCGAAAAGAAGTGCGGAGAGAGACCGCCTACCTCCTAGGCGGCCACCATTTAGAACACTGCTTGTGTGCCACAAACTTGACCTAATAGATGTTTGTTTGCTTACCTGAGATACAATACGTTGGATAATTTCAGAAATTGTTTGAGGAGACAAATCAAGATATCTTAAACAAGCAACTTTTAGGGAAAGAATTTAGAGCATGAAATTGGTTAACTCATTTTCAGATGTGCTCATTTCTTGGACATATTTCTAAACTGCCCAGCATTTGGACCCATAAAGGATGCTTGGTCATATTACCCTTTTCTTAGATTCTTTTCTTTCATTGTCAAAGTTATTCTACATTCTACAATCACAAAGAACACAGGAAGCGTTTCTCCAACCATCATACTTCAATTCTATGAATGAGATCCTTATCAAATATCACCATCATAGTGAATGATTGGATCTAAATAGCAAATGGAATCACTCATAGGTATCACTTGAATAACATTGTGTGATCATAGCGCCTTGAGAAAATTCTGGCTCGACTATTTTATAACCGCTCCAATGTTTATGAATTTTTTTCTGTTATATTTATGCTTGTTTTGACTTTTGACCTGCATCATCTCACACCAAAGCAGGCTGTATATTGTAGGAAGCAGCCGTGCCTGTATAGGTGGATCATGTAGATCCTGAAGCGAGTGGCATGGATGTGTTTGAGCTGGCACCTCAGCCCCCTTTTTAAACAATGCAAGAGTGCTGTATTTAGATGCTTTCTGTATGCTGTACTTGGCAGATTACCTACAATACCAGTTTGCTTTGCTCTGACAATATAGATCTCTACTCTTTTGGATTTAAGTGCCTTCATACTGTTTTCACCCTAGGGCTTTGCACAAAAATTTGAAAGGAGTCCAATAGGAAAGCTTAATTTTATTGCTTGAGAAATAAAGGTTATTTTTGTAATTTTATTTAGAAAAAGTGACCACATGTCCTCTCACTGGGCTTTGTTTTCTTGATGTGGCAAATATGGTAGGAGACAAAAGGTGAATCTTTCAAGGAAAAGGGCAAATAAATTTTTGTTTTTTGTTTTTTGCTAGAAATTTTAACAAACTAGTGGTCCTCTTGGTGTGGATTTTGTTCCTTTAGGGTGGCAAGTATAGCAGGACAAGGAAAAGTGAATTCTTCAGAAAAACAAGCAATGGCATTTAAATTTTTTGGAGGATTATGATGCAATCTGTGTGATTCTGGAGATCTTAAGTATTGTTTCAGCAGCTTAAACTGCTATCGTGTTTTATCTAGGAAACTGGGTTTTTACCATAATCTACAACCTTCTAGTATGGTGACAAAAAATTGTGTGAATACGTGTTAACTTAGTTTTGTCTTCTGACAAATATCTGGTCCTAATAAGATCTCATGTGTAATTGCTTACTGTGACTTTCCAGTGAAAGGGATCGGGATAAAGATGGGAAGCTTGACTTTCAAGAGTTCTTTCATGGACTTTTTGATTCAATACGAAACTATGACGAAGTTCATAATGAGTCTGATACTTCAGAGACAGCGCCTGCTAAAAAAATGTTTCAAGACCTTGACAAGGACAATGATGGGTACACAACAGGAGAGCTGTGATCTTTTCACTTATCAGAAAAATATACTCATACAGAACGCTTATAATTGATAATTTTCTTTCCAGATTTTTGTCGGAAGATGAATTGAAAGCTGTTATTGGCAACCTTCATCCTTCAGAACATTACTATGCAAAACAACAAGCTGATTATGCACTATCACAGGTAATGGTTTTGAAATCTTGTATATGCTTCTTCATTCCATCATGATCAGGTATATCCTTAATTCTTAAGCTTATCATTTCTTGGCGCATCTCAGTAGTATCACCCTCTAATGGTATAAAAATTCTGGTCTTTTCTAGTCTTTAAGTGTTTGCAAAGGGTAAACCATTTCCCTTTTCTGTCAAGAGTTATGCCTTTGTAGTTTGTAATGATCCAGGATTCTGGTTTCAGTAGCTATTGTACTCTTAAGCAAGGTTTGCCCTTCCTATGAGTATCGTTATCGGGCGGTACTGGCAATATCGGCGGTTTCGGATCGGAGTATCGGATTTTTGTCGTTTTGGGAAGCAAATGATTACTAAAATTTTAGAAAAAATATTTTATACATTTTATGCATAATTTTAAATATTTTCTGTGTTGTTTCTTAGTACTTTTGAAATTTACTGAAATAGTAGTCACCCTTACGGATTAGTTTACCTACGATGGTCAAGTTTTCTTCTTTTACATGCTTTTACAACCTTACTATGCTTTTACACCCTTGCTAATTGGTCTTTTTCGTTCAATTTTCTTTGCCTAATTGACTCATAAAAATATCCCCAATGCCGGTAATGATCAACCAGTATCGGATTGGGACATGCCAAACCGTATCGGTATCGGCCGTATCGGATTGGTATCGGCCGATACTGCAAACTATAACTTTTAGCTGCACATACACAAATGAAGGAGTATAAATGCTGCCAATTAAAACATTTAATTTGATATTGCCTAATTAGCCGAATGGTCATGGCTACCTTAACTGTGCGCGTTCGCAGACCAGTTTCCCGCGCGTGTGTGTGTGTGTATATAAAAACAAAGTATATAAAATATAATTCAAAATAAAGTATATAAATTATAATGCTGAGAAGTCTACAAGAAGAAATGAGCGAGTTGTTCAAGTTGATGGATAAAAAATACGAAGGAAAGGTTGCTTTTACTACTCACGAAAAACATTCATCCAGTTACCAAAATTATGGAGGAGTTCATAGAAATAATCAGGGTGCATGATTCTGATGATATTATGTTCAAGGCACAGGGAACACTTTCTAGTTTCTGCGGTCAAAATATGTAGTTGATCTAATGGGAAAGAAGTATGCGAAATGTAACTTTTACACTTTTACAAAGTTACAACAACGAGACTTGTTCACGTTGATGGGCAGGAAATGAAAAAGGGTGATTACTTTTGTTACTTAAGAGTTAGGTCTATGTTTCTTCATGATGATATAATTGAGGAGGATATCTTTCATATAATGAATTGATACATGTTGGTTAAAGTGGAGAAGCGACTATGGGTTTGTCATTAGTAATAAACTTTGACATTGGATAGAAATTTATATAAGATGGTTATAAGACCAGCTAAGCTTTTACGAGTAAATAATGTTGAGGTATAGAGACAGCTAAAATAAGAATGTTGGGTTGGATGAGGATTGACTAGCAATACAGTTAAAAGACAGGATGAGTTTATTGATGGGAACTAGAAGTCACCGTAACTGAGGATCAGATGAGGAGTTTCAATGGTTTAAACATATGATGTTGTGGAGATCAGTAGAATCATTGATTGGAACGAGTGACAGAGCTGTAGTTGTAGAACAGTAGAAGTTGCTAGAAAAGAGCTAGACCAAATCAAAGATGGATTGAGGAATATTATATGGCAGTCTGGTATGGCAAAGGAGATTGCCCTGAATAGAGTTAAATGGAAGAAAAACACTTGAATCGCTGAATTTTAGAAGTTTATGATGAATGCTTTGAAAATCTAGGATATGGGTACATGCCATTTTTATGGTTATATATGACACTATAGCATATTTATATGAACTATGCATATTATATTTGAATTATATCTATACCTTTGTATATTTTAGATAATAACTAACTTCCATACAATTCTAGAAAGGACATGTTTTTTTTTTTTTTTTTTTTTTTTTTTTTTTTGTTTTACTTTTTCTTCATCATATCTGTCACGATTGTGACTGTGCTGAAGCAACTTCTTCAGCTATGTTTTGGGACCCTATAGAACCTGGAGATGGCTGACTATATATGATGTATGTGTTGAGGAGTACATGGTAGTCAAAGGCGCGCCTCGGAGCAAGGCACGGCATCTATGCCTCGCACTTCACTAGGCTAGGCGTATGTCTCTGGGCGCACCCAAGGCGCGCCTTAGGTGCGCCTTTCAGTAAGGCGCAACAAAGAAAAGGCGCGCCTTATGTATTTTTTGTTTTTTACCAAAAGAATGAGATATGGAGATGGCCCTTACCTCATTCAAGTGGTAGGGAGGTAGCCCTTTTCACGGTTGCCAAAGTTGGTTACAGTTGAACTTGAAAAACTAAAATTTATTAAAAGCGTGGTAGAAAAAAACAAATTCTTATTAGTTTTGTTGAGTGTTATTGTTGCTATGCTAGTTCACTTGGTTATGTTAACATGTTTTTGTTGATTTTAATATGTTATTTGGTTTTATTTCTTAAGTTACTATTTTATTTATGTATATTCTTATTATTTTTTATTTTGCGCCTCACTTCACTCGGACGCACGCCTTAAGTGCGCCTTGCGTCTCGGGCGATATAAACCCTTTGTGCCTTGAGTGCGTCTTGCGCCTATGAGTTTCATTCTGTGAACTGAATTGAAAAACCTTATGGACAACCTAATATTCTTACAGAATATATGGCTTTACAATTAAAAAATAGAGTTTCGTTTCGAAAGGCAATGAAAAAAGCCATCAAATTAACTCAGCAAACAGATACAAAAGGAATTCAAGTACAAATTGCAGGGCGTATCGACGGAAAAGAAATTGCATGTGTTGAATGGATCAGAGAAGGTAGGGTTCCCCGACAAACAATTCGCGCTAAAATTGATCATTGTTCCTATACAATTCGAACTATCTATGGAGTATTAGGCTTAAAATTTTTATCATACTTGATATGTGGATGGTTCTTTGGAGGTGTGTCCATGCAATGTTTATATCAGGAATGAAATATCTTAAGCTTTATATTTCATCACGTTCTTCAAATTTTACTGAAACCAGGCTTATGTTTCTTGATCATGGTGATAGCATGTCTATCTATTTCCCAAGCAGGTTTCCTCCATAATGAATTGCATAGGTTTTGTTTTGCCTTTAACCACAATGTTATGCAATACAATCCCCATCATTAAAACGGGATCTAAAGTTTAGAAGTTGATGTAGTTTACTGTAAGCTATGTTGCTGAGACAGGATATGATACGACACTGCAAGATCACGGTGACACGGATATGGAACCTATTTTGGTGTTTCCTAGTGTATTTTGGAGTGTCCATGCTTTCCAGAGTCCTAGACTGCAAGAGTACTCGTATAAATTGAATAAGCATAATAGTTTTTCTGTGAGAGCAAGGAAAGAGAACCATGTATCATATCTTAGGAATCTGAATGTTTCTGTTTCAACTGCCCTTCTTTACAGAAAATTTCTGAGTATTTAAAATCTTATTTCCTTGACCTACAACCAAATTTTGAGTTATTTCCTTTGCCTCTATATAGTTCATATTTTTCCATTTGCAGGGAAAAGTCTATACTTTGTGCAAGCGTTGACTCTCCTGCATATGTAACTATAATCCAAAGGATCAATGTTCAAGATTTTAAAGTGACGTGAGGAATTTTTCTGAATTATGCAGGCAGATACAGATAAAGATGGGCGCCTGACTTTGATGGAAATGATTGAACATCCATATGTATTTTATAGTTCTATCTTTAATGGTGATGACGATGACGACGATTTTCATGATGAGTTCCGCTAATGCTTTCCAGGTTTGCTTTGATCCTATGGAAAAACAATTTTTGTCTAGATACCAACAATTTTGACATACTATTTTTTTAACAGGGACGGCGTTTAGTTACAAAACATACAACCTCTGGCTTTGTACTTCTGCAAGACTATAAGCATCAGGTGTTCCAGAGGAAGTTAACATCCTTCCCTTCTTTTACCCTTCTTTTACTGTAGGTATCTTACAACAATTCAACAACAGCAGCAAAAACAAAACCTATTACTTGGGTTCGGCTGTTTGATTCCTTTTCTTCCATTCAGCTTTGTTAAGGGCCATGTCCTATTTAACACTAACAAAAAGCAAACCTCAATCTAAGTTCATTCAGGCCTACCTGCTGTAGGTATCTTCAGCCTTAATTATCGAAGGGCTTGTTAGGTCTTGAGACCTGCGATTTCTTTTTGTTTGCCCATTAACTATGTATATCGTTTGCCTGTTGTATAAAACATGTGAATAGGCACTGTTCTTACACGGTCGATATATCCCGATATAATATCACATATGTTGGTATCAGTTACTGACCTATATCAGTTTTTTTTATATATTGTTTCGAATTGTATTAGACAAGTATCGCGTAGCTCAAGCAGAGTGAACTTTAGGAAATTTACATAATGTGCCACTAAGAACTGGATATGTAGCATTTTCAATCTATGCTCAAAGTTACGGTTCATACTGTCTCCCAAAGCAGTGGTTTGGAGTGTTTCATATCAGCTTCTCAAGAAATTATCTAGCTAGGAGAACAAATGAAACAGGAATATTTTCTTTTCGATGTGCAAGAAAGAATGCCCGCCTATCCTGCACTAGTTCTGACATTATATGCAATATGCTTTACAGGTCCGAATATTGGCCAACTCCAGCAGTCCAACTATCAATCTGGAAATTGATATGCAGCTGAACAGTTTAATTTTGTATGTTGTTGTATGGAGGGTTTAGATTTTGAATCATATATATATGTAAAATAGAAGAAATAGTTTGTACCATTTTTAGATAAATACGTGGTAGTTGAATTGTTTACTTTGTAACATTTGATTAATTATGCGAACATACTTTCCTTCTTGATTTTGTAATATTGGAAACATTTATTGTCAATATTACTTCTGGCGGTCTGATTGACCGAATTTGTCATTACAAAATACAAAGTTACAAGGGGCAGCTTCACATGTTCTCTCTGCACTCCCCAAGTTTAGTTTCCTTATTTGTAAACTGAAGGTTTTGATACATTTTCAATCAGAAGACGACTTGGTAATTTGTGGGCTGTGTCGAATCTTTTCGATTTCGAAGCCACCTCAACCTTTATGAGATTTCTGTGAGGCATCTTGCAAAGTTATCAAAATCTTGGCCTGACCAATAAATTGAACTTTTGATCTACAGATAATCTAGAAAAGTGTATAGTTCTTGGGCCACCTTGTTGAAAAGGGCATTGACATTAATCTTCTATAGTGGTTTTGACCAAAAATGCTATGTGAATTATTGATAGCTTCTCCAATCATGCACGAAGAGTTTTGTAGCTGCTCATCTCTATGTAAACATAGGAAGACTTGCACTTATTTTGAATGTCAGGGATAACTGAGTTCATTATTATGTCTTCCGCAATGATCCTTACTTTAGACATCCCCAACTGAATTATGAGATACAGGACCAAGGCCCTACGCTATGTTGAAACTCTGGCCAAGTTATCAAGTGAGTAACATGGGTTTGTGGGTGTCAGTCAGACCTTTGATTCTACTAGTTTGACTCGTGATATATATGTTTTTTTCTGTTTTTTTTTTTTTTTTTTTTTTTTCTTTTTTGAAACACACATACGTTACCCATCCAACCTGCAGGAATCAACACGGATTTGTCTAACCTAAGGAATCAACACTCCCCCGGAATCGAATTCATCTAGTCACTAAGAATACCTCCCATATTAGCCACGTGAGTTAGAGGTACTTGGCAGTGATGGTGGGGTTGAGAGCAGTGTTTTAAAAATTGGACCGGACCGGTTGACCCATGAACCGGTAGTTTTTCCGGACCGGGTGGGTCAGTATTGATCCACTATTTTTTTTTTCAAAAATTGATTGTACGTAAATATTTTTATAAAAAAACAATATCCAGAAAGAATTGAACTTAGGCCACTTAGTTGAACCGATTTGACCCGACCCAGTGCATTGTCTGAACCAATTTCCGCTCCGATTTTTAAAACACTGGTTGAGAGCACCATTTTTCTTTCTCATCCCCCCACCCCCACCCCCACCCACCCCAAATGGAGGCAAACCAGTAGCAATACGGGAAGAGTTCGTATCAAAAGCCTAAATTTGACTGCACATGGCATCCTTCTGTTTGATGTACTAACTACTACAACTCACAGTGGTCACATGCGCATCTCACTTACCAACACACGTGAATCACACAGATGATGAATGAGACTCTTCAGGAGGGACCCTTTAAACCAAAGGGAGCCCTACAAAGCTCCCTCCATTTTTTTTCTTTCTTCCACTCATTATGAGAATTATTATGGATTTGGAGAGCATATACACATGACAATGTAGGCCTCTTGTGTTTGCTAAAATGCTACCAGACTAAAATTCTCTCTCCCTTGTAGGCTAGGCATGGTTATGTTGAGAATAAATTGCATGGACTTCATGTTTGACACTTCTTCTTGTGCTGCAAGAGAGTTGAGATGGTGACATTGACAGCCCCTCATATTATTTGTTCAAGAAGACCTTCGAGTTCAGTAATAGTTCTCAGCCAGAAATATGAATGTGTTAACTTCTCCTTCTCTCTTTCTATTGATAAGGAAAACTCCCAGACTCTTAGGGGGCGTTTGGTATGCGATATTTTTTTTTATTTCCGGAAAAATTTAAGATGAGAATCTATTACCACGTTTGTTTGGCTTATAAAAAATTTATTCCCGAAAATTATAAATACCCGGGTAAATAGTTTAACCACAAAACATGGAAATTCTATCCCTTGAGAATAGGTGGGTTTTTTTTTTTTTGCCCGGACAAAAAAAAAATTGTCTAAATTTTTTTCTTCTTTTTTGATCAATTTTGATTAGTTTTGAACTTTTTTTCTTTTTTTTTGTCGTTTTTATCGCTTTTTGTCATTTTTTGTCATTTTTACCAATTTTTTGTCGTTTTAAGCGATTTTTTGTCGTTTTTACCATTTTTTGTCTTTTTTGTCACTTTTTGATTATTTTTTGTCGTTTTTATCGCTTTTTTGTCGTTTTTACCAATTTTTTGTCGTTTTAAGCGATTTTTTGTCGTTTTTACCCTTTTTTGTCTTTTTTGTCACTTTTTGATTATTTTTTGTCGTTTTTACCCAATTTTTGTCGTTTTTTGTCAATTTTTGTCATTTTAAGCGATTTTTTTGTCGTTTTTTTAGCTTTTTTGTTGTTTTTAACGATTTTTAGTCGTTTTTGTCGCTTTTTGGTCATTTTTACTAATTTCATGGCATTTTTTGTCATTTTTGTCGCTTTTTTTTGTTGCTTTTACCGATTTTTTTGTCGTTTTTGTGGTTATTTTTTGTCGTTTTTATCGATTATTTTTCGTTTTTGTCGCTTTTGGTTATTTTTTTGTCGTTTTAACCGACTTTTGTTGTTTTTAACCGATTTTTTTGTCGTTTTTAACCGATTTTTTTGTCGTTTTTAACCGATTTTTTTGTCAATTTTTTTCGTTTTAACCGATTTTTTGTTATTTTTTTGTCGTTTTTGTCGCATTTATGTTTTTTTTGTCGTTTTTACCGATTTTATATCGTTTTTTCGTGTTTTGGTTATTTTTGTCGTTTTTATCCTTTTTTGTTATTTTTTGTCGTTTATACATTTTTTGTCTTTTTTGGTCATTTTTGTCGTTTTAACCGAATTTTTGTCGTTTTTGTCGTTTTTTGTTATTTTGTCGTTTTTACCATTTTTTTCGTTTTTACCGATTTTTTGTCGTTTTTATCCGTTTTTTTATATTTGTTCATTTTTTTCGTTATTATTATTTTTTATTTTTTTTCCGGAAATATTTATATTGTCACCAAATATGGGAATGTAATTTTTCAGGAAATTTGATTCCCGGATATATAGAATTCCCGGCTATATAGTATTCCGCATAGCAAACGCCTCCTTAAGTCCATACCTCTATGCCAATAGAGCCTCGGGCCCTCCGCGGTCCAACCACAGGCTCCCACATTGCCGTCAGAGCCGAAGACTCTCGCAATCAAGTTTTTGATATCGTCTTTTGGAGTGAAAGACGAGGGACGACAAAATTTAGCTTCGGATAGAACAACCAAATCCAAGTGGAGAGCCCTATATGTATTTGTTCATTTCAAAAGGCAAGAGTAAGCATAATGTGAAAGCAAAATGAGACACGAGACCTCGGCAATTAGCTAGTGCCTGTCGCAATAACAATGTCAAAAACCAGGCACTGGTCCGGGAGATTGATTGAGTCTCTCGATTGGCCAAGCTACAAACAACTAGGTGCAAAATAAATAGCCTTTGACATCCCAATACCAACACTAGCTACAAACATGTTTGTCTATTTTGGATTAGATTACATTGTCCTCAAGGAATTAAAGCAACACAACATAAATCATGACATGTTTCGTGCTCATCAGATCGGAGAAGGTCAACCAGCTACCCAAAAGTCGACTCTTCGAGAAAGAGAGAGAGAGAGAGAGAGAGAGAGAAAGAAGGGTAGCGAAGTGAAATCGTGACCAATTGTTCAATTACAGTGACACTGATTGAGAGAGAGACCAGGCTACTTTCTATTCGACTGGTAATGTTCATCGCTAATACCTATGTGTGGTCCAAATAGGGGTGAGCATCATTTTCGAACCAGATTTTATAAGAGATTCGGTTTGATTCGAAGATATTCGCTTCAATTTTGATTTTTAAAATGAGAAAGTTTTTTAACTTTTTTTTTTCGATAATTCGAATAAAACTTCTACAATTATATAAATACATTCAATTGTTTGCATATTTTATGATTATATATATATATATATATATATATATATATATATATATATATATATATATATATATATATATATATATATATATATATATATATATTCTATGTATTTTGAAGTACAATATTGCTAATTTAATAACTAGTCCAACTTTCTGCTCATTTTTGAAATATAATAAATGTGTATATAAAAATTATATATTTTAAATATAATTTAATCATAATTTCAATATGGGGCCTGGCCAGTTAAACAATAGAAATAGCCAACCGAATAAATCGAATCGATTATATTACTTCGGTTCGATTTCAATAATGACTAATCTCGATTCGATTTTGGTTTTGAATTTATCTTTTAGAGGTTTATTCAATTTTGACTCGGATGAAACCGAATCAAGACAAAGCCAGAATATTATCTGAGGGAAGATGGGAGGAAGAAACAAGACCCGGCCCTGAGCTCATGGAGGTCCAGGACGAATTTTTAAAATAAGGCCACCATGCATAATGTAAAAAAATTAACGACCAAAGATTGAACTTAGAACCTTTAGTATAAGAGTGTAATGTACTAATCACTACACCATAATAACATTGTGTCTAAAAGGGCCCACGGTGTATGGTAGTTCTATTTTGATATACAAAATTATTAACATTATTTATTTTTAAACTATTTTATTTTAACCTCTCATGATCCGTTGGTCCTGTACGATCGTCCTGGCCAGGGCCGGCCCTGAACAAGACAATATAAATTAATATTAAGGAGGGCCTACACTATATGTTTTATTAAATATTTAAGATGTTTAAGGATACGGAAAAAAAAAAAAAATTGAGATGCATCTCAAAAATAAGAAAAAAAAGAAAAAAGAAAAAAGAAAGAGATGGATCAGCTGATCCCCTCAGCTACATGAGACTTCGCTTCCTGCCCTGAAGAAGTGTTAGAAACTTAGAAAATTTTCAGCCATGCATTATGCAAAAACTGCAAAGAGTGACATATTGAAATTATTTCATAAGCATTGAACCTAATCATTCTGTTATTATCAATATAATAAGTAGTAATAGTAAGGAACATTCATATATATGAGAATGACCACAAACACAAAGGCCAATTGGTATGATGTGTACTAATGGACTACAGAGACTAACAAACAAAGGAATAAATAGTACTATATTAATTAATGTTTAAAGAAATGATGAAGACATGCCAAAGTTCAACAGGGGAGTTCAATTCAATCAATGAAGCAATCATACTAATGTGGACGTGAAAAGCCCATCATAGACTATTCTTCCAAATTAATCAACACCACATCATGTCACACAAATACTTTCTTTCTTTATTTATTATCACTTTTATTTTCAACACAAGTATAATAACTCTTTTAATTAAAAAGTTGCCCCTCTATATACTAAACAACTCCAACAACCCAACAAAGTTAGTTTGCTCATCAATGAAGTTAAAAGACATCCTTTCTTGCCAACTTTCTTTTGGATTCTTTGTGAAGTACTATATAAGAAAAGAAAAATGATAACTTAAAATAGTATAATACAACATTATACAATATCTTTTGAGGGTGACTCGCATATTATTGTTAACTATTCTCGTATTTGTGCTTTTGAGATTGCTATAATTTTTAAAAGTTCCACAACAGAAACTAATTTTGACAGTGGGTGAAAGATTTGTTAAAAGATGGCTTGAATTTGAACTAACTTGTCAAAAACAATTTATAAGCTATTGTTACCAAACAGCCTTAGACTGCTTTTCAAGGAGAAGAAAAAGCAGGCGCAATAAAAAATAAGTAATCCCAAAGACTGGTCTTGCTTATCATAATTACTTCTACTTTTTTTTTCTTCCAAAAAACAGTCTCAAAAATTGCTTGATAACATCTGCTTATAAAAAAAATGAAAGTATTTGGAAGAATACTGTCAAAAGCTCATTCTTCTGCCAATTGTTGGAAAGCAGCATAATAGTAAGTCTGTTTTTTTTTTCCTTGAAAAAATGCCAAGTTGTTGGTAACAACTTATCAATTTGAAAAAAATCACTTTTTGAACTAATTTTGAAAGTAATGAAATTGATGTTTCCAAAATCTATTGCAGTATATCAAGCCTACTTTTACATAAATGTCCATTATTATTATTATTTTTAAAATCCTCACGCTCTATTCTTATACATGTATGATTTTGTCATTTCCAAAACTGAAAAATAAATTTTACCAAACACCTTATACTATTTTTGATAGTAAATTTCGTATTACATAACAACTTTAGAAAACAGCTACTGACAGCAGCTTACGAACTATTGCTTTTTACAACACTCTTAATAAGAGGTTGTTTGGATGTTTGAAGTGGACTTTGAAGTGGATTGTTCGGTGCATATGTACAAAGATTAGATGCAAAGCATTTTAATTGTATAAAGATTAGATGCAAAATAATTTGGCTATTTATATATATTTTTTCCGCCTTCAGTTTTTTTTATTGGAAAATAAGTTATGCAGTTCATGCCTTCATGGTGGGTGGTTGCAGTACCTTTATCCACAAATTAAATGTGGTCACCATCTCTCTTAATTCTTCACTTCACATCCAAGCAAATGAAGTTCAATTAGTTACACTTTCAAATTTAGTTCAACAAATATCCAAACAATCAGATTTTGAATTTTGCCACTTCCATATTTTACACTAAAACAACTTTATAAAATAAAAAAAATTACAAAACATATGCAATATCACAAGATTTTCAAGCATCCAAACAGCACATAAGCTTCGGTGACATCAAACAAGCATAACATATTTCAGTTGTCTGGACTAAGATCTCGTTTGGTTCACGGAATGGAAGAAAAAAAAATAATTTCTTGACATTTTTTTCTTTGGTAAATTACGATTCTCATTAATTTTCTTTTCTGATGTTTGAAAATGCCAAAGAATTTAGAAAGTAAAGTAAATAATTCAGTGTGGAAAAGTGATTTCTTGTTTGGATGGATAAAATTATTTTTTTCCTAATTTTTCTTCATTGAAAATTACTTTTATTTTCTTTTTAATTTCTTTTGCATCCAAAAATAAAAAAATAATTATTTTTCTTTTTCAATTTCATAATTCTGCGAACCAAACGAGGCCTAGGGTGATTGTGAGCAACTTGAACAAAATTGCAGGTGAGTAAACAAAATTTTTGCACCCAAACTTAGCTAGTAACAAACCTGTTGTCTTTTAATACAACTGAATGCTTCAAAAAGGAAGCAGTAGCAGAAGAATTTGAACATGTGTGCTGGGGACAAAGAGAAAAAGACAGAAAGTGCAACGTCAGAGTTTGGATTAAGTACTCGTTAAAGGAGGGAGTGAACACCTCTCTCTCTCTCTCCCTCTCTCTTGAGAGCTTTTGAAGCACAGAAATCTTCTTCTTCTTCCCAACAATTTGATGGGTTGCTGGTGCAGTTCCAGAACCATTTGTTAATTGTTAGTGTGAGTAAAGAATTAAATTATAATTTGTTTTATTTTCTGCATGCATGCCTTGTAATTAGCTATATATGATCTTCATTCTTCTGATCATTTAATATTGATTAGCTAGCTAGGCTTGCAACAACATGATGATGATGATGATGGAAGAGTTGGCAAGTACTACTGATCAGCAATACCAAGGAGTAGTTGAGGAAAGCATGTCCAATCTCACAAGTGCTTCTGCATCCTCTCCAAACCAACAGTCCTCCTTTGCCTCTCCAGACCCTAGCCACCAGCTTGCTGCCAAGAAGAAGAAGAGAAGCCTTCCTGGAAACCCAGGTGACAACTTTGTTTTTTTATTTTATTTTTTGCTATTGTTTCATTTTCGTACTTTTCGACTTTGATATTTTCTAGTTGCAGCAAAATTTGCAACCTGTCATGTTTATAGCTTCTAGCTGCAGCAAGTTAACCAACTTAAAATTTTAATGGGTGCATTTTTAGTTCATAAAAGACAAAAAAAGGTAAATTGTTTCAAGGGGTATCAAAAATAAATCAACTTGAAACTTAGGAGACATTCATTATACCATTACCAACTACTCAAGTAACTAGGTAAACACTTAGTTGTTGAATTTGCAAAAAAAAAAAAAAAAAAAGAGAGTCCATAATTATGTAAAATGAAGATTACATATGATAATCTTGTTTTCTAGTGAAATTAACATGGGGAAATGAATTTGCCAACATTTAAAAGAAATTTATTTTTGTCATTTTGGTTTGTTGGTGATTGAATTAAGAATTTTTTTTTTTTTTTTTTGCAGACCCAGATGCTGAGGTGATAGCACTGTCTCCCAAGAGCCTGATGGCAACCAACAGGTTCATGTGTGAGGTGTGCAACAAAGGGTTCCAGAGGGACCAGAACCTCCAGCTCCACAGGAGGGGCCACAACCTGCCGTGGAAGTTGAAGCAGAGGTCGAGCAAGGACGTGCCGAGGAAGAAGGTGTACGTGTGCCCGGAGGCCTCCTGCGTCCACCACCACCCGTCGAGGGCGCTCGGGGACCTCACCGGGATCAAGAAGCACTTCTCCAGGAAGCACGGGGAGAAGAAGTACAAGTGCGACAAGTGCTCCAAGAAGTATGCAGTCCAGTCCGACTGGAAGGCTCACTCCAAAACATGTGGCACCAGGGAATACAAATGTGACTGTGGAACCATCTTCTCTAGGTAATCAATCAATAATTCTTTGCTACAATTTCATATATATGATCATTATAAGATTAGTATTCCATATATATATATATGAGAGGAGAAGAGCAATATTAGATTAGATTAATTGATGGTTACTCCTAGATTCTGCTAATTGTAGGAAGGAGATATCATGACATCTGTTTGGTTGCATGTAACTCCTCCAAGTGTATTCGCAAGCCTAAAAAATAACTTACCATTTCTAAATTACCACCTTAACTTTCCACTGTTCAATTTTGGTACCTCAACTTTATAAATTGCTCTTTTGAAGCACCCGATGTCAATTTTGAAGCACATTGGGACCACTTCAAAAGACTATATACGGCAATACAAGTATTTAAATTGCGGTTTTCTGCTACAAGATATGCTTTTGAAGTGGTCTCAATGTGCTTCAAAATTGACGAAAGGTGCTTCAAAAGAACAATTTATGAAGTTGGTGTGCCAAAATCTGAGTAGCCTGAGCGCTATAGTTGGGGTGTCATTAGTATAATTTAGCCTTCTTAGTTTAATCATTTATATTACTGAGCTAGCTAGCTACAAATAACGAAACAGCAGCTAGAGAACAAGCTCGGCAACATGAGAATCAATCAAGAAATTTATAGCGCAAGTTACATACAACCACTCCATGTTGTATTTCTTATAGGCAATGTAGGGATTTGGATCCCGTAATGCCCATATCTTCAAATATTCCATAATGCAATAGGGAGGATTACATGCGAATACTAGTGCACGAAGATATTGGCCACGAGAAATTGTCAACATTACATTATATTGGCATTAGGGAATCCGAATAGGCAATGGATTCTTGAGTAACTTAATTTCGACTCTGCAACATTTTGGAGGTTTGTGGGAGTAGATGGCATCTAAATTAATATTCTGCTCGTGATGTTTCTGCAGCAGCATTGCTTAGCTAGTTGCTCGTTTATGTGTTTGCAGGAGGGACAGCTTCATCACACACAGAGCCTTCTGTGATGCCTTGGCAGAAGAGAGTGCCAAAGCAATCCCTCCTCAGCTGCAGACTCCTCTCCTCTTCTCCCATCATGAACCCACACATGAATCCTTAGATCAGCAGCAGCAGCACTTCCACAGCACAATGGCGCCAGAAATGATGAACATCTCCTCCTCTGCATGGCTCCTACCAACATCAATAGACCACCACTCTTCCGAGCACACTACTACTTCCAACATGTACTCCCACAACATTGATGACAGCTCTAATGCTCTTCCTCTTCAATTAGCCAATTACCAAGCTCCAGCCTCTCCTCACCTGTCTGCCACTGCATTGCTGCAGAAAGCAGCTCAGATGGGTGCAACCATGAGCAGACCGGACCGGAACGGTCAGATGGCAGCTCACACCATTGGATTCTCTCATGACACAGCAACAGCAACAACTGCTGCTGCTGCTGCTCTCCAAGAGAGGATGATGATGGCTCCTCCTCTGTCCTTTGATCAGAGGGAGTACTGTGGACTAGTGAGGAGGAATGATCAGGAAGGAGGAGGGGGTGATGGGCTGACTAGGGACTTCTTGGGGCTTAGAGCCTTCTCTCACAGGGACATTCTCAGCATGACAGCAGCTGGCCTCCCTTGCATGAACACCTCCTCCTCCTCCTCCTCCTCCTTTCAGCAATGCCAACAGAACAATATCAATCATCGTCGCCCATGAAACATTAATGATGTTAGTAGTGACATCCATGCATGTGTATAGAAAAATTTAAGCAGTGCTAAAGCACAACTCTTCTGTACTTCTTTCCATCTCTCTAAATTTAATTAGTGTGTCAACTGTAAAATGTGCCTGCTCTTGTCTTTGTAATGATAATAAACTATTTATTTTTCTAGCATTGCACTATTTGCACTCCCTATTTTCAGTTTGTTTACAATCTTTGGATGGAGATGAATGGTGGGGTGGGTACACTTAAGATGACTTCAAACTCTCGAAATTAAAAGTTCGACGATCAACAATTCAAGCTAACCAACTAATTACATGCATAACATGTGGGATTGGAATTCACTGAATTACTGGAGGCCAACTAAACGTGCGGAATTCATGAAATCGTAAGATGGTTCTCAACTGCATGAACTATCGTGAAAATCATGGATTTTGAGTACTTAATAGCCAAAATTTCAGGTATGGTTGAATTTGGATCTCCCAAAGCAAAATTAGGACCTATTAACTTGCTCAAAAGTGATAATCTAGCTTTCATATAGACTTTGCCAGTGAAACATATGTACCATCTTCAGGTGACAAAATCCTCCCTTAAGTGAATAGCCAATTTGACAAATGTCATACATTTGACGAAAAAGCCAGATATTGACTACATAAGCAACTTCTGCTCGCAAATGAGTCAAAACAACCATAGCATTCACTGATCAAAACCCCTTTGTCACTGGTATACTGGGAGATTCAAATCCGTTACAGTTTCTCTAAGGAAAAATAAAATAAAATTAAACACATGAGGTCGAAGACTCGAAAAAAGTTGATTATTGAATTCACATGGTCATCTGCATTATCTCATCAACTCAATAACTATATGTGCATATAATGAACTAAATATCTGAAATTGTTAGGTTTTAAGGATCACTAGCTTCATGTGAAGATGTGCCTAGATATACAAGTAACTAATATAAAATCCCAGGTAAGAAGAGTTTATCTACATCATACTGAACATGGCATATGTTTCCCATCTCCATCTACAGATATCTATAAATATTCATGATACAAAGAGCAGGGGGAAAAATCTATATAAAGGCCATGATACACTGGCACTCAGTACTGAGTAATTAAGCAACTATGCCCATACATTGGTAGAAACAATGTAACAAAAACAAAATGAACAGCAAGGATTAAAGAAGAAAAAGCTATCAAGTACAAAAAGTCCCACACCAACTCATGTTATGTAGACCAGGAAACAGAAAAACTCGTGAAGTTGGCAGCTTTTGGAGAGATCATGTTCATGATGAGTTCATCTTCACTTTAATTTAAGTCCAAAATTTTACTTAATTCTTTTTTAACATGTTGATATATATATATAGTGTTATTGGGCTTTAGTCCCACATTGGCTAGAATGATAGGAGAGGAGGCTAGCCTCTCCTATATATATGTTGTTACTCCATTCAATAAAATCACTTCAAGTCTCAACATGGTATCAGAGCCTAAAATTGCTTAGCATACCGTTAGAGACCCCTCCTCCACACAAACCCTAACCCTAATCCCCCTTCTACGCCGCCGCTGCCGCCCGCTGCCGCTGCAGCTGCTGCCGCCCGCTGCCGCTGCAGCTGCTGCCGCGCCGCCGCCGCCGCAGCGCCGCCCCGCTGCTGCTGCAGCTGCCGCGCCGCCGCCGCCGCTGCCGCGCTGCTGCCGTTGCTGTGCCGCTGTTGCGGCTGCAACTGCTGCTGCTGCTGCCGTTTTTACGGCTGCAGGATTCATTGTACCGCTATTGCGGGTACAAGATTCACGCTCGTTTCTGTACCGTTTTTACGGCTGCAGGATTCATTGTACCGCTATTGCGGGTACAAGATTCACGCTCGTTCTTGAGATCAATCTCAAGGAGATGCCTATAATCCCTAGATCCGATGAAATCAGACATATTCGGATTTAGGAGAGGACGGCAAGGACGAGCGTGAGTCGTGGAGCAAGTGTGAAGTGATCGAGAAGAAGCATCGATGGAGGAGATTCTCAAGAAGCTGGATGCTGACGATGTGGCGACATTGCTGAAGTTGATAAAGGTGTCGGCTGGTGAAAGCACGACACGAGCACCGCCAAAGTTAGAACTACCCTCCATCGATCTGAAGTTGGATGGACCAGCCACCTATTTGAGTTGGTCACGGCGGGTGAGAAGAACCCTTGCAGGTAAGAACCTGGAGGGATTCTTGACAGGCGAGAAGACAGAGCCGGAAGAGGGCTCGACAGGACGCGACGAGTGGAAATCCACTCATATGGTGATTTATATCTGGCTTCTCAACTCCTTAGTCCAGTCTATTGCTTCCACAGTAGATGGCATTGAGATGGTGAAAGACGTATGGGAGAAATTGAGAAGAACCTATGATGGCATAGGTAACAATCTACGGATCTTCCAGATAAAAGGGGAGATCGACGACACCGTACAAGGCGAGAAGACGGTGCAGGAGTACGCTACGGAGTTGGAACGCCTCTGGCTGGATTATGATCACCATTCCAAACGGGCAAGCTGCGGGGACCCAAAGTGCAAGGAGAGACAGGTGTGTCTGCAGGAGAGGACGATGAAATTCCTTAAGGGACTGACTGCAGCATTCACACAGAGAACAGCCTTACTCCTCGCCCAGCCAGCGATCCCTAGTCTCGAGGAGGCTATCTCAGCCATGATTCAGGAGGAGACGCGGATCAGATTACAGACAGGGACAGGCGCATCATCGACAGGTGCTTTACCCGAAGTGAAGTCAGCACTAGCAGCTACCGGTTCGGGGGATACAGGATCCAAGGGAGAGCTCTGGCAACAGAATCGGCAGTGCTACAACTGTGGGGAGATGGGCCACCATCGATATGCTTGTACCAAACCACCTAAGGAGGGAGACTCAGGTGGTGGACGTGGACGAGGATATGCTGGACGTGGACGTGGTCGAGGAGGCCGACGAGGCGGTCGAGGAGGCTATCGGGCAAACCTGCTGGTGGCAGATGGGAATGGAGGAGCTGGCGGCGCCTTTACTGAGGAGGATCAGGCGCTACTGGATCTGCTGGAGAGAAAGCAAAAAGCGTCAATCGAAGGAGACAGGAGGAGCGTAGCAGAGGAGGCATCCACTCCATTCTTCAACGCCGCTATGTATGCCCATCCATCAGAAGGTACTGACGAGTCTCACGCTCTTGCATCTATGTCTTCCCTTAAAATGTCAGACTGGATTATCGACTCAGGAGCATCTCGGCATGTGACCGGAAATGCTAGTAAGTTTTCCTCGTACACTCACCTAGCATCGACAGACACCATTCAGACTGCGGATGGTACTTTCCAACCAGTGGTCGGTAAGGGTACTGTTAATTGTACGGGTTCAGTAAGGTTATCCAATGTTTTGCATGCTCCATCCTTCCCAGTCAGTCTCTTGTCTATTAGTTCTATAATTCTCCAACTAAAATGCATTGTTTCTTTTGATATTCCTAAGGTGATCTTCCAGGAGAAAGGGACGGGACGAAGACTTGGGACTGGCACTTGGCATGATGGACTGTGGTACCTAGATCAAGACGGACTGGACTCAGCATTGGTGTCTATGGCAGAGAAGGCTGGAATGGAGGAGCTGCAGCAGAAGACTGAAGACACTTTGATACTTCATCATAGGAGGATGGGGCATTCTTCCTTTGATACTCTAAATAAGTTGTATCCAGATATGTATGCAAAATCAAATAAAAAGAAATTAGTATGTGATGCATGTGAGTTAGGAAAACTTACTAGGAGTTCATATGTTGGAAATGGTCATAAGAGTTCTTCAGTCTTTGAGGTAGTTCATTCTGATGTTTGGGGCCCATGTGCTACTAACACTATGAATGGGTATAAGTATTTTGTTTCGTTTATCGATTGTGCATCTCGTGTCACCTGGCTGTATTTGATGAAGAACAAAAGTGATGTATTTGCTTGTTTTCGGGACTTTCATAAATATGTCCAGACTCAGTATAATGCAGTGGTGAAGATACTGAGATCTGACAATGGGACGGAGTATATCAATAGGACACTTGCAGAGTACTTGTCAGCACATGGAATACAGCATCAGACCTCTTGTGCATATACACCAGCACAAAATGGAGTAGCAGAAAGGAAGAACCGACATCTTCTGGAGACCGCAAGAAGTATGATGATCGACATGAATGTCCCACAACACCTATGGGGATATGCGGTGTTGACAGCAGCTCAACTTATAAACAGGATGCCTTCAAAAGTCCTGGGATGGAAGTCTCCATGTGAAGTATTACAAGGTAATAATAGTGGAATACTTCCACTAAAGGTGTTTGGATGTGTGTGTTTTGTGAAGGACAACAGACCATTCGTTGGAAAACTTGACCCTAGAGCAGTCAAGTGCATCTTCGTGGGCTACTCAGCAACTCAGAAGGGGTATGTATGCTGGAGTCCAGTAGAGAAGAAGAAATTTGTTAGTATGGACGTCCACTTCCGGGAGCATGAGCCATATTACCGCCAGGATGGAACTTCGTATAACACGCCTCATACTACAAGTATAAGGCGAGAGGGGGAGATAGAGAACTTGGAGAACCTGGTGGTAACCGATTTAGAAGTTTGGCATAGAGACACGGTTGAGGAGGAACATGAAGGTGAAGCGGAACAGAGGGAGGAGACGAGAAGTGTTACACCTACGGCTCAGGGGGAGTTACTGACCTACAACAGGAGAAACAACAAGCAGACTACAGGACCAGTACCTACAGTGTCAGTGCCAAGTCCCTTGCCTGCGCCTGTCCCAACTCCTGAGACACCTATACCACCATCCTCCTCATCTACACCACCATCCTCCTCATCTACACCACCACCCTCCTCAGGTGATATCGTTCCTCCCATACCACTACCTACACGAAGGACTACTCGCAGCAATGCGGGAAATCCTCCGGACAGATATGGTTGGGATCTTGCTAAGTTTGTTTCTTATGATCATATATCTTCTTCTCATGGAGCATTTATAGCATCTTTGGATAGTATTACTGTACCTAACAATTGGCAGGTTGCCAAGAACGATCCAAAGTGGAAAGCTGCAATGCACGAGGAGTTGGGAGCTCTTGAGAAGAACCACACTTGGGAGCTGGTGAGACTGCCAGAAGGGAAAAGAGCAGTTGGATGTAAATGGGTTTTTACTGTGAAACAGAACCCAGATGGACAGGTTGAGCGCTATAAAGCTCGACTGGTGGCAAAAGGATACAGTCAGACGTACGGCATCGACTATGACGAGACCTTTGCACCAGTGGCGAAGATGAGCACTGTCAGGACCTTGATCTCCCTGGCAGCCAATGGAGGGTGGAAGCTACACCAACTGGATGTGAAGAATGCATTTCTTCATGGAGATCTAGTAGAGGAGGTGTACATGGAGATACCACCAGGATTCGGCACAAAACAGACAGAAGGCAAGGTCTGCAGACTGAAGAAGTCTCTCTATGGACTGAAGCAGTCTTCTCGGGCATGGTTTGACAGGTTCAGGAGAGCAATGATAGGGATGGGATATCAGCAGATCAATGCTGATCACACTGTCTTCTTCAGACGGAGTGGAGGCCATATCACCATGCTTGCAGTATATGTAGATGATATGATTATCACAGGCAATGATGAGCAGGAGATCGCCCAACTCAAAGTAAAACTTGGCAAGGAGTTCGAGGTGAAAGATCTTGGCCCCCTTCGATACTTCCTTGGGATTGAGATTGCTCGAGATAATGAGGGAATCGTTCTTTCTCAAAGGAAGTACGCACTGGACCTGCTTACGGAAACAGGGATGATGGGATGTAAACCAGCTACGACACCGATAGACCAGAAGTTTAAACTGGATGCTGAAGCTGGAGAACCAGTTGACCGGGATAGATATCAGAGATTGGTGGGCAAGTTAATCTACTTAAGCCACACTCGACCTGATATCAGCTTTGCGGTAAGTGTAGTAAGCCGCTACATGCATGACCCCCGGAAGGGTCACATGGACGCAGTGTACCAGATTCTGAGGTACTTGAAGGGAGCCCCCGGGAAGGGACTGATCTTTAGAAGAAATAATCATGTAGGCATTGAGGGCTATTGTGATTCTGACTGGGCTAGCTGTGCTGACGACAGGAGATCCACATCGGGATACTGCATATTTGTAGGAGGCAACTTGGTCTCTTGGAGGAGTAAGAAGCAGTCAGTAGTGGCCAGATCAACAGCTGAAGCAGAGTATAGAGCGATGGCCTTGGGAGTCACAGAACTATTGTGGTTGAAGAATATGCTGACGGAGCTAAAGCTGGACCAGGGAACAAAGATGAAGCTATGGTGTGACAACCAGTCAGCTATTAATATTGCCAACAATCCAGTGCAGCATGACAGGACCAAACATATTGAGATTGACAGATTCTTCATCAAAGAGAAACTGGATAAAGGAGAACTAGAGTTGGGCTATGTTCCAACCAAAGATCAGGTAGCAGACGGACTGACAAAGGGGCTTAGTTCTATCAACATGATGAGAGGATGTGACAAGATGGGCTTAGTGAATATCTTTCGCCCATCTTGAGGGGGAGTGTTGATATATATATATAGTGTTATTGGGCTTTAGTCCCACATTGGCTAGAATGATAGGAGAGGAGGCTAGCCTCTCCTATATATATGTTGTTACTCCATTCAATAAAATCACTTCAAGTCTCAACATTACATTTTGTCATCTTCTGCTACCAACATATTCTCATATGGAATCTGAATCTGAATGTTAAGAGTCCTGAATCCTTGTTAATTGACTATGCAGTTGGAATAAGTATAGGACTTCATGCATGGGTTGTCCTGATCCAATTATAACATGAAAATCATAATTTACAAGCCTTCAAAGGACAGTAAGCACCCAACCTGGCCCAATTGTCAGTGAACCCTTGCGAAAAGCATCGCCCATATAATTAAGTTGGATAACTTGTCTATCATCCATAT
The DNA here is from genome assembly GCA_029216955.1 of Iris pallida. Lineage (NCBI taxonomy): Eukaryota > Viridiplantae > Streptophyta > Magnoliopsida > Asparagales > Iridaceae > Iris > Iris pallida. The sequence goes on along the minus strand of JANAVB010030817.1, from coordinate 9,825,626 downwards.
CCAAGGAAAGCTCTATGAAACACAAAAAAGGGGCATGATAATAACTTGGTCAATATTTCCATGACCTTAGGGCCATAATATAGTTAAGGTATTTATTACAACATAGTATAATAATGGAATTTTGTTAAGAGTAAGGCATGAAGTGAAGGTTATAAAGAATAAGTGTCTCTAACCAGTAAGTATTGTTATTGTACTTATTTGGTAAGGTCTTTATCAGAGCTGTCTAGTATTTTAGGAATACAAGGTAACAAGGCCACTTTTCCCTAAATACCAGTTAAGTATCCAGAAATTTTTTTGCTGATAGTTGAGTGATGATGCAACTAATTTATTTATTTTCCTTTATTATATTTCTAAAGATAGCCACAAACTATGAAGTAAAATGGGAGCTCTATAAACCATCTCAGTTGTGGTTAACTTAGACAGAAATATTTTGCACTAAGAGAAAATGTGAATTACCATCCAACAAGCATATCCTTCTTCCTCTATCTTATATACTACCCTATGTCGCGCACACATAGAAAATAATGTCCGTATCCGTATCATGTCTACCCTTGCAACATTAGAGGGGGCTACATGTATAGCAATTTGAAAATGTATGTCTTCCATATCTCTATCTTATCCTATCAGTGCCGTATTAGTGCAACATAAATACTAACACTCCAAAAATTGTACAAATATGAATACTTAAATTATGGGTGTTAACGAACCAAGCTATTCAGCTCGTTGAATTGATCTTGATCAGGGCAGCTCGTGAGCCGAGATTTTTGAGCTCGAGAGCAAGAGCAAGAGACTAAGAATAGGCTTATTAGTTTAAAAAAGTCCAAACACAAGCTTTAGAGGTTTTCATGAACTTGCGAGTGGGCTCATTTTTATTTTTTCTATACATATTTATTAAAAAATATCTTGATCAAGTTTTCTCATCTTATACATATTTTTACTTCTCCAAATTTGTTATGTAGTTCATATAAACACTTCGAATTTAATATTTAGCTTTAAACTACATTTTTTATTTGGACAAAGTTCATGAGCTCATATAGCCGTTTTAGGCTTAAGTTTATTAAGTTTATCTATAATTCAATCTTATCAAGCTTTCTCATTTTAAAATGAGTTACTCGGCGCTTGTGAGTCGAGCTCGAGCTCCGAGCTCACGAATATTATAGAGAGCCTCAAGCTCTATTCAACTTAAATATATTCTTAGGAGAAAAAGGAAATTATAAGTTACAATTAAAGGGAAAGAAGGAATGAAGCCTGGACCTACTTGTATACATAGGCCATCATAGCTCAATTGGATATCAAGACCCTATATTTCCTTCAACTTCACAAGATTCTTATTTATCTTGTGACGGTCTATCAGGCACATCATACCTAGACAGTTGCCACCGATATAATGTACTGAGTGTACATTGTATTATAATTTCCTCAAGAAATGAACTTCAAGTCATCTTGATTAAACCCTTCAATCAATGGGCTAGTTTACCATCAGGATAATGACACAAGTTCAATGTACAAATTTCAAACACAAAAACATCGACATGACATCTTTAAGCTCATTAGAGAACACGACAAGCCAAGAGATAAAAATAATGTACGAATTCATTTATATATATACATATTATATATCTGTTTGCATAAGCCTTGAGTTAGCAAATTAAAAATATTAGCTATACAGGAGAAGACCAATCCTTGCTTTGTGTGATGGGGAACAATCCTCCTCAGGGATTGTAACCTTTAAGAAAAACACATTTTGCAACATTCTAACGAGACAACACACGTTCTGTAGGTAGTGAGAGCTGCGAGACGATAGTTGGTTGGCTCAAAGAAGACACTTTTCTCTGCAACTTGCCCTTCAAGTGCCTGATCTTGGCATCCACTCTTGCCGTGAACCCAATCTTCGTCTCCTGCCTTGCCTTTGTTCTCTCCCTCGTCCACATGTACTGGTCTTTCTCATCCTTCCTGTAGTACTTGATCTCCTGTATCACATGGTGATCCAATGGGTTGAACGTCCTCTGGAAGGATATGTGGACCAGGTAGGGGAGGTTGCACGCTGCAGTCACCATAAGGGTGGCGCACCAGTAGATGGGAGCCGGTCCCAGGACCTCGAGAAGTAACATGAAGGCGTTTCCTGAGATGACCGGTGAGGAGAGGCCATAAGCAAGGAGGAAGGAGTACCAGGAGGCGACGCTCCCCCATATGAAAACGTGCTGAATCCATGTGAAGTGGCTCATGGTGAGGGCAATCTGGAGGTTGACTGCCCAGATGATGCAGGTGAACATAGCGGTCCCCACAGCAGCCATGTCAGCAGTCTGGCCAGTGGAACAGAATGCCTGGGTGTAGAACAGGAGGATAGTGAGGAAGAAAGTGACAAGAGAAGCATAGAAGCCATTTGCCATCCAACCGATGATCCTGTACCAATCAAAGAATAGATTTCTCGGTCCTTGTTGATACAAAGCTGGGAACTGCAGAAATGTGGATAATTGGAAATCGTTAATATGTAAAGAAAGAAGTTTCAGGGAAAGAATCCCAGTTAAAGATAAAATCTTACTGTCCGAATCAATATAGATGAAGTTTACACTACAAATAATTAGTTCTGCAAGTGCTGAAGGAACATTATAGGCCAAATGTTACCTCTTAGTGGGGTAAACAAGTGGTACGCCTCAATTAAATGGTTCTGAATTCTTTTGCTTTGTCAAAATAAGATCACAATCCAAATTCAAATCAGCCGACGAATCTAATGAAGCTCATACTTCTGCCGTAACACAATTGTTCAGACTATTCCCTCTTTCATGATGTGAAGGTTGATAATTATTGTTCAACTATGCGTGTATGTGCACTGCCATTGCATGTCATTGTTATAGTACTGGCACAGGATTCAAGTCATATGGTGTTCATTTCTGGTTACTTTTTTGTTTTTACTTTTCATAATTCTTCTAACTGTAACATGGTCAAAGATATTTCACTACTTGTAATCTTCTTACTTGTCGGGGTCATAGAAAAAGTGGAATTTCATCCGATAAGGCAGATTCTAGAAAAACATTCATTTCACAATTTTTGGTCTATGAATGTATTCTCTCACAAAAATCCTGAAATAGTGTATCTTAAACTGGAATCTCAATTTATGTGTTGAATATATGGTTGTATCAGTGCACACTCTCTATGGGGGGAAAAAATCCACCAACCTGCAGGCAGATTTCAGAGGAAACATCTTGCTCAAAGACACCCAGCGATATAACTGGCAATGAGGTCAACATGACATTGAAAAGTATCATATACCAATCGTCGTAGACCGATTGCCCAGAGAAACCAGTATATGCCTCAAAGTAGAACAATGTAAGGCCAAATGCAATATTCTTGTAGAAGAAATAACAGATCTGCATAGGTTTGAAGAGATTCGAGAATCAAAATAGGTACATGACAAATTATTCAATGTCTGCTATTTGTTTGAAAACATAAAGGAATTTTCATAAATCTTACCATTTGGGCTATCCTCTTATAACACCAGTGACCATGGACAACGAGAAGACGCTCTAGATAGCGGAACTGAGAAATAGAAAATTCACTAGCCATCACAGCCTGGAAAAAATTGAGGAACTGAGTTACAAGGAGCTAAAGAGTTTCTATAAAGTTGTAGAGTATACTTTGCACCCTAGATCCTGAAGGTCTGAAGAAAAGGATAATGTTCTACAAGTTAATATAATCATTCACTATACCTATACCAACCTGCATGCCCTCCACCCCACTGATGCCAACACCAATATCTGCTTCTTGAATCATGCCAACGTCATTTGCACCATCACCTACTGCTAGCGTAGTCTTGCCTGTTCCTTCTTTCACCAACCGAGTCACCTAAAGAAGAAAATCAGAGTATTGCCACTAAATGTTTTCAGAACAGAACCTTCTTTTTTGGGGAATAAACATCTATGTAAATAAAAAGAGAAACTACTACCAATGCTTTCTGCTTTGGGGAGACCCGACAACATATAACTGAAGCACAATCTACAGCCAGACTCAAAAACTGATGCTTTATATTATCATCTAAGGCATAGGTTAAAGATTTTCCATCAATAATCAAAGCAAATGCTGCATGAGGATCTTTCTCCAGCTTGATCATTTGAGAGGCATTGGTAATTTGAAGCATAATATTCTCCTTGATAGTCTGCTGTCACCAAATGCAAAACAAAAGCCTGATATGAAATCAACTTCCCTAACTAAAAAGATTCCACCAATTTATCAGTCACATAAAAGATAAAGACTTCTTACATTTTTTCCATCCTTGTTTACTAAATCTGAACTCGTCATTGATATACAAATTTGTTTCATGCCTTGCCGAAGTAAACTGCAAGCAAACCTACAAACACAAACGTTCATCTAAAGCTTCAACTTTTGAATAGGGCATAAACAATGTTAAGGTAATAGCAAGAGGGGTATACCCAATATTGATAGCTGTTTCCATTTTATCACCAGTTAGAACCCAGATCTTGAGACCAGCTTGTGCTAATTTATCTATGCATCGAGGAACCTGCAGCAGATGAGAAGGAAATGGTAAATGGAGCGAGAGAAAGTCCTCAACTTAATTCTACAAGTATGCCAAATTCATACCCCTTTCTGTAATTTGTCCTCCACAGCAGTTGCACCCACAAGAATCAAATCCCTCTCAATCATATCAGAGACTAGTTCAAGTTGGGTTTCTCTATCTGGACCAATAGTAGTCGTTGCTTTGAGAAACTCACCATTCCAAGAAGAGTACTCAGATTCATCAAGCATTCTATAAGACAGAGCTAATGTCCGCAATCCTGCCTCTCCATACTCATTTAGATGTCTAGTTGTATCCTCCTCGTACATTCTTCCATTTTTTGACAATCTGTCAAAAATGATACTGCAATATCCCAAGAAATAAATCAGCAAGTGTAACCTCGTCCTCCATTATAAAACAAAAAGGCAACAACAATAACAAAGTTACAGGAAGCTAACTATGTAAATTTGGTAAGTCAGCAAAAAGATGAAGGCGGACCTGTCGGCTCCTTTGCACAGAAGAATTATCTGCCCTGTCTCATCTTGAACAATTACCGACATTCTCTTCCTTTTGCTATTAAATTCTAATAAATTAAGAATCTTAAACTCCCTGCAAGAAAGACCTGACGAAGTGATTCAACACATAAATTGAGAGTTAAACAGGTGTGATGTATTTCATATCCTGACCTTTCTACTAGATTGGAAAAAGAAGGATATCTTTCCCGAATAAAGACACTAGATTGGGTCCTTTTGCAGAACTCAAATCCGAATTCTCTAGCAGCAACTAGAAATGCTGCTTCATCAGGTGACTCTGCTTCATAGGTAAATCCCCCACTTTCCTCATCTGGCTCAGGAATTGCCGTGTGACAGAGTGCTAATATCCGGAAGAACATAAGAATCACACCGGTGTTAGGCTCTTTCAGCCAATTCCCCTGCATGAGGCGGTCATCCTCAAAACTGAAACCTTTTATGGCAGGCTTCTGTTCCTTCTCAATTTTACAAGTAATCCCACTATCAAGTTTGATCTCTGATTGTCCAAAGTCATCCTCACCATCCTCCATAGAATCTTCGCTTTCTGCAGCCATTTGCTTAACTGCAGCAATCTCTACTTCACTAGCACGGATACCGTAGGAAACTCCTGCAATCGAACATTTCAAGAAATCCATCTGATTGCAAGTCAATGTACCTGTCTTATCCGACAAAATAGTGTCTACTTGTCCTAGCTCCTCATTCAGATTTGAGGTTCTGGCTTCTGCTGGAATCCCAGTATCCTCATCGTACATTTGAATATCTTGGTTGATAAACATTGCTTGCAAGACCTTGACAACTTCAATCGAGACATAGAGTGAGATAGGAATCAGGTATCCATATAAGATGAGAGCTGTAACAAGGTGGAAGAGGCCTGATAATGCAGGATTTGACGGGTTATACATCTTTGAGTGTGATGTTGGTAGCAAATACCACCAATTTGGCATTTCAAACTTTGTCAACAAAGCAAAACTAATTGAGCTAATCATTGAGATCCCTACAAGAATGCTAAAGAGAGTATATATGATATAGTCCATCTTTCTCTCGACTCTGCTTCTTTTGGACGGGCAGTCTGTAGAATTTTGCATAACTTTACTGTCGAAGCCAGTGAAAATAACCACACCATAAATGTATGAAGTGTTCCTAAGCTTCGAGTCTCTGAGAAGAACTTGGCTTGGATCAAGGGCAAATACCTGTCGCTCATACTCGAAATTACCTACAAATGTATAGAGGCTAGGATTCGGGCTCTCACATTTAATGGTCGCAGAAAAATCTTTGAAGGTATTCTCATCATCCAATGGCAAAGTTACCTCCAGTGATCTCTTGACCTTTAGATTTGTTTCCCCATCTAAATTCATCGTCTCCACATAGCATATCCCATCTTCATAGCTTGATGACAACAGGAGCAAGTCAGCAGGAAAGAACTGATCTTTCTCCACTCTCACAATATCCCCAACTTGGACTTTCTGCCAAGTCTTGTAACCAAACTTCCCCTCACCCTTATGAACTTTGACTTTCCGACTATTGACCTTCATATCCTGTACGAACCTCCGCCAGTCCTCCAATCCCTCCTTCGCCATACTGAGGCCAACGACGAATGCCAGAGGCGCAATCATACTCACCGCTGAGAAAGGTGCGATTTCCGTAAGGGAGATGAGCGCAGCCATGAGGAAGTATAAGTTGGCCACACGTCGGAACTGCTCAAAGATAGCTTTAGGTAGGAAGGTGACAATATTGTACTTGGTGGTGGAAATGTAGTTGGAAGGGTAACCTAGAGGCTGTCTGTGATGGATTTTAGGACTATTGCAGTGCACAATTCTCGAGTATCCAGGGCCGAGGAGGTTTTCCTCAGCTTCGGTGCTTGGGTCGCCGTTACGAACACAATCGAAAGTGTAGATTTTCGTCCAGCGAATCTTCTCCCGAATTCTGCACGACCTCTCCCGAAGCCTTAGCCTGGTCATCTTGCCACTCCTTTAGGTTTGCGGCTCGGCTTGAATCTCTTGCAATTATGCCCACCAACAATTCATTGGAAGGCAAACCAATGTACTACAGATCTACTTGAATTCAAGTTCAAATAAATATACCGAAGATTAGAATCTAACTCAAGAAAATGAAAGTTTTACCAAACAGTCATGTCCAGCATTAATTCCTCAACATCAGGACTTTACCTCATTTTGAGCTAGAATCCTCCCCAAAGTTACAATCTAGCATCAAGAAAACCTAGAAAATTCCAAAGTTCTCCAAAAATGGACAAAAACACATTTGATAATTTAAGAGTTGGGGTCACATTTTGAATCATAATTTAACTCAAGGAAATGAAAATTTCCTTAAAACCATGTCCAACATTTCCCCAAAGATCAAGACTGTACCACAATTTTCAGCTATAATCCATCTAAAAATACAATCTAGCATCAACAAAACATTTTTTTTTTTAAAATCTCCCAAAAATGGACAAAAAAGCATTTGATAATTTAAGAGTTGGAGTCGCATTTCCTCAAAGATGAGGACCTTACCACATTTTGAGCTAATCCACCCAAAGATAGAATTTTGAATAGAGACTGTTATTGTTTCATACGTTGAATTAAGAATTGCCTCAAAGGAAACCTAAACATTCCAAATTCCCACAAAAATGAACCCAAAAAAAACAAGTAATAATATAAAGTTGTCATTTTTATGCCCAAATTATAATTCTTAGCCCCATTGTTACGAAAATCCAAGATTGGAAATACGAAAATTTGTAAAAATTCTTACCAAGAAGAAGCAATTGAGCACCAAATTCTAGACAGAGTGAAAGAGGGAGAGAGAGAGAAAGAAAGGGAGAAAGACATGGAGAAGATCTATGGCTCCATTCCTCTCTCTCTCTCTCTCCTCTCCTCTCTCTCTCCTTTCCGAATCCAAAACAACGCGCGCGCAACCTAGGGATTTTCCGGTCTTAATCTCATCTATTTTTGGTAAATCAAAATATATAAGTTTGGTGTTTTTTTTTCTCGAAAGTGAAGGCATTTTGCATTTACCCCTCTGAACAACACATAATTTTTACTCAGCTCAGCTTTTGTTGTTTTATTTTCTATCTATCCCTACTATTATAATGAGATTTAAAACGTCTAATGAGTTGTCTAGCTGCATTATATACTTAAGTAATTAAAAATTATAATAAATTAATAACTTCTAGTTCATAGCTTAACAACTTCTTATTAGCTTAACAATTTCATATTATCTAACTACTATATTTATAATAAATTATAATTAAAATATATCTATAACAAATTAATCGTTGTTGTTGTTTTTAGGGATATTTTGTAAAACCTCCCCTAAATAATGGGCTAATTTGCGAAATACCCCCTAAAGGTCTCGAATTGGTAAAACCTCCTTTCCGTCAAGACGGTGTTTAATTTTGGGTGACGTGGCAATTGTTGCATACGTGGCCACAACTCTGTTTTCCAAATTTTATGAAATTTCCAAATTACCCTTCCTCCATCCCCCTTCCCCTTCTTCCTCCTGGAGCCACGTCCCCTTCGAGCACCCGGCCACGTTCGACACGCTCGCGATGGAGCCCCGCCGGAGCAGCCCACGTCGACCCAGCGCGAGGAGCAGGCGTCGGGGCCGGTCCAGTTGGAGGCCAGGTTGCCGTGGGCGTCGACGAGGGCGCGGAAGGCGGAGAGGGAGTCGGTGTCGCTGGTGGACGAGGAAAGTAGTGCCGTGTTCGACAACAACAAGAAGAAGAATGTGTGTGAGAGTTTAAGTTTCAAAATAAAAAATGTCCAACAGCTTTGAGCTTGGCTGGGCTGACTTTGGTTGTCTTTTTCGCTTGCTGCTTAATTTGTGTTTTCTCCTTACTGTAAATAGAATAATTTGTGTTTTCTCCTTACTGTAATTAGAATAATTTGTGTTTCCTCCTTTAATGGCAGAAATTGCCTCCTTCTCTAGAGATGAAGAAACACCCCCATGCTTGTAGGAACCTGATCTTTGGTAGACAAGTTGTACGCTGGAAGAGGATCAAGTGAAAGATGAGGAAGATGATCGGTATAAATAGGTTAGAGGAAAAGTAAGAGAGGAAGAAGATGACCGTTAGAGAGAGAGAGGAGAGAGAGAGGGGGAAAAGCCACGTACGCAGGGGTATTTTCGTCTGACTGGGAAAAGCCACACACGGATAGCCACGTCACCCAAAATTAAACACCGTCTTGACGTAAAGGAGGTTTTACCAATTCGAGATCTTTAGGGGGTATTTCGCAAATTAGCCCATTATTTAGGGGAGGTTTTACAAAATATCCCTTGTTTTTACTATTTACCCTCCCCCCAACAAGGATAGTTTAGTCTTTTAGAGGGTATTTTTACCAAAATATTTCTATACTTTATAGTCGTTTATGAACGTTAATAGTATTGGTCATTTTGTTAAAAACGACAAAAAAAAATACTCCTATAACGTCTATATTATAAGGATATTTGTGACCAATTGGCATTCAAAACTTTTATATGAATAAGGATTAATTCATTCAAATTTGTCACAAATAATTTTTTTTTGTTTTATGGTTAGTGAAGTACTAAAAAAAACTAAAGAGTTTGAACTTGAGCAATTAAATTTGAATTTAATTTAAAAATATAGTATGTAACCTAATTGGTACTTGTTATAATCAATACTTTAATACTCTTTCCGATTAGTACTATCATGTTTATAACAATTTTAGTAGTAATTATTATGTTAAACCTTCACAAAGCGAACAACCACAACCACTGAGAGTGTCACGCCCCAGAACCAGAATACTGGAGAGCGGGGGCATACATAGCCAGCTACGTATAACGGAGTGGAATCCACGCCACTATACGGTCACGGCTGTCTAGATATGTGAGGGTTTCACTACAATCCATCAGTCTCTTAAGGTCATAAAATAGCCTATTGTCTCAATCTCAACCAACTAATAGTAATTACAAGATGTCAGACCACCAAATACACAATAGTAAGGCGTCCCATACATTATATATTCGAAATGATCATGAAGCTAGTCGTTACAAAATGTGAGGACTAGCAAGAGTTCAGTCATACATGATCAACCCCCGGGGCGTGTCAATCATGTTACAGCCCGTAGGCAGACAGTAAGTAAGTACAATCGAGCTAACACTTGCTCGTCGGCTAAACGCCTCAAAAGAATAATTTACAATATTACAGTGGAAGAACAAAGGAAACCCACTCGATGCCCTGGTTATGCCTGGTGACCACCATCGGGCTGGAAAGCAGGGAGATCCTTTGGTGCTGCTCCGGTATCTGGCATACAAAACCAGCTGGGTCAGACCCCAGAAAGAGCAAGTGCCACAAAGGAGGCTTCACTTAAGGACTAAAACCAACAAATCATTATCATTCAACATGTAAGAAAACAACAATAAATAACGCAGATTGAGGTTTGTGCACTACCAATGCACTTATCCCAATCAGAGAACATAATTATGCGAAGCATCATTGACATAAAAGAACTGGAAAAATCATGCTAAATAAAACATAGCTGGACAATATATGAAGAGAAAACGAAGGTACTATTCCGGAAGCCAGGTTACAATCTTTAAACCAAACAAGGACCGAGATTGTAACCCTTCGCCTGAACAGAACTTGGTCTCTAATCATTTATTGCTATAGGTGCCAATAATCAGGGTAAAAATGAGAGAGTACAATGATAAAAGTGACAATAAAGAGTACAATACGCTAGAGTGACAATAGAGTGCAATCATTATAGTGACAATCTGGAGTGACCATCATTCAATCATTCTGGTACAATCTTACAATCAATCAATTCTAGACAATACCATACTGGACTAGACTCCTTCCAAGCAATCACGGCCAATCATTGCCTACGGCTTTCTACATTAACTAACTAGGGTTATCACAATCCTAGTTACTAGCAAGATGCAATGAGATGCTCCAAGTAGTCACAGGCCCTGCAGCTACCCAGGTTATCCAGGCAAACATTATAGTGACAATCAGGGAGAGTACAATACACTAGAGTGACAATAGGGAGTACAATAAGCTATAGTATCGATCTGGAGTAACAATAGAGTTCAATCATTATAGTGACAATGGAGAGTGCCCCACATAACAGTGGGCTGGAAATGTGCCCTACTCGTCGGCAGGCTACAAGTCCAAACATTTGCGGCCGGAATAACGGGGTCGCATGTAACTGGGAAACATCTCTTCATGACTAGTGAATTATTCTAGTTATTAACCTTAGTTTATTTCAATATGTATCCCTGACCGTGGTACTCAGGGATCCATGCCCTAGACATGATGCGAGACAAGACTGGTTCATTTATCAATACATTCACAAGTCACCCACGGTGTCCAGGCCAATATCACCTTATCATGTCAATAGAGCCGTCGCAATGGCGCTCAATAAACAATGCCATTCACTTATCTGGAGTGCACCACCACGGGTCACTATCAAGCATGTCATGATCAATTATCATTCCAAACATAATAAATAAATTCAGGATTTATCGAGTTCATGACAAAAGGCGTAAGGATATAAAATGGACGTAAAATATCTAGTAAAATATCAATATACAGGGCTATAGAATAGCCAAGCTTAAGAAAAATAAAACCAAACTGACACGCTGATATAAGACCAAGTCAGCCAAAGGCCATACGCTCAGTGCAAAAGTCATACGCTCAGGTCAAGCTACGCTCAGGTCAGGGTACACTCAAGTCAGGTCCAAAAGGCAGCGTATGGGGTCTATACGACTCCTTGTCAAGCAAGCGAGCGTATGCGAGTCATACGCTTCCAAAAGGCAGCGTATGGGGTCCATACGACTCCTTGTCAAGCAAGCGAGCGTATGCGAGTCATACGCTTCCAAAAGGCAGCGTATGGGGTCCATACGACTCCTTGTCAAGCAAACGAGCGTATGCGAGTCATACGCTTCCAAAAGACAGCGTATGGGGTCTATACTGCGCTGCGCTAAAGAGCGCACACAGCTCAGTGACGCAAGCTAAAAAGCTCGCACACTGCTCACTGTCTTCTCCAAATCAGCAGGTACTCCATGGTTGAACCCAAAGCTTCAAAAGTCCATAACTTGGTCAAAACAAGTCCAAATCTAACTTTCAAATGATCAAAATTGGGTAGAATGAAATTCTCTACAACATGGAACTATCAAAACTAGAAAACAAGGAAGTTTGATAGATCAAAACCACCAAAATCCGAAAACACTTCAATTCTAGATCTACAAAATTCTAAGCTCCAAATGGAGAAAACCCAAGTTCTAATATTGCTACAAATGAGCTAATAAAACTATTAGACAAATAAAATGTAGCCCTCAAGTGATAGCAAGATGCAACTTGCCTAGGTTGGTGGTGTGTAGAGGAAGGAAGAAGAAGAAGATGGAGGAAATAAATGAAATAAAGAGGAGAGAGAAAAGAGAAGTTGATATTATAGTAGGGTGGTAGGTAGGGGTTCATGCTAGCCCAAACCAAGCCAAACCAATCCAAGCCCAATCCAAACCAAGCCAGGCCAAACCGAGCCAACCCAATCCTCTTCTCTCCAAATAAAACCAAGCTCCATAATAAAAATTAATCGATAAATGATAAATGACAATTAAATCACAATGCTAAATATGAAAATAGACCATAACTAACTAATCAAAGAAAATAAGAAATACGGGTCAGAAATACGAACACGTATAAAATACGTATCACGAATTTCGGGGCACTACATCCTACCCACCTTAAAAGAATTCCGTCCTCGAAATTTAATCAAGAGGCTAGAGATGTAAGGGAAAGCTATTCTATCAGAGGCAATCTACCTCTACCAATCAATCATACAATCATTCATGAAAGCAAGGATTCGAAGCGTAAGGCATAAGAAAGTTATTACACCTTACGAGTCAAACCAGCCGGGATGACCTGATCAGATATCATCCTCATGCTCCCAAGTTTGACTCTCCCAAAGAGGGATAACTCTAAGCAACACAGACTGAACTGATAGTCTTGCGCTTGAGGTCTCTCTCTTTGGTCAAACATGAACACGGGCCTCTCCCCATACGAAAAGGTTAAAGGCTATTGGTACCAACCTTTTCGAATGATCTAGGAAATGGCTCGGGCCCGGGATGTTCCGTCGCAATTGGGATACATGAAATATATCATGCACCCCGCATAATGACGGTAGAAAAGCAAGATGAGAGGACACATATACCTCTCGGCCGATTATGAACCTGAGCCTGGGCTAGGGCAAACTGCCGCGGGTCCTGTTGCTGGAAAGTCTGGGCCTGAGTCGGCAATGGCCTCGGGAACGGGAACTGATGTTGCTGGTGAACGGAAACTGGTGCTGGTGCTGGTGCTGGTCCCCTAACCGAGGGACTAGATACTGTCGATGCTGAATCAACTCTGAAAGGACAGGACCCCACCCTATGGTCCGGTGCTCCACACAATAAACACAATCCCAACGCCTTGCGACACTCTGCTACCACGTGTCCAGGCTTTCCACAATAAGAACAGCCCACGGCGAAAGACTGCACTTGCTTCTGTTTCTGCTGAGAGTACGTCGGGGTTGAGTGCTGGTCCGACGTAACTGAAGCTGCTCGCCTCGGAGCTCCAATAGTTAAAGTCCTAGCTGCTGGGGGTGGTGCTGAAGACTGGTTCATTTGACTATGGGACCGCTTCCGACCTCCGGTCCTGTCCACTATTCTCTGGGAGGTATACTCGTGCCTCCTCGCTGCTCGCAACACTGCATCATAGGTCTGATGCTCGAACTGTTCTACTGCCAATATAATCTCCAGGTGGAGTCCTTGCTGGAACCTCTGCGCTCTGTCAAACTCGGTTGCCACCAAGGTGGGAGCAAACCGACTGAGTCTGGAAAACTCGGCCGTATAACCGTCGACCGTCCTCCCCATCTGCTTAAGATTACTGAACCTGGTCTGCAAGTCATATCGAGCCACTGCATCATAATACTTGGTCTGGAACTTCTCGCTGAACACTGCCCAGGAGACAGGTGTTGCCAATCCTACTGCTTGTGCGGCCCACCAACTGCGGGCTAGATCCAATAACTGTAGGCGCACCACAGCCACCTTCTCGTCTTCTGGAGTCTTCGCGGCTTCGAGAATCACCTCTATATCCTGTAGCCAAGCATCGGCAGCAATGGCATCCTCGCTGCCATCGAAGAATGGAGGGTTCAGGCGCTTGAAACTGTTGACCGCACTGTTCCTTGGACGATCGTCTCTGGTCAAAGCATCTGCCACAGCCTGGTGCAAGGCGTCTCCTCTGCGATCTTGAGAAGTTATCAAGGCCCTGATGAGGCCTGCTAAGGTACCATCATCCGGCTCAGCAGGCTGGACTGGCTGAACTGGTGGTACTGGTTCTCCAGGAGACACGGCTCGGTAGGCTGCTGTTGAGGACTGAGCTCCTTCTGGCTGATCAAAAGGATTGATGTCACTGAAGCAATGTCATCAAGGACATTAAAGAAGGACCAGGATAGATCAATGATACAAGCATGTTATCAAGTCAGGAATTCAAGGAGATATGAAGATACGAGTGAAGATCAAAGGAGAGTACAGATTGAGACATCTATCCGGTAAACCCTCACACATCTTGATTATCAAGACCTGCATGGGCCACCACTTAAACCATGTCACGCCCCAGAACCAGAATACTGGAGAGCGGGGGTGTACATAGCCAGCTACGTATAACGGAGTGGAATCCACGCCACTATACGGTCACGGCTGTCTAGATATGTGAGGGTTTCACTACAATCCATCAGTCTCTTAAGGTCATAAAATAGCCTATTGTCTCAATCTCAACCAACTAATAGTAATTACAAGATGTCAGACCACCAAATACACAATAGTAAGGCGTCCCATACATTATATATTCGGAATGATCATGAAGCTAGTTGTTACAAAATGTGAGGACTAGTAAGAGTTCAGTCATACATGATCAACCCCCGGGGCGTGTCAATCATGTTACAGCCCGTAGGCAGACAGTAAGTAAGTACAATCGAGCTAACACTTTCTCGTCGGCTAAACGCCTCAAAAGAATAATTTACAATATTACAGTGGGAGAACAAAGGAAACTCACTCGATGCCCTGGTTATGCCTGGTGACCACCATCGGGCTGGAAAGCAGGGAGATCCTTTGGTGCTGCTCCGGTATCTGGCCATACAAAACCAGCTGGGTCAGACCCCAGAAAGAGCAAGTGCCACAAAGGAGGCTTCACTTAAGGACTAAAACCAACAAATCATTATCATTCAACATGTAAGAAAACAACAATAAATAACGCAGATTGAGGTTTGTGCACTACCAATGCACTTATCCCAATCAGAGAACATAATTAAGCGAAGCATCATTGACATAAAAGAACTGGAAAAATCATGCTAAATAAAACATAGCTGGACAATATATGAAGAGAAAACGAAGGTACTATTCCGGAAGCCAGGTTACAATCTTTAAACCAAACAAGGACCGAGATTGTAACCCTTCGCCTGAACAGAACTTGGTCTCTAATCATTTATTGCTATAGGTGCCAATAATCAGGGTAAAAATGAGAGAGTACAATGATAAAAGTGACAATGAAGAGTACAATACGCTAGAGTGACAATAGAGTGCAATCATTATAGTGACAATCTGGAGTGACCATCATTTAATCATTCTGATACAATCTTACAATCAATCAATTCTAGACAATACTATACTGGACTAGACTCCTTCCAAGCAATCACGGCCAATCATTGCCTACGGCTTTCTACATTAACTAACTAGGGTTATCATAATCCTAGTTACTAGCAAGATGCAATAAGATGCTCCAAGTAGTCACAGGCCCTGCAGCTACCCAGGTTATCCAGGCGAACATTATAGTGACAATCAGGGAGAGTACAATACACTAGAGTGACAATAGGGAGTACAATAAGCTATAGTATCGATCTGGAGTAACAATAGAGTTCAATCATTATAGTGACAATGGAGAGTACCCCACATAATAGTGGGCTGGAAATGTGCCCTACTCGTCGGCAGGCTACAAGTCCAAACATTTGCGGCCTGAATAACGGGATCGCCTGTAACTGGGGAACATCTCTTCATGACTAGTGAATTATTCTAGTTATTAACCTTAGTTTATTTCAATATGTATCCCTGACCGTGGTACTCAGGGATCCATGCCCTAGACATGATACGAGACAAGACTGGTTCATTTATCAATACATTCACAAGTCATCCACGGTGTCCAGGTCAATATCACCTTATCATGTCAATAGAGCCGTCGCAACGGCGCTCAATAAACAATGCCATTCACTTATCTGGAGTGCACCACCACGGGTCACTATCAAGCATGTCATGATCAATTATCATTCCAAACATAATAAATAAATTCAGGATTTATCGAGTTCATGACAAAAGGCGTAAGGATATAAAATGGACGTAAAATATCTAATAAAATATTAATATACAGGACTATAGAAGAGCCAAGCTTAAGGAAAATAAAACCAAACTGACACGCTGATATAAGACCAAGTCAGCCAAAGGCCATACGCTCAGTGCAAAAGTCATACGCTCAGATCAAGCTACGCTCAGGTCAGGGTACGCTCAAGTCAGGCGTATACAAGTCATACGCTTCCAAAAGGCAGCGTATGGGGTCTATACGACTCCTTGTCAAGCAAGCGAGCGTATGTGAGTCATACGCTTCCAAAAGGCAGCGTATGGGGTCCATACGACTCCTTGTCAAGCAAGCGAGCGTATGCGAGTCATACGCTTCCAAAAGGCAGCGTATGGGGTCCATACGACTCCTTGTCAAGCAAGCGAGCGTATGCGAGTCATACGATTCCAAAAGGCAGCGTATGTGGTCCATACGACTCCTTGTCAAGCAAGCGAGCGTATGCGAGTCATACGCTTCCAAAAGGCAGCGTATGGGGTCTATACTGCGCTGCGCTAAAGAGCGCACACAGCTCAGTGACGCAAGCTAAAAAGCTCGTGCACTGCTCACTGTCTTCTCCAAATCAGCAGGTACTCCATGGTTGAATCCAAAGCTTCAAAAGTCCATAACTTGGTCAAAACAAGTCCAAATCCAACTTTCAAATGATCAAAATTGGGTAGAATGAAATTCTCTACAACATGGAACCATCAAAACTAGAAAACAAGGAAGTTTGATAGATCAAAACCACCAAAATCCGAAAACACTTCAATTCTAGATCTACAAAATTCTAAGCTCCAAATGGAGAAAACCCAAGTTCTAATATTGCTACAAATGAGCTAATAAAACTATTAAACAAATAAAATGTAGCCCTCAAGTGATAGCAAGATGCAACTTGCCTAGGTTGGTGGTGTGTAGAGGAAGGAAGAAGAAGAAGATGGAGGAAATAAATGAAATAAAGAGGAGAGAGAAAAGGGAAGTTGATATTATAGTAGGGTGGTAGGTAGGGGTTCATGCTAGCCCAAACCAAGCCAAACCAATCCAAGCCCAATCCGAACCAAGCCAAGCCAAACCGAGCCAACCCAATCCTCTCCTCTCCAAATAAAACCAAGCTCCATAATAAAAATTAATCGATGAATGATAAATGACAATTAAATCACAATGCTAAATATGAAAATAGACCATAACTAACTAATCAAAGAAAATGAGAAATACGGGTCAGAAATACGAACACGTATAAAATACGTATCACGAATTTTGGGGCACTACAGAAAGAAATGTCAACTCCCAAAAGTCGAAGTATAAATTGTTTTGTTCCAAGTAAAATAGATCAATTTATAAGAATTATTTTACTAAAATATATGTCACAAATGATAAGGGAGAGAATTCTTTGATCCCACTATACATAAACCTTAACCTAGAGCTGCACAATGCAATAAATACAACAACAAAAATTACAATCCTGCTACTTTGCTAGTATTGTGCACGCGTGCGACAGTCTGACCGACAGCGGGCCGGTCGGACGCAGAGTAAGAGGTAGGGGGGCGGGACCGTCGCGTGCAAGTACAGGCACACGCAAAAGCGCACACCAAATCGCATTTTTGAAAATTTTAAATAAAAAAAATGAAGGCACTTGAACTTTTAAGAGACATTATGAAAAGTAATTATAAGAACATAATTGATGCTAGACAAACACAATTAGACATCAATGCTCCGGGATCTTTATTATGATCATTTACTTATTCATCCGCTCGTAACAAAACTAATTAACAAAATATATTATTTGTGATCAACTATCTTTCACATTTAGTGAGAGTGGAGATTATTACAACTATGCAAGTAGTACATTAAATTCTTGTTTTACAAATGTTTCTAGATCTACTACTAGATCGAAAGTTTTAAAATTATTTCAAATGAAGCTTTGAAACAAACTTCTGAAAATAATGGTAAATTATTTTTAACTTCGTATATATTGACTAGTAGACAAAATTATCATTTTATTTATATCGCATCACGTAATTTAGATGCAAATGGCTTTAACATAAATAAATACTTAATTTGTTTAAAATCGCTAAAATGTTTCCGTACCGGAAATGCAGTATACGGAACCATCTTACATGTTTTATGTGAATATGATATTCATAATAAAAATAATAATTTCTTTTAATAATGTTAGTAATAATACGTCTTCTATCAATATTTCATGAAATCTCATTTTATGTCTATATTAGAAGGATAATTTTTTCTCATATAAGATATGCATGTCATGTTAATTTAATTATACGTCTTTTATCAATATTTCATGAAATCTCAACTTTGGAAAATATTGGTAAATTATTCTTAACTTCAAATAATAAAAATAAGGCTTAATTGTAACTTGATACCCTCAACTATTCCAGTTTTTTAACTTAATATCCTACAAAAATTTACTCAATAACTTGATACCATGAAAAAATGGGACAAAAATATCCCTAATATAAACTTAAAACTACACTCCTCCGCCCACCTACCCTCTCCGCCGTCCCCGCTCCCCCTACCATGGCTGCACCATCGCCCCCTCCCATCTCTCCGGGCGCGGGGAGGGGGGGGGGGGGGGGGGGGGGGGGGGGGGTGCGGCGGAGTGAAGGGATGAGTAGTTTTGTTCTTTTTATGTTTTGGGTATCAAATTAAAAATATTAAATAGTTGATGGTATCAAGCTGTCGAGTAAAAAAGTTTAGGGTATCAAGTTAAAAAATTAAAATAGTTGAGGCTATCAAGCTGCAATTAAGCCTAAAATAATAATTTCTTTTAATAATGCTAGTATAAGATGTGCTTGTCATGTCCAAATAATTTGAACACTTCACCAAGTAGACAACATGAGTTTAAAAATTTGTGTGTACAATATGATTTGGTTATTTATAAGGGCACATCATATTTTGATCAGGGCTATTCCATTTTTAAATTTGATTTATTTACAAGTTTGTCATTGAAAAATTTACTCAGGCTATCCCATTTCTAGGTATAAAAGTCAATTCTTTTATTTTTGCTCTTCTCTTCTTCCTCAACACATCCAAGAAGAAGAACAAGAACAAGAACAAGAAGAAAAAGAACAAAAATGTCGGATGGTTTTTCTTCTCATTTTCTTCTTCTCCACCATTTTTATCTTCACCATCTCCATCAAAACCATAATTTTTTTCTCATTTTTAATTTCGATAGTACCCAAAGGCTCATCATAATGTACAAACCCTAATATTGGTGGAAATTCTAATATTGGTGTTCAACAAGTGCAAACAAGAAGAACAATAATGGACTTGCTGTTCAACAAGTGCAAACAAGGACTGCCTAATTTTCTGGCAGTCCTACAAACTTCTAGAACTGCCAGAAATAGGACCAGTCCTACCTCACAACAAGTAAAATCAAAGACTGCCACAAATTCTGGTAGCCCTACATACAGTCAGAAGAAATTATGGCAGTCTTTGATTTCACTCAAAATTAGGCATCGTGCAATGTTAAACGTGTGGTTGTGCCATCTGGCAACAGAATCTGTAACTTCTATTTATTAGCATTATCGTCATCTCTGTTCAAGAATTCTACAAACTCTCGCTTGCATGGCCTCCTATTTACCATTTTTTTAATCTATGTTATGGGTTATGTCATTCTGTAGGTGTCTGCAGAATTGCATTAGAGAACAATCTTATAGAAATTAAACAGTTCATTGATAATGATGATGCTATAATGTCTACCTTAAATACGACACTACAAAGGGTTATAAATCTTAAAACAGTGCCATTTAAAATGAAGTAAACCCCTTAAGGAATAAATGTATCAAAAAGCATTAGCAGCATATAGTTTGGAAATCATAAAAACAATATAATATTTGTTTACAATAGGACACAATTTTTGACAATCCTTAATACTTCTACGACTGTCAGAAATTGTGACAGTCCTGTAATGCACTTGATGTACATCAAGACTGCCACAAATTCTGGCAGTCCTATCGATATTTAGGACTACCAGAAACTATGGCAGTCCTAAAGTCGACTTGGTCGGATGTTGTTTGGGTTTACTTTCGATTATGAAATTGGTTATAAATAATTGAAATAAAGATTACATTGTATGTTTTCCATCATGACAATATATATTAGGTTTTGGGAATAAACATTAAAAGAAAAATATGAGAGGAAAACTAGGTTTTTGGAAGAGAGCCTTTGGATGCCATCAAAATTGGAAATGAGAACTTGGGGAAGGAGTTAAGATGAAGAAGAAGATGTAACTTGGGGAGGAGAAAAATGGTAGAGAAGAAGAAGAAGAAGATGAGAGGAAATAGGTTTTTGGAAGGGAGATAGTGAAATGTGGAAATGAAATTCAAAATTGGGGTTTGGGGGGGTGTTGGGTTTAGACAGTCCTATAAGTAAAAAAATGGGTTGTCCTGAGTAATTTTTCCTCAAACCTGGGCTAGCCCCAATCCGGACTAGTCCTGATCAAATTTTGATGTGCCCTTACACTACCAGAATAAGTCGTTTTAGCGACGCCTAAAGACGTCGCTAAAACGACAATATTCGTCGCTAAAAATATTTAGCGACGAAGTTACCGACGTTTCTGGCTGGTCGCGAAAATGTTAGTCGCTGATCTTCTAAACGTCGCCAAACGTCGCAATTACCGACGTTTGTCGACGTATTTATACGTCGGTATAATGCCGACGTCTACCGTCGTATCGTCGGTGGCTTTGCGACGTAATTTATCGTGTCGCTACGCGTCGGTAAATTTACCGACGAATTACCGTCGAGTCGTCGGTGGTTTAGTGACATGTTCAAAGTCGCTAAACGTCGGTAAATCCTGAGAATTCCTGGGGATGATTACCGACGTGCACCGACGTTTACCGACGTCCTCCGACATATATTGACGTCGCTAAACGTCGGTACACTGGATAATATCGCTTATCTACCGACGTTTACCGACGCAAAATTACGTCGGAGGACGTCGGTAAACGTCGCTAAATCTGCAAAAAAATAAAATTTTTTTTTATAGAATATCTATTTCATCCTGCAGTTTAAAAAGCTAACAATTTCTCACTGTAGAATAGGATCCAAACAATCACAGAATGTCCATTTCTCACTGTACACAGGTTTCAGTCCCTATAACCAAGTCTACAACAATCACACAATGTCCAGTTCTCAGAATGTCCATTTCTCACTGTACACAGATTTCAGTCCCTATAAGCAAGTCTACAACAATATCACTTCACAATACGAAGCATTGTCGACTACTTTCCAACGATACTAATCCGAAATGGTATATAATAATCCAACACCGTCGATACCAGTCGAATGGCTTAATTGCCAAGTATGGGAACGAATGGCTCAGAACACAACCCAAAATTCATTCTAGCATACATTAGTGTGAATCATCTATGTTCTGTACATATGGTGTAGTATATGTTCTTACCGTATCTAGTATCTGAAGAATGTAACAGAATCAAGATGAACTCACATAATGTAATACTAAGACATCATCTACTACTATATAAGATATAGTGATAGGTTGTCGTATCATCATTGCCGAGAGATGAGGGTCGGAGGACAGTCAACATTATCTACGGATACATAGTTTTTGCCTCGCCAGTCGAATGGCTTAATTGCCAAGTATGGGAACGAATGGCTCAGAACACAACCCAAAATTCATTCTAGCATACATTAGTGTGAATCATCTATGTTCTGTACATATGGTGTAGTATATGTTCTTATCGTATCTAGTATCTGAAGAATGTAACAGAATCAAGATGAACTCACATAATGTAATACTAAGACATCATATATTACTATATAAGATATAGTGATAGGTTGTCGTATCATCATTGCCGAGAGATGAGGGTCGGAGGACAGTCAACCTTATCTACGATACATAGTTTCTGCCTCGCCAGTCAAATGACTTAATTGCCAAGTATGGAAACGAATGGCTCAGAACACAACCCAAAATTCATTCTAGCATACATTAGTGTGAATCATCTATGTTCTGTACATATGGTGTAGTATATGTTCTTATCGTATCTAGTATCTGAAGAATGTAACAGAATCAAGATGAACTCACATAATGTAATACTAAGACATCATCTACTACTATATAAGATATAGTGATAGGTTGTCGTATCATCATTGTCGATGGATGAGGGTCGGAGGACGTCGGTAAACGTCGCTAAATCTGCAAAAAAAAAATACAGAATATCCAATTCTCTCTGCAGTTTAAAAAGATAACCATTTCTCACTGTAGAATAGGATCCAAACAATCACAGAATGTCCATTTCTCGCTGTACACAGGTTTCAGTCCCTATAACCAAGTCTACAACAATCACACAAAATATGGGAACGAATGGCTCAGAACACAACCCAAAATTCATTCTAGCATACATTAGTGTGAATCATCTATGTTCTGTACATATGGTGTAGTATATGTTCTTATCGTATCTAGTATCTGAAGAATGTAACAGAATCAAGATGAACTCACATAATGTAATACTAAGACATCATCTACTACTATATAAGATATAGTGATAGGTTGTCGTATCATCATTGCCGAGGGATGAGGGTCGGAGGACAAATACTGCTCAAGTGAGCCAAAGGCATGCAGCCACTTCCCTCCCTCCATTCACCCTCTCCCTCTCTCACGCTATCAACGTCACAACTTTTCCACCTCAAGTTCTGATCAAGCATCTTCCTTCTCCTCTCCTCCACCATGGCTCTGGACCCATCTGCTCCTCCCTACTTCCCTTCTTCTTATTTGACTCTCTCAGTCACATATGATATCCAGCTCAAGTGTAGAGTCGGGGGAAAAGAAGTGGGCAGGAAGAGAAGGGGGAAGCAGCACAGCCGGCGACATGACCCGGAGGAATTACAGAGGTTTTCTTCAAATCCGTAGGAGAACTATAAGGATATTTCTTTTCATAACATGTCACCTTGTCAAAGACACTTAATGTGAATATCATGTTACCGCGGTGTCGGAAGACTAACATGTCATAATTTTCTAAGCCGTGTGTTTTGATATAATCCTCCAAACTCTTTCCTGTTATGTAGTAATACAAGATTACTACATAGGAGGAAAGAGTTGGGAGGATTATGTCAAAACACACGGCTTAGAAAATTATGACATGTTAGTCTTCCGACACCGCGGTAACATGATATTCACATTAAGGGTCTTTGACAAGGTGACATATTGTGAAAAGATATATCCTTATAGTTCTCCTACGGATTTGAAGAAAACCTCTATAATTCCTCTGGGTCATGCCGCCGGCTGTGCTGCTTCCCCCTCCTCTTCCTGCCCACTTCTTCTCCCCCGACTCTACACTTGAGGTGGATATCATATGTGGCTGAGAGAGTCAAATAAGAAGAAAGGAAGTAGGGAGGAGCAGATGGGTCCAGAGCCATGGTGGAGGAGAGGAGAAAAAAGATGCTTGATCAGCATTGTCTTCCGGATCGTCCTCATCAAGGCATAACGGGCTGCTCAGCGTGCTCAGCTTCTTCAACTTCTCGCTGGCTGCAGAGTCGAAATGGGAACGGGTCCTCTTTGCCGGTCCGGAGCTCTGACTCGCGTCACAGACGAGGAGGCTCGAGTACAAGGCGACAATGATGTTTATGTGAAGAAGAGGTACAAAATTTCTTTTCTTATGACCCGCGTCAGAGAAGGAGAGAAAACCGGTAGCGCGACGACGAGTGCGAGTCAAAGCTCCGGGCTGGCAAAGAGGACCCGTTCCCATTTCGACTCTGCAGCCAGCGAGAAGTTGAAGAAGCTGGGCACGCTGAGCAGCCCGTTATGCCTTGATGAGGACGATCCGGAAGACAATGCTGATTCAGTTTTGCCTTCCTTGGATGGTATTGATTCTGTAGATCCGTGTATAAAAGAGGAAGAGATTGGGAGTAGAGTGGTCCCGGAGGGAAATGAGAGATTGGAAGCTGGGTCAATATCCAAGAAGCGAAAGAGATTCGAGGATTCTGATAGGTTGTCGTATCATCATTGCCGAGGGATGATGGTCGAAGGACAGTCAACTTTATCTACGGCTATATAGTTTCTGCGTCGCCAGTCGAATGGCTGCAGGAACTATGTCCTGATCACCATGTCATACCGTAGATTAATACAAATGGAGCTGGAGCTGGAGCCAAAATACAGAAACCAAAATACAAAATACAGAATCTAAAATATAAAATACAAAATACAAAATACATAATCCAATTCCTGGGTTCGCCGAAAATACAAAACACTGTGAGAACGGATGGCTCAGAACACAACCCAACCGGAGAGGATACTCTGAAAGATCCATCTGAGTAGGACGTATACTCTGAGAGATCACCTTTACAAAAATGATATCAGTAGTGGGATTGAGTGCTGGAGGAGATATTATCAGAGTATACGTCCTACTCAGATGGGTCTCTCACCGTTACTATTTTTTTCTGACGGCATGGTGGATGTGCTCCGTTAACAGATTCTTGCTCTGAGCCAAAACTTTGTCCCGGAGCTCAAGTGGACATCCTTCGTGTAGAGCTCGAATGAGAGGTTCCTGACAGTATGGTGGTCTCCTTTGTTAAAGTATCCGTGCTCGTCCCACAACCAATGTGGGATGAGCACGGATACTTTGACAAAGGAGACCACCATGCTGTCAGAAACCTCTCACTCGAGCTCTACACCAAGGATGTCCACTTGAGCTCCGGGGTAAAGTTTTGGCTCGAAGCAAGAATCTGTTGAGGGAGCACATCCACCATGCCGTCAGAAAAAAATATTAACGGTGAGAGACCCATCTGAGTAGGACGTATACTCTGATAATATCTCCTCCAACACTCAATTCCACTACTGATATAATTCTTGTAAAGGTGATCTCTCAGAGTATACGTCCTACTCAGATGGATCTCTCAGAGTATCCTCTCTGGTTGGTTTTCGTACATCATTGCCGAGGGATGAGGGTCGGAGGACAATCGACTTTATCTACGGATACATAGTTTCTGCCTCGCCAGTCGAATGGCTGCAGGGACTATGTCCTGATCACCATGTCGTAGTCCAATACAATCCAGAGATTGACACAGTACTAATTCATATATGTAGTCCAATACAAATAGTCTAATACAAAAACAACCCAATACAAATAAGTACTAATAGCTAATGAGAACCACGCTGCTCACGCAAATGCTCAGTGATACGATCGCGCAACCACCTCAAAAAAGCGAGATCTTTGGCGTGAGGAGAGATGTCGTCCCTTGCAAGTGTTGTACGAATAGAACTCCCGGTCTTACTAGCTACCGGTGCTGGATGAATAGAACTCCCGGTCTCACTAGCAACCGGTGCCACTTCCTCCTTAACTGTAGGAGGAGCCACCTCAGCATTCACTATTTCCCTCAAACGACGTGCCACTCCTCGGGTCATGGGTGCCATCTGGTAAGATCGATAGTCACAAATAATATAATTGTAACATAAACAAGCTAAAGGAACCATCATATAATTTGAGTACATTTTTGAAAGCAGAGGGATGAGGGTCGGATGACAGTCAACTTTATCTACGACTACATAGTTTCTGCCTCGCCAGTCGAATGGCTGCAGAGACTATATCCTGATCACCATGTCGTACCGTAGATTAATGCAAATGGAGCTGGAGCTGGAGCCAAAATACAGTTGGTACTAACCTCAATAGAACAAACACTCTCACAGCTCAAAATACTAACACATGCTCACGCCTTACTCTTGTGACACTCCCTTTCAAACACAAACACACACCTATATGTTCTCTTACACATGTTGCCATGTTACCTGTAAAAATAGGAAACCCTTGTTGTCTATAATAAGACACTATTCTACAAAGAGAACCATACTGTAGAACTCACACTTAAGACAATAGATGAAGGAAGACTTATATGGAGGATCGATAGGGTTGAGCGATGTCATTTTATTCTACAAAGAGAACCATACTGTAGAACTCATACTGTAGAACTCACACTTTAACACAATTCTACAAAGAGTTGTCATAGGGTGTTGAGCGATGTCATTTTATTCTTTTCTTCTTCTTCTTCTTGGGATTTTTGAGTATTGGATCTTGAGACATATATAGCTAGAACTTACGAAGAATGGAGTACCATACTTCAACAAATAGATGTTGACTAATTGGTTCATATACTTGTTGTCTAAAATAAGTGTAGGAATGTTGCAAGGTGAAACAATGTATCAAACACTATATCGAAATCCAAACCCAATATGCAAATCCAAATTAATACGAAAATACACAAGTGTATGTAGGGGATTAAGTGTACAGAGGTGAAATACATATATATGCATGCTTGGAGGTGTCCACGTGTCCAACAAATGGACACAAAGTGTCCAAAACCTCACGAACACACTGTATCAGTGAACACATGGTCGTAATGTGTCTCCGTGTCCATTTTGGACACAAAAAACACCTCAATTAGGGTTAGGGTTTACCTTCAGTCTCCTCGCGGGGGTGGAGGAGGAGGAGGAGGACAAGTTCGGTGGTGGAGGAGGAGGGGATTAAGTGTACAGAGGTAAAATACATATATATGCAAGCTTGGGGGTATCCACGTGTCCAACAAATGGACACAAAGTGTCCAAAACCTCACGAACACACTGTATCAGTGAACACATGGTCGTAATGTGTCTCCGTGTCCATTTTGGACACGAAAAATATCTCAATTAGGGTTAGGGTTTACCTTCAGTCTCCTCGCGGTGGTGGAGGAGGAGGAGGAGGAGGATCTCGCGGTGGAGGAGGAGAAGGGGCTCGCGGTGGAGGAGAAGGGGCTCACCGGAGGGAGGAGAAGGGGCTCGCCGGAGGGAGGAGAAGGGGCTCGCGGTGGAGGAGGAGGATGAGCGGCGCCGGAGGGAAGGGGGTCGGGCTGTCGTCGAGGTCGGGGAAGAGGGGCGGGAATAAAAAATTTGGGGAGATGGAGAAATGAAAAGTCGAACTGAGGAAACCCTATTTAGCAGAAGTTAGCGACGTCCGTAAATACGTCACAAAACGTCGGCCTTCCTTTAATATTCGGCGACGTCTTATTCTTTGCGACGCTAAATGTAGCACCCAGTTTCTAAAATGAGGGTAATTTTAAAATTTTGTAATTATAATTATTTAATAATGATATTTAAATCATATTATGATTTTTGGTGATTTTTAGTTATTTTAAAACTATTTAAAACCACGACTTGTGATTTTGATGTTTTGCTAGTGCAACCTTAGAGATTACTTAACCTAGAGACTAACCATGATCATATGAGCCTAATCATAGGTTTAGAACATCAAGTTAGGGCTTTTTAGCCTAAGGGGTATTTTGGTAATTTACTAGAAATTATTTGGATTTATGTGAATTATTATTATATAATTATTGTCATGAGAGTCCCTAACCTAGTTTACCCTAATCTAGAGGTTAGCCACTAACCTAGAGATTAAAGGATAGCTAATTATCTCATGGCATTATTCACAAATATCTTAGAATACCTTTATTAGATATTTTCCTTAAAACCCTCAAAATATCCTTTCTTTACCTAGAAGTCCTTGCCTTCACCATGAAGGAAGGCAAGAGGACACCCCCCCTTGCCATGACCAGCCAAGGGCACCCCCTAGCATGCCCTCTTCCTATATGACCCCATCTATTCATTCCTATACAAATTTACATGTTTTAAAACCTAAAAAATTCCTATTTCCTTAAACCTTCATATCTTCCTCAAAATAGATCCAAACTCATCCTAGTCTTTTGCATTGGGTTCCTACAACCTAGATGGTGCTAAGGGAGGCTAGCAAGCTGGACACATAGCTGTGGACACCAACAAGTGAAGAGGACACCCCCCCTTCCATTGAAATCTTGAGTTTTCACTCAATAGGTAAATACCTATAAACCTAGTTAATATTGTGTTTTTCCTATATAAATGCATGCATATAGGTATACCCTAGCTGTGGAACAAGTTTGGTAAAATCTAGGGTTGGGTTGGTGTCCGTATCGGACACGTATCCTAGGTTGAAAAACCTTGTTTGATGAAATGCCTCAAAGAAATGGTTTTAGTGTTTTTGTAAAACAAATTACATGTATGTGTAGCCTAACATGTGTATATTATAACCCTAATCGACTGAGTCAATTTTAGTATAATTTGGACACGGGTTTAGGGCTTGGACACGCAGCACGAGACACCGTACGGGGCTCGTGCGGCTGCCCTGCTGCACGGGTGTCCTAGCGGACACGACACGGTACCCCGACACCTAAAAATTGGTGGGTGGGTGCGGGCAATGACTGACACCATGCCCAAGAAATTTCGTGAGCCCTCGATCAGTGTGCACGAAGAAATCGCGTGTGCACTGAATCAAGCCTTGCGCGCACAGTCGAAAAAGTCGACACTGATACGCTGTGATTTCTTTGGACACGAGACACGTGGACACGTTGCAGGCACACGTACGTGTAGCCCTACTCTGGGCGAACACAGGGATACGACCACGAGGTGTCTCGTGTCGTGTGTCGTGTCCTGGACCGACTCGTACACGTGCACGAGGCTGTGCGTGCTTGTGTGTGTCTGTGTGTGTTTGTGAGTGTCTAGACACGTTGTGTCCTGTTGTATGGACACCACCTGACTCGTGGGACACACTGACACGTGCAAGACACTTTACCAACCATTAATTTAGGTTTTTATATGATTTTCGAACTTAGTTAGGGGTTTTCCTCATTTTTCTGATACTGAGCACAGTATTCAGTTTTCTGATTATTTTTAATACGTTTTAATCGATTTAAATATAATTTTTGCAATAATTATATATGTGTACATGTCAGGGATATTGGACTACATGTCTGGGTTCAATGTGGAGAAGTTTGGTTGAGTTTTGGGTGTTTTCGAGTGTGGGATTAGGAGTCGTACTTGGGACAGCCTTATTTCCATTTCCTGTCATTTGAGTAACATGGCCACTTGGCCATGTTTGTAAAATACAGCAGGGGTTGTTTTTTTTGAGTGTGTGTGAGGAGAGTGTCTGGCATTGGTGTCTAGTATAAGGCCATGTGGTCTTGGCAGTGCTAGTGTAAATGGATGAATGAGTTAGTGTCTAGATAGGGTCTGATATCCAAGTGTATATTCATAGTGTATGATATATGTATGCCTATATGGGTTATCCTGAGATGTATGTGTAGGTATATCTTGTAGGTGCTATATAAGTGTACCTATATGAACTTTCTAATTGGGTCCATAGTGTCGATATGTAAGTATGTATGTTAGTGAATTAGAGTTAGAATGTGAGTAGGATTTAAATGTGAGTTAGAGAGGTATATGTGAGTGAATGGTTATATTGTATAGAATGGGATAGAGTGTGAATTAGAGTAGAGTTGAGAAACTCATAATTGGGGTATGGTATGTTAGAGAATTAGTGAGAGTATGAGTGTGTGAGGGTTTGGTGTAGGTTATGGATTAGGTTGATGGTTACCCTCATAAATTATAGTGATATATATGCAATGTATTATATAAGTATTGAGATAAGAGTATATATTATATGGTAGATATAGGTAGATGTCTTGATTTTGCAGGGATACCAAGACAGACTAAATGGACCATGTTTGACTTTCCTTGACCTAGATTATACTAGTTTGACTTTATTAGGCCTAGTTTAACCTAGTTGACTTTGTGTGACCTAAATTGACATGGCATGACCTTGATTGACTTATATTGACTTAGATTGACCTAGTGTGACTTAGTTTGGCTTGGTGTGAGTTAGTATGACCAAGTTAGACTTCTAGTTTGACCAATCTGGACTTGTTGACCTAGTTTGACTTAGACAGTTGACCAAGAGTTGACTTTGACCTAGTTGGCTTAGAATCATGTAGTTTGCATTACAGATTTCCATTATTTCTATTTGAGTACTTGAATAACCTATTTTACTCTAAATAGGACTCTGTGACACCAGTTCGGACATCCATTCATATCAGTCATACAGGGTGACAGGTGAGTACATTCTCTGATCATTTCATACTTGTTAGGATTTATATTCTTGCTCTAGATTACTTTACATGATGCTGTCACGTTATTATCACGGATTGGTACTATATGGATCTTGTCATGCGATGTTATCCCCCTCAGGGTGCATCAAATACAGTTAGCATGTACTTTTCACGAACATCTTGTATTTTATGTACACCTCTATTCATGTATACTCTTGTGCAATCTTGTACTGTCACTTCCCGTTTCCAGAATACGTATTTATTTAATATTTATCGTGCATTTGTTCTGTATTTAAATTCTTCAATTTCGTGCTTATTAATTTTCCTGTATTTTATTTTCTGCTTTTTCTTGGCTCTTGGTTCATTTCGGTTCATGGTAAACCAACTTGGTGTGGTTTGGTTCAACATGGAAACGAATGGATGGCTTGGATTTGGTGGAGAGAATGAATGGTGGAGATCCACTTGACCTTGATATAAAAGTTCTTCTTTCATTCTCTCTCTTCATTCATTCACATTTACTTCTCCACCAAACCCTAACCCACTTGTGAGAGGCAAGTACATCTTGCACACCATGAGGGATTTCATGTATCTCCATTTATTTTTAGTCTATGTTGTTCATCTTCTCATCCTCTACAAATTTAGGTCTTGAAGTTCTTGATTTTCATGGATGGTTGGGTGTAGATCTAAGTTTTAAGTTTTAGTTTTCGTATGGATTTTATAGTTTTGATCTATCAAACTCTGTTGTTTTCGAAAATAAGTAGTTCCATGTTGTAGAGAATTTAATTCTACTGAAGTTTGGCTTTTGAAAAGTTAGATTCCGATTTATTTTGAGAAAGTTATGGCCAAAACAATTTTGGTCAAACTTCTATGTTCATCTGCAGCATGGACCACATGTCGCAGTAGAGCCGCATAGATGTCGCGGTTGGGCCGCATGAGGCCGCATGTCGCAGTAGAGCCGCATAGATGTCGCGGTTGGGCCGCATGAGGCCGCATGTCGCAGTAGAGCCGCATAGATGTCGCGGTTGGGCCGCATGAGGCCGTATGTCGCAGTTGAGCCGCATGATGCCGCAAATGAGCCGCATGGGGCACATGTCGCAGTTGAGCCGCATGGTGTCGCAGTTGGGCCGCATGGGGCACATGTCGCAGTTGAGCCGCATGGTGTCGCAGTTGGGCCGCATGAGCTGTATGTCGCAGTTGAGCCGCATATGGTGTCGCAGTAGGGCCGCATGAGCCGCATGTCGCAGTAGGTCCGCATGCATGTCGCAGAATAGGCCACATATGCCTATTTTGGTTGTTTCTGACTGTTATATGTCCTATTTTGACTGAATTATGGCTAGAATTTCTTTCAACTCCCAACATGAAAGTTGTAGATATTTTTCTTGGCTTCAAGAAAGTGTTACCAACTATTTTATGCTAGTTATAGACTCGACCATGCTTAATACTAATTTGACTTTCATGCCTCGTCACGAATTGACCCCGACTATTACTTTGACTAATAATTGATCATGTGTTCCTAGTTGGAACCAAGAGACTGGCTAGTCGTCTTATTAAATTGAATGAATGAGACACGTTCATATTAATTATGAACTATTGTAATCGACTGGCTGATCCCGAATATTGATATACAGGCACATGCAGGCTTTAATTTATTTATTTATTTATTTTATAAAAGCAGCATGTGTACTTTATGGTCAAGGCATGATTACTCCGTGGATAGTTCTGATTGTTGCATTACGTTATGTAAGACCTGCAACCTAACCGCACTGGTATCGTTGTAGAGTTGTGCATATCGTACCCCGTACGAAAGTACTCATTTGAATGACCATGATCCACGGCATGGGATTTCACTCAACGTAGAGACTATTAAGTTAAATAAAATAATGATTGCATGGAGAGAATGGATTCCCGAATTCTTACATGGCAGCCCTCTTGGGATTAGTAGTGCCCGACAGGCCGGCTGGTCCCCACAAATACTGCAAATATGCCACACGGGCAGGGAGCGATATCTGGTTATATTATCTATTGTATATTGTATATTGATGACGGGCGTCCTGCTGGGACTCGTCTAATTCATGATTGGCGTAATTGATTGACTAGGTAAACTAGCCTTGCTTGCACATAGTAAGAACTGAGGAATCCCTATTGCATAATTCCAGGATAACTTGGAACTCACAGTAGCAAGCCGTAGTAGTTGAATGGCCGTTTAAATTAATTTGTTTGTGTACTGTATGTCCTCTGTTACCTAACTGAGATGATCAGAATGTCAGGACATGACGTGCCAACTTCTGTCCTTGTTTGGTTGGGAGGTTGGTTCGAAGTGTCGTGATACTATGTGAATCCCAGTAGAAAGCAGAGATCTATTTATCATATTTTTTTATTACTGGTTTAGTCCTTCATATCGTGCTCCCTTGTGGTACTTGCTGTTAGAGGTCTAACCTCTCTGGTTTTGCATGGCCAGATTTAGAGCCGGTCCCCGAGGATCCAGCTTACTTCTACCTCCACTATGGTCAACACTAGAGGGATGATCGCAGGAGGGCTCGAGTGGGTTTTCTTACTTCCCCGCTCGTTTTGTTAAATACTTTATACTTTGCCGTTTGGCACCGACATGTTAGTCGGATTGTTTTGTACCTACTTTTGCATAATTATAACTAAGTCAGGCTGCAGCTGATAACAATTGTGTATACTGACTACATCATCTGGCTGTGTTTTGTAAAGCCAGATATCAAGAACATTTTGACTGAGCATTTGGGACGCCTTACTGCTTTATCTCACATGTTCTCTATTTCTGTTTCTTGTTTGAATGATTGAGACAATAGATGGGAAGTGACCATAGTGAGACTTTTATGTAGTATGCACCCCCTCATCTTTAGACAGCATTGATCGTATTATACGGTATTCATCTACCCGTAATACGTAGCTGGCTGAGTCATTCCCCCGCTCTCCAGTATTCTGGTTCTGGGGCGTGACAAGGTTTTAGTGGTGGCCCATGCAGGTCTGATTTCAGACTTGTGGGGTGTTTTGATTTATAGGATGTCTCAATCACATATGTTCCCCCTTGATCTCATGATTCGTTGTTCTCAACTCTAGCTTGACATTCCAGTATCCTTTGACTTCATTGATCTTTTCTGTCCGGTCGTTTGATTGTTCTCTTGTCCCTTTTCTTAGGGGCACCTCGTCCGCATCTGTCAGGACTGGGCAACAACAACAACAAGAGCAACACGGACAACCTGACCATGTTGGTCAGCAACAAGGGCCGGTACTAACTCAAGAGACCATCCAAAAAGAAGTAATAGTGGAAGCCGCAGCTGGACCGCAGTATCCGGATGTTCCACCACCACCAACAGTTCCACCTACCCCTGTGGAAGTGGACACACCAGCCCTTCTGGAGATCATGAGAGGAATGATGGCTACCCAACAACATCAGATGTTAGCCCAGCAGCGCATGCACGCTCAGTTGCAGGAGCAGAACGTACTACTCAACCAAGGGTTGCAGACGGCATTGGAAAGAGGGGCGAGGCCAGAT
Organism: Iris pallida; assembly: GCA_029216955.1. Lineage (NCBI taxonomy): Eukaryota > Viridiplantae > Streptophyta > Magnoliopsida > Asparagales > Iridaceae > Iris > Iris pallida. Next base: position 9,791,775 of record JANAVB010030817.1, on the reverse strand, counting down.
TCAGGAGCATCAGCCAGGTTTTGTAAGTACAACCCCCATCGTTTCGAGGGCACGGAAGATGCCATCTCAGCAGATGCATGGCTTAAGGATATTGAGGCTATTCTGACAGCAGCTAAGGTGCCGGCAGAAGAACGTATGGATCAAGTGAAGTTGTTACTTCAGGATCTCGTACGTGATTGGTGGGAATCAGAGGAAGTAGGTATCAGACGTCCTGTTGCTTGGGACGATTTCACAGCAAGATTCAAGACGAAGTACTATGGAGTTGTGGCGCAGTTTGAGCTACAACAGAAGTTTATCAACCTCAAGCAGGCCGGCAAGACGGTAGATGCTTATGCAGTGGAGTTCTGCAGATTGAGTAGGTTCGCCCCAAAGATGGTAGCGACAGAGAGCCAGAGGGCTATGAGATTTCAGCAAGGGTTTCATTTTGAGCTCTTGCAATTGATAGAGGGACACAATTACCAGACTTTTGATGAGGTATTGACGGCAACCCGAAGGCATGAGATCACCGTTCAGAGGATCACGGCAAGGACTGGAGGTCAGAAGAGATCCCACAGTCAGATTGAAGGAGGAGGGGGAGCAGTTCCCCGAACAACAGTACCGTCTCCTGGCATTCGCATCCACGATATGGCGATGCGAGGGCCAGCACCACCCAGGCAGCAGCAGCAACAGAAGAAGAACCAGCAACCCCCGGCAGGCTGCACTTATTGTGGAAAGGTAGGACACACTAGAGATGTGTGTCGGACATTGAACGGGCTGTGTTTGATATATAGAAATCCAGATCATCGGGTTACCACATGTCCCATGAATTCAAGGTCAGGAGGGCCAGCGCAGCAGTTTCCTGCTCTGCCAGCACCAGGGGCAGGACAGTATCGAGGACCAGCAGTGGCAGTAAGACCATTGGCCCAGCGTCTGTTAATACCGCAAGCTCAGATATTTCGACAGCAGGGACCGCCGATGCAATAGCACCAGCATAGACCACTCCAGCATCATCAGGGAAGGGGCCAGCAGCAGCACCAGGCTAGGCCACAGCATGGGAACCAAAAAGGAGGTCGAGGGCAGGCATTCACTCTGTCCTTAGAAGAGGCATTAGCATCGGGAGATGTTGTGGCAGGTAACATTCTCGTCGCCTCATATCCCGCAGTAGCATTGTTTGATTCAGGAGCATCACACTCATTTATATCTGCACAATTTGCGACACGGCTAGGAATGGAGTTCGAGGCATTGCCAGAAAGGTTGAATATACTTACTGGCAATGGGCTCGTAGGAGTTAGTAGAGTTATTCTAGCGTGTAGCATTGTAGTTTGCGGGCATTCCTTACCCGCCCGGTTGATAGAATTTCCTGTTGGAAATTTCGACGTTATCTTAGGCATGGACTGGCTGAAAGACAGTCATGCGATAATAGATTGTCGTAGAGGGAGTATATCTTTTGATATTCCAGGCATGAAGAGGTTCACCTTATTCAGATCAGTGGCAACTCAACAAGAGCAGGGAGTAGTGACGACAATGGAAGAAGTTCAAGTTCCGAAGGTAGTTGAAGAGTTTCTGGATGTATTTTCTGAAGAACTTCCAGGTCTGCCACCAGTTAGAGATGTTGAGTTCAGCATAGAATTGGCACCTGGAACTAAACCGATATCAGATCGAGTTTACAGAATGGCAAATTCAGAGCAGACCAAGGTATATCAGCACATAGAGGAACTGAAGGAGAAGAAGTTCATCCAAGCTAGCATATCGCCATGGGCAGCACCAGTGGTACTTGTAGGAAAGAAGGATGGATCATCCAGATTATGCATTGATTACAGGAAGCTTAACGCGACAACAGTAAAGAACAAGTACCCATTACCCAGGATCGACGACTTATTTGATCAGTTGAGCAGGGCTAGAGTTTTCTCCAAGATAGATCTTCGTTCAGGGTATCATCAAGTGAGGGTTCGGAAGGAGGATATTCCCAAGACAGCATTCAGGTCGAAGTATGGGTATTATGAATTCTTGGTAATGCCGTTTGGTTTGACCAATGCTCCAGCAATCTTTATGGACTTGATGAACCGCATCTTTATGCCATACCTAGATCAATTTGTCGTGGTGTTTCTCGATAACATTCTTGTGTACTCTGCCAGTAAAGAGGAGCATAAAGACCACCTCAGGACAGTATTACAGGTTCTGAGGGAGAACCAGTTGTATGCCAAGCTCAGCAAGTATGAGTTCTGGACAGATCATATTTTATTTTTGGGTCATATCATATCAGGAACTGGAGTAGCAGTAGATCCCAAGAAGGTAGAAGCAGTAGAGAGCTGGCCAGTACCCAAGACCGTAGCTGATGTACGGAGTTTCTTAGGATTGGCAGGATATTACAGGAGATTCGTATCGGATTTTGCAAGACTTTCAGCACCCATGACCCGCTTGACACGGAAGGATGTGCCATTCATCTGGTCGGCAGAGTGCCAGGCATCATTTGACACCTTGAAGCAGAAGTTGATATCAGTGCCTATTCTTACATTGCCAGTTGGACCCGGAGGTTTTACAGTATATTGTGATGCGTCAGGTAAAGGACTTGGATGTGTCCTCATGCAGCATGGGAAGGTGATAGCGTATGCATCTAGGCAGCTTCGGGACCACGAGAAGAATTACCCAACTCATGACTTGGAGTTGGCGGCAGTAGTATTTGCTTTGAAGCTATGGAGGCATTACTTATATGGTGATCGAGTGGATATGTACACGGACCATAAAAGTCTGAAGTACATCTTTACTCAGAAGGAGCTGAACATGAGACAGAGAAGATGGTTGGAGTTGATCAAGGATTATGACGTGGAGCTTCAGTATCATCCAGGCAAGGCTAATGTGGTAGCAGACGCTCTTAGCAGGAGAGGCGGCGCATTTATGTTGACAACACAGAAGCACATTTTAGAAGACCTTCAGGAGATGGACATCGAGGTTATACTTCCTAGTGATGTAGGAATTATGGCGAGTCTACGAGTTCAATCCGACTTGGTAGATAGGATCAAGGCAGCTCAGGCACAGGACCCAAGGATTCAGAAGCTTAGGACAGAATGTGAGTCAGGGCTCAGAAAGGAGATGCAAATCCACAAAGATGGTATGCTTAGGTTTGGATCACGCCTATGTGTGCCTAGTGGAGATATCAGACAGGAAGTTATGGCAGAAGCTCACAGTTTCCAGTATTCTATACACCCTGGAGGGACCAAGATATCAAGCAGCACTTCTGGTGGAACGGGATGAAGAGGAAGATAGCTAGATTCGTTTCCCGTTGCTTGGTATGTCAGCAAGTGAAGGCAGAACAGCAGAGGCCAGCTGGGTTATTACAGCCACTTCCTATCCCGGAATGGAAGTGGGAGCACATCATAATGGACTTTGTGACCGGTTTACCGAGATCACCAAGTGGTAAAGATGCTATTTGGGTGATAGTAGATCGGCTTACAAAGGTGGCACACTTTCTCCCTTTCAGAGTAGGGCAATCTACAGAAAAGTTGGCAGAGTTGTATATGCAACAGATAGTCAGGCAGCATGGAGTCCCTGTCAGTATTGTGTCCGACAGAGATACCCGTTTTACATCATATTTCTGGAAGAGCTTACATCATAGTCTGGGCACCAAGTTAAGATTTAGCACGGCTTACCATCCACAGACGGACGGACAATCAGAAAGAATAATTCAGACTTTAGAAGATATGTTGCGAGCTTGCACCCTAGATTTTGGAGGATCTTGGGAGAGCCACCTGCACTTAGTTGAGTTTTCATACAACAACAGTTATCAAGCCAGTATCCAGATGGCGCCATTCGAAGCTCTATATGGTAAGAAGTGTAGATCGCCACTAGCATGGAATGATATCGGGGAGAGGAAGATGTTAGGCCCAGAAATGATTGTTCAGACAGTTGAATTGGTCAAGGGAATTAGAGAGCGACTTCGAGTTGCACAGGACCGGCATCGTCATTGGGCGGACCAGCATCGTAGACCGCTAGAGTTTTCTGTTGGGGACCACGTGTTCTTGCGAATCTCACCTACCCGTGGGGTCATTAGATTTGGCGTTCGTGGGAAGTTGAGTCCACGATACGTAGGACCATTCGTTATCCTTGATAGGGTAGGCGATGTTGCTTATCGTTTATCCCTTCTACCTTCGTTACGAGAGGTGCATGACGTGTTTTATGTATCTCAATTACGAAGGTATGTATCAGACCCCAGCCATATCCTTGATCATTCTGAGTTGGTTGTTGGTACCAACTTGTCTTACGAGGAGCAGCCGGTGTCCATTTTGGACCGGAGAGAGAAGATACTCAAGAACCGAACAATTAGCCTTGTCCGGGTTGCTTGGGGTCATCACTCATTAGGAGAGTCAACGTGGGAACGTGATGATGATATTCGATCACGGTATCCACATCTGTTTGACTCACAAGGTATATTTCTTCCCGTGTACCTTGATTGCCTTAACCCCTCATGCTTGTCACCTTATAGATAGAACTACTTGATATCGTAGATTGTTAATATAGATATGTTATCTGCTAGTTAAACATTGAAGAATGATTGCTTGCTCAAGTTTCTTGTACCTAGATCAGCTCGATTTTTCCTATCCTGCTTGGGTTTGAAATTTCGAGGACGGAATTTTTTCTAAGGAGGGTAGAGATGTCACTTTCCATTCCCAGAATACGTATTTATTTAATATTTATCATGCATTTGTTCTGTATTTAAATTCTTCAATTTCGTGCTTATTAATTTTCCTGTATTTTATTTTCTGCTTTTTCTTGGCTCTTGGTTCATTTCGGTTCATGGTAAACCAACTTGGTGTGGTTTGGTTCAACATGGAAACGAATGGATGGCTTGGATTTGGTGGAGAGAATGAATGGTGGAGATCCACTTGACCTTGATATAAAAGTTCTTCTTTCATTCTCTCTCTTCATTCATTCACATTTACTTCTCCACCAAACCCTAACCCACTTGTGAGAGGCAAGTACATCTTGCACACCATGAGGGATTTCATGTATCCCCATTTATTTTTAGTCTATGTTGTTCATCTTCTCATCCTCTACAAATGTAGGTCTTGAAGTTCTTGATTTCCATGGATGGTTGGGTGTAGATCTAAGTTTTAAGTTTTAGTTTTCGTATGAATTTTATGGTTTTGATCTATCAAAATCTGTTGTTTTCAAAAATAAGTGGTTCCATGTTGTAGAGAATTTAATTCTACTGAAGTTTGGCTTTTGAAAAGTTAGATTCCGATTTATTTTGAGGAAGTTATGGCCAAAATAATTTTGGTCAAACTTCTATGTTCATCTGCAGCATGGACCACATGTCGCAGTAGAGCCGCATAGATGTCGCGGTTGGGCCGCATGAGGCCGCATGTCGCAGTAGAGCCGCATAGATGTCGCGGTTGGGCCGCATGAGGCCGCATGTCGCAGTAGAGCCGCATAGATGTCGCGGTTGGGCCGCATGAGGCCGTATGTCGCAGTTGAGCCGCATGATGCTGCGAATGAGCCGCATGGGGCACATGTCGCAGTTGAGCTGCATGGTGTCGCAGTTGGGCCGCATGGGGCACATGTCGCAGTTGAGCCGCATGGTATCGCAGTTGGGCCGCATGAGCTGTATGTCGCAGTTGAGCCGCATATGGTGTCGCAGTAGGACCGCATGAGCCGCATGTCGCAGTAGGTCCGCATGCATGTCGCAGAATAGGCCACATATGCCTATTTTGGTTATTTCTGACTGTTATATGTCCTATTTTGACTGAATTATGGCTAGAATTTCTTTCAACTCCCAACATGAAAGTTGTAGATATTTTTCTTGGCTTCAAGAATGTGTTACCAACTATTTTATGCTAGTTATAGACTCGACCATGCTTAATACTAATTTGACTTTTATGCCTCGTCACGAATTGACCCCGACTGTTACTTTGACTAATAATTGATCATGCGTTCCTAGTTGGAACCAAGAGACTGGCTAGTCGTCTTATTAAATTTAATGAATGAGACACGTTCATATTAATTATGAACTATTGTAATCGACTGGCTGATCCCGAATATTGACATACAGGCACATGCAGGCTTCAATTTATTTATTTATTTATTTTACAAAAGCAGCATGTGTACTTTATGGTCAAGGCATGATTACTCCGTGGTTAGTTCTGATTGTTGCATTACGCTATGTAAGACCTGCAACCTAACCGCACTGGTATCGTTGTAGAGTTGTGCATATCATACCCTGTACGAAAGTACTTATTTGAATGACCATGATCCACGGCATGGGATTTCACTCAACGTAGAGACTATTAGATTAAATAAAATAATGATTGTATGGAGAGAATAGATTCCCGAATTCTTACATGGCAGCCCTCTTGGGACTAGTAGTGCCCGACAGGCCGGCTGGTCCCCACAGATACTGCAAATCTGCCACACGGGCAGAAAGCGGTATCTGGTTATATTATCTATTGTATATTGTATATTGATGACGGGCGTCCTGCTGGGACTCGTCTAATTCATGATTGGCGCAATTGATTGACTGGGTAAACTAGTCTTGCTTGCACATAGTAAGAACTGAGGAATCCCTATTGCATAATTTCAGGATAACTTGGAACTCACAGTAGCAAGCCGTAGTAGTTGAATGGCCGTTTAAATTAATTTGTTTGTGTACTGTATGTCCTCTGTTACCTAACTGAGATGATCAGAATGTCAGGACATGACGTGCCAACTTCTGTCCTTATTTGGTTGGGAGGTTGGTTCGAAGTGTCGTGATACTATGTGAATCCCAGTAGAAAGCAGAGATCTATTTATCATATTTTCTCATTACTGGTTTAGTCCTTCATATCGTGCTCCCTTGTGGTACTTGCTGTTAGAGGTCTAACCTCTTTGGTTTTGCATGGCCAGATTTAGAGCCGGTCCCCGAGGATCCAGCTTACTTCTACCTCCACGATGGTCAACACTAGAGGGATGATTGTAGGAGGGCTCGAGTGGGTTTTCTTACTTCTCTGCTCGTTTTGTTAAATACTTTATACTTTGCCGTTTGGCACCGACATATTAGTCGAATTATCTTGTACCTACTTTTGCATAATTGTAACTAAGTCAGGCTGCAGCTGATAACAATTGTGTATACTGACTACATCATCTGGCTGTGTTTTGTAAAGCCAGATATCAAGAACATTTTGACTGAGCGTTTGGGATGCCTTACTGCTTTATCTCACATGTTCTCTATTTCTGTTTCTTGTTTGAATGATTGAGACAATAGATGGGAAGTGACCATAGTGAGACTTTTATGTAGTATGCACCCCCTCGTCTTTTGACATCATTGATCGTATTATACGGTATTCATCTACCCGTAATACGTAGCTGGCTGAGTCATTCCTCCGCTCTCCAGTATTCTGGTTCTGGGGCGTGACATGTACTCTCATGATCACGTGAGCAAACATGATAAAAACCTCTTGTGCAAGGTAACGTAACTTGACTGGATCCTTGTGTATTGATTGGGGAGGGTGAGTAGGAAATGGTTATGTGATCAAAATTCCATCTTGTGAAATCTTGTGAAATCATGTATATGTCCATAGTACACTCACGTATGATGGAGTTACCCTTGTATTGTCCTAACCCGTTTATATAACCATATCATGCTCTAAATCACAGGTTACCTACAGTTCTTACTTATCATATATATAGATATTTCCAGTTATCAAATCTCTCTCGTTTTTATATATATTCTTTACAGTCCATGTATCTTACTCTATGCATGCTTTATATTTCCCAACATGATATGAACTGCGTGAGATGTATTGTGCTCGTTCCTGTCCTGACTGGACCTGTTGAAAATATTACAGATGATGATGGTGACTGTCCTACCTTCTATGGGACACATGAGGGTGACCTTCAGGAGCCTGAGGAGCATCTAGCTCAGTAGAGGGTGCCTAGTCTAGTCTAGTGTTTATAGTTTTCATTTTGTATCGGATTGTTCCGATTGTTAGTTGTGACTTAGTTATATTTCAGGTCTTGTATTTATTTGTGTTGGACATCTACTTGTGTGGTGTGATAACTCTATTTATATTCAGTTTCTTCCTTTTATCTGATTCCATATCATGCTCTATCTTTCCTAGACTTGTGTTTGAGATATAGAGTTGAGATGTTATGTTATACCTCCGTGCGGAGATGACAGGTTTATATATCTTATTTTTAGATGTTAGATGTTATAGATGACCTATACAGCGTTCTACCGCCGATACTGCGGCGTAGGCTGGATGTACCCATGTTTTCGTGCCCCTAATCAGGGTGCGGGTTGTGACACGTTTTTGTGGTGGTCCATGCAGGTCTGTGTCGTAATTAGTGCGATCTCGTAATGGTGCTCGACTTAGAGTACTAATTACGAGCCTGCAATTAGGACGTAGGACCTAGGACATGATAGGAGTTTCTCAATCACACCTAGGAAAATTTTCGATCTTTTGATTATCATGATTACTTCCCTTGTATTAAATTAACTGTCCTTCCTTGATAAATCTACTCATGTGCCATATTGATCTCTTTGTTTCAATTCATCTCCAGGATGATGAAGACGCACCCGCAGGCCACTGGATCGAGTAGCTTGTCCGATAGATCTGACCAGGCTGAGGATGAGGTTCATGAGACTGCCTCCAGTGATTCCACTATCTCGGAGACCCCGGCAGTTGCACAGGGAGGTCTACTACCTCTACCCCAGAGGGTTTCGACCGTTGTTCCAGGGATACTGCCGCCACCACCACCGATACCGACGGATACACATCATATGTTCCTTCTCCTTCAGCAGATGATGGAGACTCAGCGGACCCAGGCAGAGGCATCGCAGCGCCAGTCGGAGGCGTCACACCGTCAGATTGAGATGCTGAGGCAGAGCATGGAGAACTCGTATCAGCTTGCACTGGCAGCAGTGGAGAGAGTGGCACCGGGTACAGTGCAGGGCCCTACTGGCCAACAGCCGTACCAGCAGCAGTCTAGGCCAGGGACAGTATTAGACTTTAGGAAGATGAGCTCCAGGGACTTCACGGGCACGAAGGGCATCCTTTATGCAGACGACTGACTAGAGGACATGCAGCGGAGTATGGAGCTAGCAGAGCTTCCTAGAGCACTCTGGGTTTCGGTCGCAGCCAGCCGATTCTTCGACATTGCGCTGACATGGTACCGCACGGATCCTCATGCGTCGGTGAGAGGGCTGACATGGGAGAACTTCCGGAGGCTCTTCAAGGAGAAGTTCTTCCCGGACGTGGCTCTTACAGCATTGGAGGGCCAGTTCGTGGGTCTAGTGTAGGGGAACTCGTCGGTGGACGAGTATGCAGCAGAGTTCTTCCGCCTTAGCAGGTTCGCTCCCGATATGATCCAGGATGAGGGGCAGAAGGCTCGTAAGTTCCGTAGGGGACTTATTCATGCAGTGCGCACCCGCAACTCGGGACGCCGTGACGCGATGTTCGATCAGATATTGATGGACGCACAGATTGCAGAGGAGGACTTCGGCCTCAAGCCGAAGAGGGACAGTGATACCTTAGGGGCTAGTTCTAGTGCAGGGACAGCCAAGCGCCCTCACATACAGCAGAGGCCAGTTCAGCAGCCGCTTCAGGGCCAGGGACATATACTTCACCAGCAGGCACCCAGGCAGCAACAACACCCTATATGTAACTTATGTAAGAAGCAAGGTCACGGATGGGACGACTGTAGGAAGAGGCAGGGCCTGTGTTTGCTTTGTGGTTCAGCAGAGCATCAGTTGAGGGAGTGCCCCAAAAACTTGGCACGATTGGCTCAGGCAGCAGCAGGAGCTAGGGCTCCGACAGGGCAGCAGACGGGACCACCGTTGCAGACTCAGCAGCAGAGGTTTGTCCAGCATCAGCAGCAGGCCAAGGGAGGCCAGCCGGGGCGAGCTTTCGCCATGGCAGTCGATGATGCACAGGCAGAGGAAGAGCTGATTGCAGGTTCCAACCTTTTCGATTCTATTTTCGCATTTGCCTCCTTATAACTGTCTTGAAATTCGATTCTATCTGTTCGTTGTAGTTGATAAATTTTGTTCGAATATTTCATTATGAGTTATTTTCTTCTGAGATAAGTCGTATGGGCTAGGTCATCTCGATTATGGTATCTAGAGTCTTCTATAGTCATGTTAGCTGGCATAGTGAGGACATATAGTCAGATTTTGGACGTATTTCTCGGGTGTGGGAATTTAAGGTTTTTGCGGCCAGGCATGCGGCAATGCGAAAATTTTAAATACCATGATTCTAGAGGTATGTACCTTAGTCGAGGACTCTGTGAATATCGTAGCCTTGCTCACTAGCATGACGAAGATTCCGAGTATCATGATTTTGGACAGACGCATATGATTATCGGACTGTGTGTTTGAGACTGTGATTGTTGGGGTGTTTAACCTAGAAGGAGTATGACCATTCTAATTTCGAGGACGAATTTTTTTTGAGGAGGGTAGACTTGTAGCACCTAGTTTCTAAAATGAGGATAATTTTGAAATTTTATAATTATAATTATTTAATAATGATATTTAAATCATATTATGATTTTTGATGATTTTTAGTTATTTTAAAACTATTTAAAACCACGACTTGTGATTTTGATGTTTTGCTAGTACAACCTTAGAGATTACTTAACCTAGATACTAACCATGATCATATGAGCCTAATCATAGGTTTAGAACATCAAGTTAGGGCTTTTTAGCCTAAGGGGTATTTTGCTAATTTACTAGGAATTATTTGGATTTATGTGAATTATTATTATTTAATTATTGTCATGAAAGTCCCTAACCTAGTTTACCCTAATCTAGAGGTTATCCACTAACCTAGAGATTAAAGGATAGCTAATTATCTCATGGCATTATTCACAAATATCTTAGAATACCTTTATTAGATATTTTCCTTAAAACCCTCAAAATATCCTTTCTTTACCTAGAAGTCCTTGCCTTCACCATGAAGGAAGGCAAGAGGACACCCCCCTTGCCATGACCAGCCAAGGGCACCCCCTAGCATGCCCCCTTCCTATATGACCCCATCTATTCATTCCTATACAAATTTACATGTTTTAAAACCTAGAAAATTCCTATTTCCTTAAACCTTCATATCTTCCTCAAAATAGATCCAAACTCATCCTAGTCTTTTGCATTGGGTTCCTACAACCTAGAGGGTGCTAAGGGAGGCTAGCAAGCTGGACACATAGCTGTGGACACCAACAAGTGAAGAGGACACCCCTCCTTCCATTGAAATCTTGAGTTTTCACTCAATAGGTAAATACCTATAAACCTAGTTAATATTGTGTTTTTCCTTTATAAATGCATGCATATAGGTATACCCTAGCTGTGGAACAAGTTTGGTAAAATCTAGGGTTGGGTTGGTGTCCGTATCGGACACGTATCCTAGGTGGAAAAACCTTGTTTGATGAAATGCCTCAAAGAAATGGTTTTAGTGTTTTTGTGAAACAAATTACATGTATGTGTAGCCTAACATGTGTATATTACAACCCTAATTGACTGAGTCAATTTTAGTATAGTTTGGACACGGTTTTAGGACTTGGACACGCAGCACGAGACACAGCACGGGGCTCATGCGGCTGCCCTGCTGCTCGGGTGTCCTAGCGGACACGACACGGTACCCCGACACCTGAAAATTGGTGGGTGGGTGCGGGCAATGACTGACACCATGCCCAAGAAATTTCGTGAGCCCTCGATCAGTGTGCACGAAGAAATTGCGTGTGCACTGAATCAAGCCTTGCGCGCACAGTCGAAAAAGTCGACACTGATACGCTGTAATTTCTTTGGACACGAGACACGTGGACACGTTGCAGGCACACGTGCGTGTAGCCCTACTCTGGGCGAACACAGGGATACGACCACGAGGTGTCTCGTGTCGTGTGTCGTGTCCTAGACCGACTCGCACACGTGTACGAGGCTGTGCGTGCCTGTGTGTGTCTGTGCGTGTTCGTGAGTGTCTGGACACGTTGTGTCCTGTTGTATGGACACCACATGACTCGTGGGACACACTGACACGTGCAAGACACTTTACCAACCATTAATTTAGGTTTTTATATGATTTTCGAACTTGGTTAGGGGTTTTCCCCATTTTTCTGATACTGAGCACAGTATTCAGTTTTCTGATTATTTTTAATACGTTTTAATCGATTTAAATATAATTTTTGCAATGATTATATATGTGTACATGTCAGGGATATTGGACTACATGTCTGGGTTCAATGTGGAGAAGTTTGGTTGAGTTTTGGGTGTTTTCGAGTGTGGGATTAGGAGTCGTACTTGGGACAGCCTTATTTCCATTTCCTGTCATTTGAGTAACATGGCCACTTGGCCATGTTTGTAAAATACAGCAGGAGTTATTTTTTTTGAGTGTGTGTGAAGAGAGTGTCTGGCATTGGTGTCTAGTGTGAGGCCATGTGGTCTTGGCAGTGCTATTGTAAATGGATGAGTGAGTTAGTGTCTAGATAGGGTCTGATATCCAAGTGTATATTCATAGTGTATGATATATGTATGCCTATATGGGTTATCCTGAGATGTACGTGTAGGTATATCTTGTAGGTGCTATATAAGTGTACCTATATGAACTTTCTAATTGGGTCTATAGTGTCGATATGTAAGTATGTATGTTAGTGAATTAGAGTTAGAATGTGAGTAGGATTTAAATGTGAGTTAGAGAGGTATATGTGAGTGAATGGTTATATTGTGTAGAATGGGATAGAGTGTGAATTAGAGTAGAGTTGAGAAACTCATAATTGGGGTATGGTATGTTAGAGAATTAGTGAGAGTATGAGTGTGTGAGGGTTTGGTGTAGGTTATGGATTAGGTTGATGGTTACCCTCATAAATTATAGTGATATATATGCAATGTATTATATAAGTATTGAGATAAGAGTATATATTATATGGTAGATATAGGTAGATTTCTTGATTTTGCAGGGATACCAAGACAGACTAGATGGACCATGTTTGACTTTCCTTGACCTAGATTATACTAGTTTGACTTTATTAGGCCTAGTTTAACCTAGTTGACTTTGTGTGACCTAAATTGACATGGCATGACCTTGATTGACTTATATTGACTTAGATTGACCTAGTGTGACTTAGTTTGGCTTGGTGTGAGTTAGTATGACCAAGTTAGACTTCTAGTTTGACCAATCTGGACTTGTTGACCTAGTTTGACCTAGACAGTTGACCAAGAGTTGACTTTGACCTAGTTGGCTTAGAATCATGTAGTTTGTATTACAGATTTCCATTATTTTAATTTGAGTACTTGAATAACCTGTTTTACTCTAAATAGGACTCTGTGACACCAGTTCGGACATCCATTCATATCAGTCATACAGGGTGACAGGCGAGTACATTCTCTGATCATTTCATACTTGTTAGGATTTATATTCTTGCTCTAGATTACTTTACATGATGCTATCATGTTATTATCACGGATTGGTACTATATGGATCTTGTCATGCGATGTTATCCCCCTCGGGGTGCATCAAATACAGTTGTCATATGTTTTTCACGAACATCTTGTATTTTATGTACACCTCTATTCATGTATACTCTTGTGCAATCTTGTACTCTCATGATCACGTGAGCAAACATGATAAAAACTTCTTGTGCAAGGTAACGTAACTTGACTGGATCCTTGTGTATTGATTGGGGAGGGTGAGTAGAAAATGGTTATGTGATCAAAATCCCATCTTGTGAAATCTTGTGAAATCATGTATATGTCCATAGTACACTCATGTATGATGGAGTTACCCTTGCATTGTCCTAACCCGTTTATATAACCATATCATGCTCTAAATCACAGGTTACCTACAGTTCTTACTTATCATATATATAGATATTTTCAGTTATCAAATCTCTCTCGTTTTTATATATATTCTTTACAGTCCATGTATCTTACTCTATGCATGCTTTACATTTTCCAACATGATATGAACTGCGTGAGATGTATTGTGCTCGTTCCTGTCCTGACTGGACCTGTTGAAAATATTACAGATGATGATGGTGACTGTCCTACCTTCTATGGGACACATGAGGGTGACCTTCAGGAGCCTGAGGAGCATCTAGCTCAGTAGAGGGTGCCTAGTCTAGTCTAGTATTTATAGTTTTCATTTTGTATCGGATTGTTCTGATTGTTAGTTGTGACTTAGTTATATTTTAGGTCTTGTATTTATTTGTGTTGGACATCTACTTGTGTGGTGTGATAACTCTATTTATATTCAGTTTCTTCCTTTCATCTGATTCCATATCATGCTCTATCTTTCCTAGACTTGTGTTTGAGATATAGAGTTGAGATGTTATGTTATACCTCCGTGCGGAGATGACAGGTTTATATATCTTATTTTTAGATGTTAGATGTTATAGATGACCTATACAGCGTTCTACCGCCGACACTGCGGCGTAGGCTGAACGTACCCACTTTTTCGTGCCCCTAATCAGGGTGCGGGTCGTGACACTAAACGTCGCTGAACTAATAAAACTGGCGACGTTTTCCGACAAATCAACGACGTTGGTTTTTATTACACTAAAGGTAGTCGCAATATGTCGATGTTTGTCGCTATCAGCGACGTATTATGACGCATACTTTTGGAGTCGTTAAATCCAACAAAATTAGCGACGTTTTAAGTCTGCGTCGCTAATTTCGTCGCTGATATGACTTATTTTGGTAGTGTTATAATAGCCTATGATTTAAATATTAGGAAACTTTTAAAGATGTACCATAGATGGAAGTCTATTTATTTGATGTTTAAATTATAACTAGAAAGATGTTATTAGACACTATAACAATACAAATTCAAGTAGTGTTTATCAATTAACAGTGAATGATTGGTTAGTTGCTACTTTAGTTTTCGAATTTTTTAATTGTTTTGGAACATTACATGTATTTTATTCGGAGTTTATCATCCAACTAGTTTTGACAAATATCATTAATATTTCTTATTTATTTGAAAAATATAGACGTGTTCCTGGTTCTGATTACGTGGAAAAATGTAAACTATTGGTATAATATTTGTATTTTATATTGTTTGATTGCGGCTTTGGATCCTAAAATAAGATGGTGTAAGCATATTGTTAAATAATTTCTGTGAAAATATGAAGAGTGAGATAGGTAGTAAAAAAAACATAAATTAAAGAATGTTTAGATGTTCTAATTAGTTAGTATAAAGAAAAAAAGTTATGGCGAACAGACCCGCTTAAACCCTTCATGATAGTACTCTCTCTTGTTTAAGTTCTAAGTTATATCATACTAAAAGTATATATAAAGGAAGATACAAAAACATTCTTTCCTTACAACTCAAGAATTTTAGTGGTATTTGGACTTCTATGATAAAGATGACGACGATTCTGAAACATATTTTTCAATTTTAGAGTGATGAAAAGCACATGAGAAAACTTATCATATATTTTCTTTTTCGTCATGTGATCTTCTAATAGTTCCGGTGTCACGGTAGCAACAAAATCTTATTTAGTGTAGTTCAAGAATGCTAACCAAGAAGAGAAGAATAGTGCTACCATAAATTTTGGAAGTCTACGTTTGGTTCATGATTGGGTTCGTGCAAAAAACTGACTCAACATTGAAAAGATGAAATTGTCGACGTTAATGAATTGGACTTTCAAGCTCTTACTATAGATGACACTACATAAGTTGAATAATGAACTTGCAAAGTCTTATAAATAAAGATCAGTTTCTCTTAAAGTCGAAGATTTGAAGATATTGAAAACCGTCATCAATGATTCAAAAAAAAGTTGGACATGAAAAAAGTTGACATAAGACCGAAGATCAAATTTGTTGGAGTGGGTGGGGTTTCCAACCTATGTGGAGAAGACCCCGGAGTGCGACGAGCGCCATCTGTGTGTTAGAGAAGCTCGGGGAGGTGACGAGGCCATTCGGAGACGAAGAAGAAACTCGGGAGCCATATTTTTACATTCTGGAACAGGGGAGGCAGAATTCTGCCCGAATTCAGCCCCCATACAGAATTCTGCCCGAATTCTGCTTTTTGGTTCCAGAACTGTTCTGGAAGGAGAACACAGAGTTCTGGCCGAACTCTGTGTGTCGGGGCTGAGCGGATTTTTAGGGTAATTTCTCACCGTTGGATCATATCTGATGGTCCAGATTTTGCTGCGGATTAGGAAAGTTAATATTAGGTTATTTCTAACCCTAATCATTGTAG
The DNA here is from genome assembly GCA_029216955.1 of Iris pallida. Classification (NCBI taxonomy): domain Eukaryota; kingdom Viridiplantae; phylum Streptophyta; class Magnoliopsida; order Asparagales; family Iridaceae; genus Iris; species Iris pallida. The sequence continues at coordinate 9,775,639 of JANAVB010030817.1, read as the reverse complement.
AACACACAAAAAAATTATAGAGGAAGGAGGCAAGAGTGCCATTGCAACTTTGGGAGAGAAGACAGAGGATTGAAGGTCTTTTTCGGAGGAGAATCGGATTCGGGTAATCTTTACTCGTCGTTCTTGTTCTTCGTAGCCTTGTAATCATTGCTCTTGCTTCCAAGTGTTGTGGGGATCCGATTTGGATCGGGAGAAGTTTGTAGAGGGTGTAATTCTTCTATTTCATTAGTGGAGGCTTCTCAGGGTTGGACTCTGATCGTCCCGTGGTTTTTCCCGCAAGGGTTTTCCACGTCAAAAATTCTCTGTGTCTGCGTGGTTGTTTTTGGTGTTTTGGTTTGTGCGTTGTTTGCTCGGTTCTCTCGCAGGTACTCTCTAGTTTGGAAAAAGGTTTTCCGTATTTCTTTCCCAACAAAGTGGTATCAGAGCCAGGTTCTGAAATTCAGAAGGGTGTCAGGAGTTGACAGAAACTAGAGAGGAGAGATGGATGCGAAGCCGGTGTGCATGATGAACCTGAACGGCACCAACTATCACTATTGGCGGAGCAAGATGAAAGATTTGTTGTTCGTCAAGAAGCTGCATCTGCCCGTATTTGTATCCGAGAAGTCCAGTGATAAATCCGAGGAGGACTGGAAATTCGAGCATATACAGGTGTGCGGATATATCAGGCAGTTCGTTGACGAGAACGTGTATAACCACGTTGCCAATATTGAGCACGCGAAGACGTTATGGGATAAGCTGGAGTCTTTGTACGCGAAGAAGACCGGGGTAAACAAGTTGTTCCTGATCCGGACGATGATGGGTCTGCGGTACAAAGATGGGGCGTCTATTACGGATCACTTGAGTGATTTCCAGGGCATGGTCGACCAGCTGTCTTCAATGGGAGTCAAGTTCGACGATGAAGTTCAGGGACTGTGGCTGCTGTGTACATTGCCAGACTCGTGGGAGACCGTACGAGTATCTATGATCGTTTCTGCTCCAGAGGGCATGGTTAGTCTGGAGTTTGCCAAGAGCGGGGTGCTGAATGAAGAGATGCGGAGACGTTCTCAGGGCACTTCATCCACATCCCACCACTCAGAGGCATTGGTTTCAGAGAGCCGCGGAAGGGGTAAAAGCAGGGGTCCAGGTGGTGGCAGAGACAAGAGCAGAGGGAAGTCCAAGGGTCGTTACGAGGACTCAGAGTGTTACCATTGTGGTAAGAAGGGCCACATCAAGCGGAACTGTTTCGCTTGGAAGAGAGAGAAGAAGGGCGACAAGGGAAAGCAAGAAGAGAACACTACAGCGGCGGCCTCGATGCATGGAGGCGATGTGATCGTCGTAGGTAATGAGGTCATTACAAACCTCGCCTGCTATTACAATTCTTGGCTGGTGGACTCAGGGGCTTCAGCGCATGTATCTCACAACAGGGCACTATTTGCCACTTACACAACAGGCGACTGTGGAGTGTTGAAGATGGGCAATGGAGATGTGTCGAAGGCGGTTGCCGTTGGAGATATGCATTTAAGAACGAAGATGGGTGCGATTCTTGTTCTCAAAGATGTTCGTCATGTCCCTGATATCCGTTTCAACCTGGTGTCGGTTGGAAGGTTGGATGACGAGGGATTCTTCGGTCTCTTCGGGAATAGTCAGTAGAAGCTTTCCAGGGGTTCGATGGTGATTGCCAGAGGAAGCAAGAAGTCCGGTCTCTACTATATGGAGGGGAGCGCACAGGGGGCACAGAAGGTGAACGCAGTCAGTGATACGTCTACCGAGTTGTGGCACAGACGGCTCGGCAATATCAGCGAGAAGGGGATGAGCTACTTGGTGAACAGGAAAGTGATTCCAGGGCTCAAGTCTACAAAGTTGGAGAAGTGCAAGCACTGTTTAGATGGAAAGCAAAATAGGGTGTCTTTTCAAAGTCACCCAAGTTCAAGGAAGCCGGCGTTGCTCGAGTTGATTCACTCGGATGTTTGCGGTCCTATGAAGGTAAAATCTATTGGTGGTGCATCTTACTTTGTAACTTTTATTGATGACTGTTCCAGGAAGGTTTGGGTCTATGGCTTAAAGACCAAGGATCAGGTGCTGCCTACTTTCAAAGAGTTTCAGGCCTCTGTTGAAAGAGAGACGGGCAAGAAGTTATTGTGTGTTCGGTCCGACAATGGCGGCAAATACATCGGTCCCTTTGATGCTTATTGTAGAGAGCAGGGGATACGACACCAGAAGACTCCGCCCAAGACACCTCAGCTCGATGGTGTAGCGGAGCGCATGAACAGGACACTGATGGAGAGGGTGCGGTGTTTGTTGTCAGAAGCAAACTTGCCGGGCAGTTATTGGGGTGAGGCTCTTCTCACAGCTGCTTATGTTATTAATTTGTCTCCTAGTGCTCCTTTGCAGGGTGATGTGCCTGACAAAGTATGGTACGGCAAAGAGCCGTCATACAATCACCTGCGAGTGTTTGGCTGTAAGGCCTTCGTGCATATACCGAAGGACGAGAGGACCAAACTTGAGCCGAAGACGAGGCGATGTGTCTTTGTCGGCTACGGTCGGAATGAGTTTGGCTATAGACTCTACGACCCAGTGGGAAGAAATCTCTACAGAAGCAGGGACGTGGTGTTCGTCGAGGATCAGACCATGACCAACACTCAGGATTTCGAGACGCCTTCTGAGGCTGAGGAATTGCCTGAGTTAGAGTCATTTTGCTTCGAGCAGTTTCCAGAGGACATCGCAGATGATCCAATTATGGTGGAGCCAGTACATGGAGTTTCTCCCAACCTTGATCATCAGCTTGTTGATGGTGGTCAGGGTGTCCCTTAGGAGGATGAGCATGCCGGAGAGGCAGTTCCTGAAGGGGAGGAGGCTGTTGGTATACAGCCAGCACCAGTGGCTCCACTGAGAAGGAGCGACAGAGATCGTCGACCATCTACGAGATACTCACCGGATGAGTATGTGCTATTGACTGACGGGGGAGAGCCCGAAAGCTTTGCAGAGACTATGGAAGACGAACACAGGCAGGAGTGGATGGAGGCTATGCAGGAGGAGATGAGTTCCTTACACGCCAATTCCACTTATGAGCTGGTGCGGTTGCCAAAGGACAAGAAGGCTTTGAAGAATCGATAGATGTTTAGAGTGAAGCAGACGGATGATGCTACTCGCCCTCGATACAAAGCGAGGCTGGTAGTTAAAGGCTACGATCAGCGGAAAGGCGTAGATTATGATGAGATCTTTTCGCCTGTCGTCAAACATTCGTCTATTCAGGTGGTGCTAGCATTAGCAGCCAGTCTCGACTTGGAGGTCGAGCAGATGGACGTGAAGACGGCATTCCTCCACGGTGATCTTGAGGAGGAGTTATACATGGAGCAGCCAGAGGGATTCTGTAAAAAGGACAAGTCACATTTGGTCTGTCGGTTGAGAAAGAGCTTGTATGGTCTGAAGCAGGCTCCGAGGCAGTGGTACAGGAAGTTCGAGTCGTTTATGGGGGAGCATGGCTATGCATGGACGACGTCGGACCATTGTACATTTGTGAGGTATTTTGTCGAGGATGATTTTATCATTTTATTGCTCTATGTAGATGATATGCTATTAGTGGGTCGGAATGCCACTAGGATAGCGGAGCTGAAGCGCCAACTGGGCGCGGCCTTCTCTATGAAGGATTTGGGCGCAGCGAAGACTATTCTTGGGATGGAGATCAGCCGAGAGAGAGAGTCCAAGTTGCTACATTTGTCCCAAAAGAAGTACATTCACCGGGTACTTCAGCATTTCGGGATGGACGGGTCGAAGAAAGTGAGTTGTCCCCTTGCGGCTCACTTTAAGCTCACTGATGAGCAGTGTCCATCTACCGAGGACGAAAAGGAAGATATGGAGCGGGTTCCATATGCCTCAGCTGTGGGAAGTCTTATGTATGCTATGGTGTGTACGAGGCCAGACATCGCTCATGCAGTTGGCACAGTTAGCAGGTACCTTTCAAATCCTGGAAGGGTACATTGGAGTGCGGTCAAGTGGATTCTACGATACCTTCAGGGCACTGCCGATTGGAGACTTTCTTTTGGTGGTGACGAGCCGAAGCTGGTTGGGTATACTGACGCTGATATGGCTGGAGATGTAGACACGAGGCGATCGACTTCGGGCTATGTGATGATGTTTGCTGGAGGAGCGGTATCGTGGCAGTCGCGGTTGCAGAAGTGTGTTGCCTTGTCGACGACAGAGGCAGAGTACATTGCGGCGACGGAGGCTTGCAAGGAGTTGTTGTGGATGAAGAAGCTGCTGCAGGAAATAGGACTGAAGCAAGAGCAGTATACTTTGCTTTGCGACAGTCAAAGTGCTATTCACCTTGTGAAGAACCAGACATTTCATAGTCGGTCCAAGCACATCGAGACTCGGTATCATTGGATACGGGATGTGGTTGAGAAGAAGGATGCGGCGCTTGAGAAGGTTCATACTGATGACAATGGAGCGGACATGCTCACGAAGGTTCTTCCGAGGAGGAAGTTTGAGTACTGCAGGCAGATCGTCGGGATGACGATATCCTCCCCATAGTTGTACGAAGGGGAAGATTTGTTGGAGTGGATGGGGTTCCCAACCTATGTGGAGAAGACCCCGGAGTGCGATGAGCGCCATCTGTGTGTCAGAGAAGCTCGGGGAGGTGACGAGGCCATTCGGAGACGAAGAAGAAACTCGGGAGCCATATTTTTACATTCTGGAACAGGGGGGGCAGAATTTTGCCCGAATTCTGCTTTTTGGTTCCAGAACTGTTCTGGAAGGAGAACACAGAGTTCTGGCCGAACTCTGTGTGTCGGGGCTGAGCGAATTTTTAGGGTGATTTCTCACCGTTGGATCATATCTGATGGTCCAGATTTTGCTGCGGATTAGGGGAGTTAATATTAGATTATTCCTAACCCTAATCATTGTAGAACACACAAGAAAATAGAGAGGAAGGAGGCAAGAGTGCCATTGCAACTTTGGGAGAGAAGACGGAGGATTGAAGGTCTTTTTCGGAGGAGAATCGGATTCGGGTAATCTTTACTCGTCGTTCTTGTTCTTCGTAGCCTTGTAATCATTGCTCTTGCTTCCAAGTGTTGTGGGGATCCGATTTGGATCGGGAGAAGTTTGTAGAGGGTGTAATTCTTCTATTTCATTAGTGGAGGCTTCTCAGGGTTGGACTCCGATCGTCCCGTGGTTTTTCCCGTAAGGATTTTCCACGTCAAAAATTCTCTGTGTCTGCGTGGTTGTTTTTGGTGTTTTGGTTTGTGCGTTGTTTGCTCGGTTCTCTCGCAGGTACTCTCTAGTTTGGGGAAAGGTTTTCCGTGTTTCTTTTCCAACAAAATTGAAGATAATTTTTGCTTACTTTCAACTTAATAAAGTTTCTTTTATTTCCATTAATTGTTTTTTTTTCCCTTTTCTACTACTATTATTTTTTTAGATAGTACAGTCCAAGATCCAAGTCCAAGCCCAAATCTTTTTTTTAAATAATCGGTCGGCCTGGACCCAAACCAGACCTAGCTCGAACTGGACCACCTCAGGCCGGATTTGTAATGCTCCGTTCTTAACGGAGACATTATGTATGTATATTGATATCGGTTTGCTGGCTCAAGTAAGAAAAAGCCTTCATTAAGAGCTCGAATATTGGTATGTTTAATTGACTTTTCTTTTTCTTGATTATTTTTATTAATAGTAAATATATTGTGAAGGCTAGGAAAATACATTGAGGACATATTGAAATATATTGAAATATGTAGAAGATTGTTGGTTTTGTTCTTAACTCAAGTCAAATATTAGTTGGAAATTAGAACAACCCCTTGTGTATTTCTGTTTCATGAAAGTGAAGATGTTTTGGCACCACACGTTTGATTACATGAAACTGAACATGTTTTGGCTGTTACAACCAGTTGAGTTCTGATCGAATGCAGAGGCTATACGTGGACTTATATAGCTGGTCTTATTGCACTGCGGCTATGAAATCTTTAATTTTCCATCATTTAAATTCCAAATTTATCCATGCATTAATATTAATGGCACTTCTAAAATGTCATCTTGCAGCACTCCTCTCTCCAAGCATGCAAGTTAATGTCAGATTTAATGCAAAGGTAGATTTGAAATTTGAACGATAGAAAATTAAAGAGGAGTGCATGATGATATTTTAGAAGTGTCAATAACAACACCATTTTTTAATAGCTAATATATTTAGAAGTTTCTCATTAGTCAATAACATAATGTTTCTTGACAGATAATGCTTGTAAATGTGATATTAAGTGGTTCTGCAGCCCAAAAGTTCAGAACCATGTCCTAAAAGACAGGTAAACTTAGATGCTGCTCAGGAGGGATGCCAGTCGCCAGTTACGCATTATCTTAATAAAAACATGGTATACAAAAAATTATTCTTAAGCAGCAGTTGAACGAAATGATAAACTGAAGACTTTGATTTCACTAAAAACCCATTATCATGAGAAAGGCTACACTTCTCGGCAGTACTCAAAAAGTATACAAAGGAATGTTACAGAAAATTAGTATAGTAAAGTCTACATTGGCGACTTGTTAGCGTGGAAGACTGACCATTTTCTAGGGAAAAGAACTAATTCCCAGATGGCTAAAAACATGACAGAATGATTACAAGCAAAAATGATAAAAGCAAATGGAAATCAAGATGTGGAACGACAAAGCCATGAAAGGAAAGAAACTGCCACTCCCTAGCCTCCCACAACAAAAGAAAAAAAAGGCCATTTGTTTCTAAAGAAGAAACCACATACAAGCTGAGGCAGGGTATACTACACATTTGTATGAAATGCCACTGCGCTGATGTGAAGCGAGTCGAGCATCATTAAAGAACTGGCACACCGATGAACGTAGAACCAGAACCGTCAATCTAAGAGGATAACAAAGACAGCACAACAAGCCTACAGTGTCATATAAGTTAACAAACAGGTTATCAGTCTAAGGAAGCTTCTTCACCTCCTGTTAGAGCTGAGGCAAGCCAATCTGATACTGAGGCCTGAATCTCCGGTTCCACTTGTACATTGAAATGAAGAGGAGTCACAGCAATCTGTCCAACGTCACAAGGAAAAATTAAATAGCGGATCAGCACAATCATTACATGATAGGGGGAAAGATAAAGTTTCCGAACTCACAAATCCATTTTCCAGTGCCTTGAAATCAAGGTCTTCATCCAAAGCCTCATGTTCCTTCTCCAAGAACTGCAAGGGGAAAACAAGTAGCTATTGATTCAACTCTCTTAACAATCCGAAGTTTTCGTGAAACTTGTGAAGAAAAGCACACACATGCGGAGACATGTGCATGCACAAAAACACACACAAGCAAAGAACATCATATTCCTAAGCCAAAATAGCAGTGTTCTAAAAATCGGGCTAGGCGCTAGGCGCCGACCCACCGCACCGAAAACCACCTAGGCGGCAGGCTAGGCGGGCCTAGGTGGCTGATTTTTCTTGAATTTTTTTTTCTTTATTTTTATTCTTTAGTTGTATTGTGGATAATTTGTTTTGGTTTTAAGATATGATTTGGATTTTAGAACATTGAAATTTCAATTTTCAAATTCCAAAATTCCCCCCACCCCCCCCCCCCCCCCCCCCCCCCCCCCCAAAAAAAAAAAAAGAAAAAAAAGAAAAAGAAGCCAGGCGCCTCCACCACACCAAGTCTGCCTAGCGATTTTTAGAACACTGCAAAATAGTGTCCCTAAGTGATGAGGTGTTATATGCTCTAGCCATCTGCAATTCCCTTCTTGCATGTGCGTAATCTAGTATTATCCCAAAGAAAGCACCTCTTTTGGTGATTGTAGACAAGATGATACATCTACACAAGAAAAAGTTAACCATAACTACCATACTGTTGTCTATTAAAACTTGAATATGATTTACAGGTACCTCCATCCGATAGTACTTTTTCACCACTCCTCGTTGAGACTCAGGTTTTCCTGAAGCTGCAACTGATTCTATCTCAACATTTTTCCTTTGAGTAGTAAGGCGACGAGCTGCACCCTGAAAATGTGTTTATAATCAAATAAGCCAAACCAACTTGAGGGTTTGACACCATTGGATAGAAAAGTATAGACACGTACTGCTGCAGAGGCATCTCGGCTGAGCTGTGCAAGCTGGACACCAAGGCTTTGCTGCATAGACATATATTGTCCAGCAGAAGGATTCCTGTTTGCAGACACAGCTTGCCAACTTAATGCAGGCATGCATAAACTCTGCCTAGTCACCTTGAAGCCCTGTCAAGATTATAAGGTATGAAGTTGCAGAAATCTATATAAGCTGATTGGTCATGGAAACAAAATCTACGACATGACCTACAAAAATAATACAAATACACAGTAATGTCGGATAAACAGATAGATAATGAATTGCATATTCCAAACTTTGTTACATTGCCAGTGTTATAAGTCAGAAGCATGTTATTACCAATCCAATATAATACTAATGTCCAATACACTATTTTCTACGTGCATATTTGCTCTCAAAAAACAGAACTTTTCAAGGCAATGGATGTTTCTATCTGATTTAGTGACACTGACATGCTCAGTGCTCGATAATGATAGTTGTACAATCCTCTTAAGCAGTCAACACCTACCAAATATTCTCTTTATGTACTACTAATGGATTTCGATAGTTTCTTGCAGGCCTCTGTGAAGTTTAACTGGATGAGATCCCACTTTTGCTCTCCATCATTGGTACAGCCCATTTATTTGATATCTGATGACTGATGATAAAACTCACTCATAGGTGTGTTTGGCACATGGTTACCTGTATTCACCATGTAGGTAGCGTCCAACCATCCACTAATGCACCATCCTGAATGGGAAATGTCAGTGAATCAGTCGTGGACATCCACATTCCGAAAAGCGAAGACAGCATACAGTTACTTGCATCCAAGCATTTATAGGGTAGAAGATGTAGTTCTTTTAGTTGTTTTTCGTTCTAGAGTCCAAGTATTGCTTCTTTTTTAAAAGACATTATCGGGTATGATGGTTTAACTTATGAATCTTTTTTTAGTTTTGATTTTTTTCATGATGTTATATTATGGTAGTTGAATAACTTTATTCTTAAATATACATTATATATTATATTATGAATTTGCTCCTTAAAATTGTTCAAGTTCCGGGTATACATATTGTGTTCCGATTCTTCCTAATAAGGTAACGAGGAAGCGTACACCCAATATACTGCGTACAGGGACCATGTTTCCATTTATGTTCCGTGTTACTTAGTTTCCTTGGGTTTCTTTAAACTTTTGGAATCTAAAAGAAACTAGGTCTCCAACCTTAACTGTTCTTTGTTAGGTTGAAACTACAAAAAGGAAAGGTGGAAGTTTACAGTAATAAATTATTAAAGTTGAGGGTTAAAAGATGGGTGTTGGGGTTTTGGGAGCTACTAAAATAACCAATTGGATAACTAATGTTCTCTGTGAGTTCCCCCTATTTTCGACGGTTGCTAGAAAACAATTCCAATACTTACCATTTAATGGTGGGTCCTAATAGTTCCCAATTGAACTTTAAGAAAAACCAAAGCAGCAGCAAGTGGAAAGTAGACATAATTTCTCTTAGTTTCCTATTTTCCGTTTTCACACACCCATAGGGTAGTAGTTGGTACTTTCCCATTCCGCAGCCAACTGCACCTGACCTGACTAGAGCAGGATTTGGGTCTTGACTTCAATGACTTGGATTCTAAGGTTCAAATTAGCAAGGGACAACCCTCAGACTTAGGCGCTTTGACCTGCCAACCTCACACAAAAATTGCAAAGGTAAACTCCTTGGTGTGTGTGGGGTGTGGATGTGGTGTGGTGCATGGGTGGGTGGGTTGGGGGGGGGGGGGGGGGGGGGGGGGGGGGGGGGGGGGTGGGTTTGGTTTGCATTTCAGGTGTGTGTTAAAACCTGAAGTTCTTCAAATACGCAATGCCTTTCTCAAGTGATTTTACCTAAACAGCTTCATTAGATTAGGCTTGGCAATAACAATGCAGTTCAAATGTCCAAACACAGTCAATGAGTCATGACTTTAGTCTTTCAGACGAAGAACATGTAAAGCTAAAAGTGATGAAATTTTTGATGGATCTTGCGATTTCTTCCTTACATGAAGTAAAAAGGAAATCTTTTAGGCCTATTAATGTATGCTTTTTAATAAATAGAAGGTGCATTTTAGTGTACCTTCTAAACACATGTAAATGCTTAATGTATGCTTTTTTAATAAATAGAAGGTGCATGTGAGAACCATCAAGAGCATTGCCATTTCCTTCTTGCCATTTAATGTATGCTCTTTTAATTATGCAAGTCATTTTACAATATTAAATGTCTCATCTTTGGATTCAGTAAAAAGCATACATTAAAATGTCAAAAAGGAGAGATTCATGCATCCATTTTGGCTGATGTGATCTAAAAGGTGACCTGAAAAAGAAATCTTTTGATCTGTTAAAAGCACCAAAAGATTATGTTTGGTTCAGCTTCTAAATATGAGTTCTCTAGGGGTTTCAGAGTCTCGGACTCCATTCACAATTCTCTCTACAACTAGTTTATGTTTCATCCAAGTATACATGCAACCAAAAGTCCCTTAGTATGCCAACAGACTCTAGCACGATCAAACTCCCACCTCATTGCTTGAACATTGAATGTGGCTAATGGATAAATATAATGATCAAGTCTTAACATAATCCAGCGCATCAAATATTAGTTTCTCAGAATATGGACTAAGAATTTGTTCATACAGACTAATGAATAGTGTAGATAAGTGATAGAGTTTTAATATGGAGTTCAAACTTTTCAAACCTTCATAATATCATATGAACGAATACCTTGTTGGTTGAAGGAGAGGAAGGAATTTCTATGTTCAGGAGGCAAGTTTTGGGGAAAGTTCCCTTTTCTATGTCCCGAATAGCAGCATGTAATAATGGTAAACAAACATCAACTGCGTCCTTGAAATCACTTTCTTTACTTTCATCCTTCCTCCTATAAAATTTAAACACTATACAATAAGAAGGCATGCATGGATCAAGGAACAAGCAAAGAAAAATCACAGAGGCCACCAGTTACCAGCTCAATGAGATTGAAATTGAAGGTACTCCCCACATGAATGCCTCTTTAGCTCCAGCAGTAGCACCCGAGTAGAGGCTATATGGAAAGTTACAGTAAATAAGAAGACCATTGTCTTGGTACAGGATATAATAAAACAAACAAGAAAGCAAGGTTCACAGTATCGGTATCGGAATCGGTATCGGACTACTCCTATGAGTATTGGTATCAGCGATATCGGTAGGATCGGCGGTTTCGGATCGGAGTATCGGATTTTTTGGTATCGGAAAACAAATAATTATTAATAATTTATTTACATTTAAAAACATATATTTTATACATTTAGGCATATTTTTAAGTATTTTCAGTGTTATTTCTTAGTAGTTTTGAAATTAAATAAAATATTAGTCACCCTTACCGATTGGTTTACATACAATAGATTGATTTTCTTCTTTTACATGCTTTTACAATCTTATTATGCTTTAAACCCTTGATAATTTGTCTTTTTCGTTTAATTTTCTTTGTCGAATTGACCGAAAAAGAGACTCTCAATGTCGGTATCGGTCAGTATCGAGTATCGGTCGGTATCAGATCGGGGCATGCCAAACCGTATCAGTATCGGCCGTATCGGATCGGTATCGGCCGATACTTTAAACCATGCAAGAAAGTAGACCTGCACCCTAATTCATTTCATATGAGAATGAAGTACATAAAAAAGTGAAATACCCAGTTCTTTAAACAGCTGTAGCAGTAGCATATGGCAAAGAATGACGCTAACAGAAGTGTGTTTCTAAAAGCGAATTAACCTATTTTCTATTGAAAACGTACCTTTTAAGTCCAAATTCCAAAACCTACAAAAAATATATCAGTAAAAAGAGAGAAAAATTGGAGAAGTATCGTCTCAAATTGATTCAAACGTATTTACTTACAAGCCATAGTAAATAAACAAATTTATCTCTATCACCAACAAATTTCCTGAGCTAACAATAAATTATCTAAAGAAGGTAAATACAACAATACAGAATAAGCTAAAGTGAACGATGTAGTTTACAACAAAACAAGTAGTGCATATATCAAACCAAGTAATAACATACAATAAACTAGCAGTAAATAAGTTAGTTAACTTATTAGTACAAGTAACTAACATCTAAGAAAGCATAAAAGTGCTTATTAATAGCTAAAATATAAAATCATTAGCAAATATTGTGAAATACGATGCAGGTACTAGAAGGCTAGGACTAGGAGGGGGCCTAGCCGCGGCTTAAGTTGGGCCTAGGTGGCATTAAATATTCTCTAAAAGAGTAAGATTTTAACAAATGAGGTGATTGTTATTCATTACCGTGGGGATTACATTGGCCTATATTAGGTAAGAAGAGCTCTAAAAGAACTAAGGTGGAGCTTGGATGCACTAGGATGGTATCTAGACAGACTGAGGCAAGGCCTAGGCAGGCTTAGTAGACGCATAATACCAAAAATGGGCAGCAGACCGCCTATGGAAGTTAGCCCAATCCAAAGAAAACATACAATTGTGTCTGGAGGTGTAGAGAGATCCTTAGTACCTTTGCAGGTGCCTTTCATAGTATCAACTATCAAGCAAGAAATTAAAATTAGCAAAATGCTATAACTAATAAAAAAACAACTTATAAATGTTCAAATTCCAAATTGACATAGCGGGTCGCTATAGTGAACCCTAAAGTGTCAGTCTCCAATATCGCTATTATAGTGGGTACTATAGGCCCAACCTGTGTATTTGGCAGTAGCTCGCTTTTAGTGTTGCAGAATGGTGCCTGCATCGCTGTAGTGCTTTATTTATAACTTTACAATTACCTCTACAAGATTATAACTAACAAATACATATAGGAATAGAAGATATAATACAATAATAAAAATATAGTGAAGTGGCTAAAAAACTCAAGTAGAAAGAACCTTAAATTCCAGAATGTGTACAATAACCTCTTATATGCCAAGGAAACAAAATAGGAGGAGACCCTTACATGTGATGGCCACAGCTTGATCCCCTGTTTATTCCACTCACAACCTATATGGTGAACCAAAATGTAGCAAGGGATGTTAGAAATAAATATACATGCTTCATTTATTTTCTTTTAAATAGTTAAGCATATACCAGTGCTGGCCTAGACCAAGAGAACAACGCCCCAGATAAAGCTAAAGATACGCAATCAACAGGTGTGCCTGTTCAAATCCAAATATATAGTAAAAGTTTGAATATAGAAGGTCAGTAAGCTATAAATGCTCAAGTATGTCACATGTACATGCTGAGTTATAATACAATAATCCTTAGAATATTTCTTGGTAATGAATCATATAATGATGGTACAGTAACACTAACATTTAAACTAATTCAAATTACCTGATGATAAAAATAAATAAAAAATGAGCATAAGCGAAATACATGGAGAGCAGCAATAAAAATTACCAGAAACTTCAAACGCTGTGGCACCATTCATATCTGTAGAGTTCACACACAGAGTTTCACCTACAGTAACTGAATGCCCAGACAAAGACTTGTCCCTGCTTAAATAAAAAAATCACACTTAAGGTAGATTTTATAGTGTTGAAAATAAAGTGACTGCATTTTTGCTTGAATGGGATAATTTTATTATGGTTCAAGGCCTTAAAATATATAAGAGCTTACAAAGACAAAAATGACTAGCTAGCTAGGTCATCAAGAAACTAAGTAATAAAGACAAAAGTGGCTAGATAGTAAGCTTGGCCATCAAAAAACTAAATAAACATTTTATTTTCTACACTCCCACGTAGGCTGAAACTTGGTAAAAGCAAGTTCAGCTTGGAGAGTTTGGAAAAGGAAAAAAAATCTGTAAATCATCTGACGGAGAATCAAAACCGAAGAAATATCAAAGGAACATGAGAGATCGTCTCATAAAAGCAAGTTGGGGTTTGAAAACTAAAGAAACCCCAGAAGAGAGAGAAAGAAAGTCATGACTTGGAAAAAAGAAATCCCGTAAGAACTAAGAAGTCAAAACTAGAAAGATAGTCGGACTTTACAATTGCCCAGAAGAAATATCCAAAGAAAGCACGAAAGAGTGAGTTGCAGGCATCTAGGGCGCGCAAAAGAGAGTTGTTGATACACGTTAGTGCTCAAAGAGTAGGTGTATGAAAACACTAAACCAAGAAAAGTAGTCAAATCAAGTTGTCCTCATTAATGGTTGTGATGCCCAGAGAAAGAGAGATGGGTAGAGTCCAAACAATCCCCTTTAAGTTGACGGAGAAGAAATGCCAACTTGAACAAGTTGCAACAATTGAGGGATCACAGAGTCATACAGTGGTCCCACTCCCCACTTCCCCCCTCTCTTTTTTCCTTCTAACAAATCAGCAAACAGAGAACAAATATAAAGAAAAACAAAATTAGTCTTCTCCAGTCATGCGAGGTCGCCAAGAACACAAGGAATCCACCGTTGTTGAAGAGGCAGCAAGCCAGAGTCGGACACGCTGGACAAAAAATCCACCATAATAGCTGACACGTCGAGTCGACCAAAATAGAACCATAAAATGTGTTGACATGCTCTGTCCACCACAAAATGTGTCGAACATGTTGTGTCCACCATAGATAGTGTTGAGAACTAATAAGGGATTTAGTCCCACATTGGAAAAATGTAGTATGAAGAGGAGCTAGACTCTCTATAAGTAGTGGAGTAGACAATCAATAAAAATACAACAATTATTCTCTACAAGGTATCAGAGCCATAACCACAAAAAAAAAAAAAAATTTCAACCCGCCCAAAGCCAACCCCCCCTGCCCCGACGCCCCCCCCCCCCCGCCCCGACGCCCACCCCCCCCGGCCCCGCCGCCGCCGCCCCCTGCCGCCGACGACACCCCCCTTGCTGCCCCCCCCCACGCCGCCCCCCCGCCCCCCCGCCCACCCCCTGCCCCCCCGCTGCCCCCCCCCCTTGCTGTCCCCCCCCTTGCTGACCCCGACGCCCCACCCCTGCCCCCCCCAACGACGCCACCCCCCCCCCCAACGACGCCCCCCCTCTCTCTTCCGACCACATCTGCGGCCGACCCCCCCCCCACAAACCCTAATTTGCGAGCGCGATTATGTCAACGATTATTCGAAGATGGATGGCTGTCAAATGCTTTATTTGCACCTTCTGTTCCTAGATTACGTCCTCCGGAACTACAAATGCTTTATTTGTATTCCGTTCTCGATCTGCAAATTATGTTCTACATGCGTGCGCCAGTGTTGGCCACGTTAGCAGCGCATTCGTAAGGTCTCTGTTGGAGACTTTACATAAAGACGAAGCCGACGAAGCCGACGACGACGACGAAGCCGACGACGACGACGAATCACAATTGAAGACGCCATGGATTCGATCAGTGGTAAACTGACAGCAGAAGAGATGAAGGCCTTGGTTGATGATATTTTATCAAAAAGATTAACCGAGACAACCCCACGTGTGATCCATACTGATGTGGATCCGTCACCCTACAAAATGGGGAAGCTGGACAAGCTGGAGACGAAGTTGGAAGGAACGTCCAACTACTTGAAATGGTCACGACAGGCACTGCGGACGCTCAAGGGACGAGGCTTGGTTGGCTACGTCAATGGCCAAACCAAGGCGCCAGATGATCCCTCCTCAAAGGAGTTTGCTATTTGGGAAATTGTCAACAATGTTGTGGCTGGATGGTTGACAGCCTCCTTGACCGACCAGGTGTCAGGCAATGTAGAGGCGATGGAGGCTGCTGCTGATATATGGCGGACTTTGCAGGATATGTGCTCAGGCTCAGACAATCTTATGCGGGTCTTCCAACTGCAGGATGAACTTGATAGGGTGGCCCATGACGACCGTACCATCTCTGAGTACGCCGCACTGTTGAAGAAATACTGGTCTGATCTGGATCACTATGATCCTCTTAGGATGGAAGATGCACAAGTCGAACCAGCATTTGCGAAACATTTCCAAAAGTTCTTTGATTATATTTCGCGACAACGGATGATGAAGTTCTTGAAGGGTCTTAACGCTGCGTTTGAGCATAGAAGGAATGTACTCCTAGCACAGCCCATGCTTCCAACCTTGGAAGAAGCCATAGCTGCCATGGCACAAGAAGAGGCTCGATTGAAATTGATGTCCAACAATGGCTCTTTCCAGGGGGAGCGAGCCGCTGTTGACATGTCTGCCCTTGCCGCCTTCAATCAGCCTCCCTCTGTGGCAGGTGTTTGCCACAACTGTGGTGACTCAGGACATTACATCAGATTTTGTCCAAAACCCCTGCACAGTCAGTTGAGTGATCGTGGACGGGGCCGCGGAGGACGTCGAGGTGGTAGAGACGGTTATGCTGGTAGAAGGAGAAATTATTCTGGAGGACACAAAGCTAATCTGGCGGAGGAAGGGGGAGACAATCACCTGGCTGAGTTAACCCCTCTTGAGAAGGAGTTCCTCGCGAGGTTACGCAGCACGAAGCTGGGTTCGGACGGCAGTCATGGGGCGTCATCTACCTCGGGGGACCACATCACTTGCTTTGCCCAAACCAGCACAGGTATTCCTGCGCGTGCTCTTGCAGCAGCTGTCCACCAACCAGGTTGGATTATGGACTCTGGGGCATCTCGCCATGTCACGGGGTCCCGCGGTGAGTTCCAGGACTATACTCACCTACCGACGTCGGAGAGCATTCAGACTGCTGATGGTAACTCCAGCCCTGTCATGGGTAAAGGCACTGTCACATGCACCCCTTCTCTCACTCTCACCAATGTCTTACATGTTCTGTCTTTTCCTGTCAATTTTCTTTCTATTAGTGCCATTATTCTTGATCTTAACTGTATTGTTTCCTTTGACATTCCTACGGTGACTTTTCAGGAGAAGGGAACAGGACGACGACTAGGGGCTGGCACATGGCATAAGGGGCTGAGGTACTTGAACAGGACTGGACTGGACAAAGCATTAGCATCTCTGGTAGCAGACACACCACCGGAAGATTCACGACGCAGTGTAGAAGATGAATTGCTACTCCACCGCCAGCGTGTCGGTCATTCTTCTTTTAAAATTATTAGTCGAATGTATCTGTCCTTAAAACAAAGGGCTAATAAAGAAAAGTTATTTTGTCATGCTTGTGAGTTGGGTAAACATACCAGAAGCACGTATGTGAGTTCAGAAAGTAGAAGTTCTGCTGCATTTGATATGATACATTCGGACGTATGGGACCCTTGTCCTACAACCGGTATTAACGGTTTTCGATGGTTCGTCACTTTTATTGATTGTTACACTCGCGTGACATGGGACTACCTTATGAAGAATAAAAGTGACGTCTTTGAGGCGTTTCGAGACTTTCATCGCCGGATAGAAACTCAATATGGCACTAAAATTAAGTGCTTACGGTCTGACAATGGGACGAAGTATACAAATAAGAAGGTTGCTGAGTATTTATCCACTCATGGAATACTACACCAAACTTTCTGTGCCTATACACCGGCACAAAATGGTGTGACCGAACGGAAGAACAGACACCTGCTGGAGGTCGTACGGACGATGATGTTGGCTATGAATGTCCCGGAACACTTATGGGGGCAGACGGTGTTAACGATATCTTATCTCATCAACAGAATGCCATCTCAGGTATTGGACTGGAAGACGCCGTTGAAGATGCTTACTGGTGCAACCACGTACACTATTCCACCGAAAGTATTTGGGTATGTATGTTTTGTCCAAGATAATAGGCCAGGAGTTGGCAAACTGAATCCTAGAGCGGTTAAATGTGTCTTTGTCGGGTACACGGCAACTCAGAAGGGATACGCATGTTGGAGCCCAGTTGAGCGAAAGATGTTTGTAAGCATGGACGTTTCATTCAGAGAACTGGAACCATATTATGGTTCGGATGACGGTTCGGCGTTTGGTGACACACCTAACACAGAGGGTGTTAGATGTGAGAGGAAGAAAATAAGCCCATCTGTGGTAGTCGGATCGGTCCCATGCCCGGTCGTGGAAAACTGGACGAAAGGGGGAGAAAGCAGTGACTCCGATACAGAAGATGAAGAAGATACATATGTTAAACAGGGGGAGCAGCAGACAATGGAAAAGGAGCTCCAAGTCTACAGAAGGAGACAGCAAAAGTCCAGTACTGTGCCTGTACCGTGCCATGTGCCTACTGTACCAAGTCCCTCGTCTACTCCTGCTCCAACTCTTGAAGATGTTGCCCCCGCACAGAATCAATCTGATTCTGATACGGATCTCTCAGACCCTGATGGTATGATCTCTCCACCACCTATTGCTCCCTTAAGGAGATCTTCTCGCATCAATGCGGGTAAGACTCCTAGTCGTTTTGATGATTATGAACATGATATTGCCAACTACTTATTCTAACATTTCTTCGAATTATCGAGCCTTCATTGAATCATTAGACTCTACTTCGTTGCCCAAAAGTTGGCAGGAAGCAAAGAAAGATCCAAGGTGGAAAGCTGCAACGATGGAAGAACTTGGGGCACTGGAGAAAAATAAGACGTGGGAGCTGGTTCCATTACCCAAAGGGAAGAAAACTGTGGGATGCAAATGGGTGTACACAGTAAAGGAGACGTCAGAAGGAAAGGTGGAACGATACAAGACGAGGTTGGTTGCAAAGGGATACACACAATCATATGACATCGACTATGATGAGACGTTTGCTCCAGTAGCGAAAATGAGCACCGTAAGAACTCTGGTCTCCATTGCATCAAACTATGGGTGGAAGCTATACCAATTAGATGTGAAGAATGTCTTTCTCCATGGGGACCTACAAGAAGAAGTGTACATGGAACTCCCGCCAGGGTGCTACGCTACAGAATCAGACGGAGGGACGTCGCATGGAAAAGTGTGCAAACTAAAGAAGTCGCTATATGGGCTCAAGCAATCTCCTCGAGCCTGGTTTGACAGATTCAGAAAGGCTGTTACAGACATGGGATACCATCAAGCAAATGCAGATTATACGGTCTTTCTTCAGCATGCAAGAGGCCACATCACTATACTTGTTGTATACGTGGATGATATAGTAATCACATGTAATGATGAAGTCGAGATCGCTAAGCTGAAGTCAAAACTCGCGAAGGAGTTTGAAGTGAAGGATTTAGGAGCGATGAGGTACTTTCTAGGTATCGAGGTGTGTGAAGACGAACAAGGAATTGTTCTCTCACAGAGAAAATACACACTAGATCTGCTGAAGGAGACAGGGATGCTGAAATGCAAAGCAGCAGTCACTCCAATTGACCAGAAGTGCAAGTTGGGAGCAGAAGCAGGAGAGCCAGTTGATCGTGAAAGATATCAACGACTTGTAGGGAGATTGATTTATCTGGGACACACTCGCCCTGATATCTCATTTGCGGTGAGTGTAGTAAGTCGCTACATGCATGATCCAAGAACGGATCATATGGATACAGTGTTTCAGATCTTGAGATATCTGAAAGGGACGCCGGGGAAAGGGCTATGGTTCAAGAAGAATGGATGTAAAGAAGTTGAGGGATACTGCGATGCAGACTGGGAGAGCTGCATAGACGATAGAAGGTCTACCACGGGATATTGTGTCTTTGTAGGAGGAAACTTGGTCTCATGGAGAAGCAAGAAACAGTCAGTGGTAGCACGATCTACAGCTGAAGCAGAATACAGAGCAATGGCTTTAGGAGTGTCGGAATTGCTGTGGGTGAAAGCGTTGCTGACAGAGTTGAAGCTGGACAAGGGAGCACCGTTACGTCTTCTGAACGATAGTCAAGCTACAATAAGTATAGCTAACAATCCAGTTCAGCATGACAGAACGAAGCACATCGAGATCGATCGATTCTTCATCAAAGAGAAGCTGGAACAAGGGATACTGAAGATTGATCATGTTCGCTCAGAAGAACAAGTGGCAGACTGTTTGACTAAGGGTCTTAGTTCATTAAGTCTGTCGAAGCTATGTAACAAGATGGGAATGATTAATATCTATCGTCCATCTTGAGGGGGAGTGTTGAGAACTAATAAGGGATTTAGTCCCACATTGAAAAAATGTAGTATGAAGAGGAGCTAGACTCTCTATAAGTAGTGTAGTAGCCAATCAATAAAAATACAACAATTATTCTCTACAGATAGTTAGAGATGTCTCCTTGAGGAAAGCTCGAGGACAGAACTGATCACAATCGTCATCGAGAAGAAGATGTCCAGAACCAGTTGTCATCGAGATCTGGGCACAAAACCAAGGTCGGAGAGGATAGACAAAAGGGGTCGACAATCATTGACAACGTCGAAAAAGAGTCAAGAGAAGAATCACAGAGCTCAATAAAGGATCCAGATCTGGACCTCATGTTTGAAACAGATGAGTACGACAATCAGAGATGTTGAGATTCAAACTAGTGGCCATCTTTAATAGCTCCCAGACTGGATGGTGTCGTCTTCACCAAATTCGACAGGAATCAGGAACATGAAGGAGGCAATGTCAAAGGGCAAACAAGCCGTCATTGATAGAGCCTCGATCGTGACCAGAAGAGGCCTCGTTGAGGGCGAAAACAGACTCGTCGTCGAGGAAGAATAGAGCCGAAAACAGAGTTTGGATCTCAAAACTGTGTCTGCATCTCAAAATTGGACTTTGAGTTCACTGGTTGTCGATCACAGACACGAGAAAAATCTCTAGATCGAGAGCTACAGGAGCGGCGGCGAGGCTCTGTCGTCGTCAGAGAAGGAGCTCAAGGGCAGCAACCTAAACAGAATTCGGAGAAGATGAACAGAGGGATGTTTGACTGCAACCGGTGGGATCTCGCCGACCATGCCAAGGAGAGGAGGAGCTCAGGATGATCCTTCTTCCATATCTAGATGCTGATCAGATCAAGATTGCTATTGATCACCGGAGTTGGGATTTGAGGTTGATTTAGGAGAGATGAGAAGAAGTAGAGAAGAAGACGTAAATGGAGAAATTTTGGAGGAAGGGATTGGTGTGACTGCTAGCTATGGTTAGGGTTTTGTGAAGAAAAAATGGATTGTTGTTATTAGATGGAATTAGAGAGAAAGGATCATAATCACACCTACTCTGATACCATGTAGAAAATAAAGAGTTATAGAGCTTACAAAGACAAAAGTGACTAGCTAGTAAGTTATGCCATCAAGAAACTAAGTAATAAAGACGAGCATGGCTAGCTAGTAAGCTTGGACATCAAGAAACTAAATAAACATCTTTTATTTTCTACATATAGCGAAACATGAAAAATGTTGACAGGCAAACTGACACCATATGTTGCATGGGTAAGGATAGTGCAGCGCAAAATGAAACGGATAAAAGGCAAGGCAAGTTTGAAATTTTGGAACACAATACGGCAGGGATTGACAACAAATAAATGTACAAGTACATCAAAACTTACCTTCTCTATCTAAAATAGAACAGATGAGAGTTTTAAAACATAAACTTAATTGTGTATTAGTATAGATGAATACATAAAGGATGCAAAATGCTAAGAGCTACTTAGCAACATGAGAGGGAAATGGATTTTTTTTTAATTAAAAAAGAAAGAGAACAATGATGATCTGCATACATACTTTGTTCCAACATTCATCTTCTCACTTTATTATCACTTAACTCAGATTCACCTAATACACAGTATTGATTTTAAACCTAGTATACATTAGACAGTTTATCCAAAGTATCCTTTAAGTATCCAAAGTAATCGAGTATATGATACGAAAGAATACAGGTATGGCACCCTCATTGAAGCATCCATACAACATAGTTGACACCTAAGGCATAAATCTGATGAATGTTTCTTTACACAAGCAAACACATATGCAGTCACATAGAAAACTAAGAAAAGAAGGCGTTGTAAAGGATACCAGTGTTGCCCTAAAGCAATGGCAGACTGGACATCATTAAGGGCATAGTCCCAATGTACGCCTTAACCACTAGAGTAAAGAATACAAGTATTGCCAAACATATACTTGGCACTTAATTGCATATCAATTGACTAAAATGAGACAAAATCATGTGGGGTGGGTGGGTGGGGGGGGGGGGGGGGGGGGGGGTGGTGGTGGTGTTGGAGATGGGGTTTGAAGGTTGCACAATAGACTCAAAGAAGCATGCAAAGTTGCCAATTGCAGAAGAACATCAACAGAAATCTTGCGCCTCTCATAAGTCCCACTACTACACTGTGTACAGCGTCACCCATGAAATGAAGCATTAGAAGTACTTACAGTAACATGAAGCATTTCCAGTAACAAATATTAATCAACTTTATTACATAATTCCAGCATTTCAACTAGTGTTTTGGGGGTTACAAGAAGGAACGGAAAGCGACACTCCAGGATGGCACTAACTTAGTGACTTTTAGTATGTCGAAGTGTATCTTGGAGTGGTTGGGTACATGTCTCACATGGATGGACGCCTATTTGGGAGGGCCCGTGCTTACAGGACATTCTTGAGAGTCTATCACTCCCAACACAGTTTCTACACCATAACCCAATCTTCTAAATTCATTTTTTCTAAGTGACTCATTCGCATTAAGCTATATACAAGGGTGGAACCACACCGTGGGCTGAGGTGGGCTCCAGCTCACCCATTTTTTTTCCATATTATTTTTCCATGAGTCAACCCACACCCAAGCCCACTCCAGCTCGAATTTCTGGTTCCGCCCTTGGCTATATATATCTATGTTACATGGAGAGGAACACAACATGGCATGATAGAGGCACTTCAAACTTTGATTTGGAGTGAACTTGTCGCGTGTCCGATACCCACACGGCACCGGATTACATAGTGTCGTCCATGCTTCCTAGCTCTACATCTTGATCTTCCAACATTTTGCAACAATAACATGAATTTTTCCGAATGGATCAAGAAGAACCAAATAAAGCAGAGATGGGGTTCATTCTCATTAGTTAGTTGCATACAACAATTTGGGCGTGTGGTGTATTTATCCACACCATAACCCTAAGGGTCTGCTTGGTAATGGAGTTTTCACCGACTTTGGGGTGTTTTTAAACCGACCATTTATGAAAACCCATGCTTGTTAATTTTTTTGAGCCACTGGATTTGGTCGGCTCAAAAACCACCCAAAACCGGTGTAATGTATTTTTGGGTGGCTTTATAAACACCCCAAATCGGTGGATTTTGGGTGGCTTTATTATTTTATTCCATTTATATCCTCGCCAAAAATAAATAAATATAACTACTAATAATTAAACCCTATTTTATTTCTTTCTGTGTTTCTCTTTCTTCCTTTCCGCGCATGCTCTTTTCTTTCCGATTGAAGGAAAATCCAGGAACTTGTCTTGTACTTGTCCTTAGAGCTCCATTGGGTGCAGAGTTGTTTTCTGAGACAAGAATGCATGAAAGACTTTTTGATGCAGGGGTTACCTTTACGTCCATAAATCCATATTTTATCAAAAATAATTTTTATTTATATATGGACATAAACGTAATTTTATTATTATAGAAAACTTACAGAACCGTTGGTTAATGAATTACCAAGCATGGATTGGATTGGTTTATAAGCCGCTACTTAAAACCACCAAAAATCGGACCCCTCATAGCCGTTCATTTCCGCTACTCTAAAAACACCTCATAACTAGGGTGAGCATTCGGTTAATTTGGTTCCAACCGAACCGAATAACCGAAAATCGAATTGAACCGAAAACCGAATAAGCAAAACCGAAATCGAACCGAATTAGGCCATAGCTGAATCAAACCGAAGCGAATTAAATCGGTTCGGTTTATTCGGTTTATTCATTTTTTGGGTTTATTTGCAATCTTTTTGTTAGTAGATATAGTAACTAAATATACCTAAATTTATTTAGTATATACTTATAGTATATATATATATATATATATATATATATATATATATATATATATATAAACTAAAGTTTCTTATTCGGTTTTGGACCGAAATCGAAACTCAAAACCGAATAAGAAAATTTAGTATTTTCAAAACCGAAACCGAACCGAATTTTTTTAAAACCGAACCGAATCTCTTATTCGGTTCGGTTCGGTTTGGTTTTCGGTCCAAATCCGAATAATGCTCACCCCTACTCATAACCGCTACCCCATAATTGCCAACCTTCTAAAATCCAATTCCCATACGGACACAAATAGAACGCGGTGTGACACTGACATAACATTGATTTTGACGTGTCCTAGTGTGTCCCTGTCGTGTCCTAGCGCTACATCTCGGTCCAATTTTCCAACATTTCCGAACGGATCAAGAATAAGGAGAAAGAAAACCCTAAAAGAATCGGGAGGGAGGTAGGGACTCACGAATCGGGAGCGCAGACGTGGAGGCTGCAGAGGCCGGCGCGGAGGAGGGCCTCGGCGAGGAAGGTGAGCCCCGGGGAGGAGACCCCGTCGGCATTGGTGAGGAGGAGTACGGGTCTGGAGTCGTCGGATCCTTTTTCTTCTTCTTCTTCTCCGGTTGTTGTTGTTATCGGGTTCGGATCCTTCTTGGAGGAGTCTTCTGCTTCTTCTTCGTCTTTGTCGACGTCGTTTCTTCTTCCGATGAGGACGTTCTGCAGGTTGGCGACTAGATTCGCCGGCAGCTGTTTAGTCGCCATTTCTATTTCTATTTATGGCAAATGTAAGCAAAACAAGAAAGGGTTTGAACCGGAAGAAGGGGAGAATATGAAAGAATTTCTTGCTTGCTTTTATTCCATCACCCCCCTTAAAATTTATTCAATCAACCCCCTAATTTTATTTCAATCGACCCCTAAAGTATAGTTTGTGGCTTTTATTCAATCAACTCCCTATATTTTATTTCAAAATTTTAGTTTATACAAACTGAAAAAAAAAAAAAACTACAACGTCTCTTCTAGGGGTGAGCATTATTCGGTTTTGGACCGAAAATCAAACCGAACCGAACCGAATAAGAGGTTCGGTTCGGTTTTAAAAAAATTCGGTTCGGTTTCGGTTTTGAAAATACTAAATTTTCTTATTCGGTTTCGGTTTCGGTCCAAAACCGAAAACCGAATAAGAAATTTTAATTTATATATATATATATATATATATATATATATATATATATATATATATATATATATATATGTGTGTGTGTGTGTGTGTGTGTGTGTGTGTGTACTATATATATACGTATTAATATATATAGGTATATACTAAATATATATAGGTATATATTAAATATGTCTATGTATATTTAGTTACTATATATATTAACAAAAAAAACTAAAAAAATAAAAAATATGAATAAACCGAATAAACCGAAAATCGAACCGATTTAATTCGCTTCGGTTTGATTCGGTTTTGGGCCAATTCGGTTCGATTTCGATTTTACTTATTCGATTTCGGTCGAATTCGATTTTGGGTTATTCGGTTCGATTTAAACCGAATAAACCGAATGCTCACCCCTTAGTCTCTTCTTCCAACTTTTATACTTCAAGGAGACTATGTGCACTTTTTGCTGCTTAGGTGAGAGAGTGTACAACTGCAATAACTTTTTTTTTAAGATAGTGTACATTTTGGTACCATAAACTTGGAAATATTTGTACTTAATTATCTTATTTGATTTTTTCATCGTACTTATAGCCATTTCGTAGTGCAAACGTAATGTTTGTTGGACGACGTACATTTTGAAATGGACATTTGAGTTCTAAAATAAGCAAGGACTTGATTAGTGGCGTATCACGTCTAATTTTCAATAAAATCAAAAAATATATAATTCAAATTGACACTTTTCATTTTGAAAAATTATGTCTAAAGAAGGAGGATTACACAACTAATGTGTAAAAGTTAAAAATTTTAAGTGACAATTAGTTTCTACAAGTAATTTTTTATTAGTTTATGTCATCGTCGCCACAGAATCTATTATATATTCAGTTATAACTCTTCTATTGAATAACTGAGGGAGGAGAATTTTCTCTGAAACGTATGGGATTTTGATAACTTTTTGCAAATAATTTTGGGAAATAAAAGTTTTTATTTTTTTATAATTATCAGTTGCTTCTTTTATCATTGTATTCGGGCCTCGTTTGGTTCACGGAAAGGAAATCAATTCCCATGTATTTTTCATGGGGATGGAAAAGTAGAATTCCTATCAAATTTTCTTTCCTATGTTTGGTTGGGGTAGGAAAGGAAAGAAAAAAATATATATCATTGTTCCAACAATATCCAATGTCAACATAATTATAATAAAGAGTTAATTGGTAAAATAGATAATAAATTAAGACTACTTTTGTCATAATGTTTGGTAATTAATGTTGAAAAAGTAGGAGGGAAAATGAATCCAATGGATCATGAGGAACCATTTTTTCTCCTATTTTCTTCCATATCAAAAAAGTATTTCTTAAATTTGTGGCTACCAAAAAAAAAAAAAACAAATTTTCTTTCCGGATTCCTTGAATCTGTGAACCAAACTAGGCCTCGTAGTGCTGAGTAATTATTGTCACGGAAGAAGAGTAGTTGAAATTTGGCCACTACTATTTGGAGTGTCCGGTAGTGTGGAGTTATTTATTACATTAATTATTTGCTCAAAAGTCCCTAGGATACAAGGATATTAGTTATGACTAGTCAAAATAAATTCTCAAATTTATTTCTTTGACAACAATCAGGAAATAGAAACAATTAAAAAATATAAATGGTTATTAATGATTCTTTATGTTATGAATCTCATGATAGTTTGAGTTTCGTGCAGTATTTTTTTTAGAATTTAAATCTGATGTGCTAGTGGAGTCTAAAAATTTAATCCACGTGCATGGCACCAAGTTAACGATAAGTAGTATCATTTCATAGTACTACAATTTTGTGTATTTTAGGTACATAAATCTCATTATTTACTAAAAACTTACTCGTATAAGTAATAAAATTAGTTACTATCAAAAAAGTAAATAACAATCTATACTACAAAATAATGGGAAATGTTGCTGTGAATTTTTTTTCTTCCAAATATATGATGACATTAATAAGAACAACTAAATAATTACATGTAGGGCTGTGCACAATTAAGTCAAATCGACGAAATCGAACCAAATCAAACCGAACTGATCGGTTTTAAACCGAACCGATGGTTCGGTCGGTTTGGTTCGGCTGCAAATTTTTTAAAACCGACCGGTTCGATTCGGCCCACGGTTTGGTTATGCCAAAAATCGTTTAAAATCGAACCGAACCAAATCCTATGTGGATGTTAAATAATTAGAGTTGGGTTACTAACTTACTTGGGTATTGGACCTGGTTAGGATTTACTTTTTTTCTCATAATAGTTTATAAAATACATGCAACACACGTGCATAATAATAATAATAATAATAATAATAATAATAATAAGGATTATATATGTTAACACATGTCATAAGGGCACATAATAATATACTGATAATTGTTTATTTTAAATGGATACTATTTCAACATATTTATCAATATATTTTTTTTACTTCAAATATGTATTGATAATATAAATGTGCTTGTCAAAAAAATTGTGCAAAATGTGTCACGACCCGCACCCGTTTTTTGGGACGCGAGAGCGTGAGCAAGCCAGCTACGTATCAAGCGGACTCCAGCCCGACTCGAGTACGTATAAGCTGTCAAGATTCATGGTATCATAGCTAATATGGTAATTTATAGTGTATCTCAATCCACAAGAATATATAAGACAAGAATAAACAATTATGGGTCATGGTCTGCAGCCCATTAGCATATTATCCGATTAGACTCCAAAAATGATATGAGTCTATAAAATACGCAGAATATAACATGGTACGGAATGTAAAAGCACGAGAAGATAATAAAAAAATATCACAAGTAAATACATGTATCATACATTGCAATCTGTCACCCTCATTTTTTGTATTTCTCGTATTTCGTATTTATACTCGTATCTGGATTTTTGGCATGTATTTTTATTTTTCTCAGCTTGTGGAATTTCGATATTTCTCGTATTTTGGGTTTTAAGCTTGGCTCGGTTTTATTGGGGATGGTTCGGTTTTATGTGTTGGATCACCTTAGCATATGCTTCACCCTCAACACACCACATCCCCTCCCTCTTTATAATCCCCACCTACCACTCTCTTTCTTCATTACCACCACCATTTATTTTCTTCTTCTTCTTCTCCTCCTTCCTCCACAACTCTCCACCCTAGGCAAGTGCATCTTGCCACTACATGAGAATCCTATTTTCTTGGTCCATTAGCTAGATTAGGACATAGTGATCAACATTAGTTCTTGGTTTTTTGTGATTTGGTGCCTCCATTGCTCTAGATCTAAGTTTTTCTATTTTTGGATTTTGTATGGTTTGATCTATTTTAGTTGGATGTTTATGGGTTTTGATGTTTCCATGTGGAAGAGCATTCAGTTTCACTCCAGTTGGAACCTTGGAAATCCGGATTTGGAGTTCGGATGGCTAAGTAGTGAGCTTTTGAAGCCTTGAGTTCAGCCATGGTATTCTTGCTGTTTGGAGAAGACAGTGAGCAGTGTGCAGAGCTTCTTAGCTTACGCCACTGAGCCTTGGATACGCTTCCTGTTGGAAGCGTGTCTCCTTCAGTGTGCGTGACTTTTCACGTACACTGCTCCCTTGAGTGTGCGTGACTTTTCACGTACACTGCTCCCTTGAGTGTGCGTAACTTTTCATGTATGCTGTTCCCTGTAGCGTGCGTGACTTTTCACCTACACTGCTCTCTCAGCGTGCGTGACTTTCACACAGCTGCTTCCCCGTAGCGTGCGTGACTTTTCACCAACGCTGCTCCCCTTGAGCGTGCGTGACTTTTCATGTACGCTGCTCCCTTGAGCGTGCGTGACTTTTGTGTACGCTGCCCCCTGACCCCTTGCTTAACCCATTGGCTCTTGGAGTTTTGGCCTTATTTCTTCAATGCTTGGCTCTTCTATAGTCCTGTATATTGATATTTTATTAGATATTTTACGTCCATTTTATATCCTTACGCCTTTTGTCCTGAACTTGATAATCATGAATTTACTGGATATGTTTGGAATTGATAATTGAGCATGACCTGATAAGTGGCCCGTCGTGGCGTACTCCTGACTAGTACACTTGATATGATAACCTGACCTGATACATCTTGAATAGTTGTTACGACGGCTACCTGACATGACATGACCTGTATAATTAATCCTGACACCGTGGACGATTGTGCTTGTACAAATAATCCACTTGTCCTGTCTTGCATCATGTCTAGGAGGGGACTCCTGAGTACCACGGTCAGGAGTACCTACTGAATTGGACTAAGGTTAATAATTAGTATAATTCACTAGTCATGAAGAGATGTTCCCCAGTTACAGGCAATCCCGTTATCCCGGCCGTAAATGTTTGGACTTGTAGCCTGCCGACGAGTATGGCACATTTCCAGCCCACTGTTATGTGGGGCACCCGCCATTGTCACTTAACATGATTGAACTCTATTGTCACTATAATGCATTGTACTCTCTAGATTGTCACTATAATGATTGTCTAGATAACCTGGATAGCTGCAGGGCCTGTGACTACTTGGAGCATCTCATTGCATCTTGCTAGTAACTAGGATTGTGATAACCCTAGTTAGTTAATGTAGAAAGCCGTAGGCAATGATTGGCCGTGATTGCTTGGATGGAGTCTAGTCCAGTATAGTATTGTCTAGAATTGATTGATTGTAAGATTGTACCAGAATGATTGAATGATTGTCACTCCAGATTGTCACTATAATGATTGTCACTCCAGATTGTCACTATAATGATTGTCACTCCAGATTGTCACTACAATGATTGTCACTCCAGATTGTCACTATAATGATTGTCACTCCAGATTGTCACTATAATGATTGTCACTCCAAATTGTCACTACAATGATTGTCACTCCAGATTGTTACTTGACCTGATTTCTTATATTTATCTTGCCGATAAATGGTGAGAGAAACCAAGTTCCGTTCAGACGAAGGGTTACAACCCCGGTCCTTGTTTGGTTTACGGGTTGTAACCTAGCTATCTGAATAGTCTCATGGTTATCTCATCGTATATCACCCTGTCATGCTTTTCTATATGTCCTGTCTTTTAGTGATTCTATGCAAGATTGTCTTTTATAATTACTCATCATACTTTTTCTTAATTTACTGTCTCTTAATATGTAATTATATTATTGTGCTGATTTGCTGGCTTTGGTTCTTATTTGTGGCCTCCTTTGTGGCACTTGCTCTTCCTGGGGTCTGACCCAGCTGGTTTTGTATGGCCAGATACCGGAGCAGCAGCAAAGGATCTACCTGTCTTCCAGTCCGATGGTGGTCACCAGGCATAACCAGGGCATCGAGTGGGTTTCTTTTGTTCTCCCACTGTAATATTGTAAATTATTCTTTTGAGGCGTTTAGCCGACGAGCAAGTGTTAGCTCGATTGTACTTACTTACTGTCTGCCTACGGGCTGTAACATGATTGACAAGCCCCGGGGGTTGATCATGTATGACTGAACTCTTGCTAGTCCTCATATTTTGTAACGACTAGCTTCATAATCATCTGGATATGTAATATTTGGGACGCCTTACAATTGTATATTTGGTGATCTGGTATCTTGTGATTATTATTAGTTGGTTGAGATTGAGACAATAGGCTATTTTATGACCTTAAGAGACTGATGGATTGTAGTGAAACCCTCACATATCTAGACAGCCGTGACCGTATAGCGGTGTGGATTCCATTCCGTTATACGTAGCTGGCTATGTCTGCCCCCGCTCTCCAATATTCTGGTTCTGGGGCGTGACACAATCCTCTACCATCCCGCTCTGCTAACTAACTCCATGTAGTCGCTAAACCTGAAGAGATTATCAGGTCCTCAGAGGACTAGCTAGCAAGATACATAATATACAGGCCAACATGTAACAGTACAAATATACAAAGAAGTAAGGAACAATCAAGGTTACCCAACGAGACAAATGAACTAAGACACAAGATCTAAACACAAGGATCCTAAGACACTGGCATGTCATACTAGAAATGGCTAATAGGTCAAAGCTATAGACTGCAGTCAAGGCAAGTACTCACAATCTATAGTGTCTCAATCGCAGTCAAGGCAAGTACTCACAACCAAGACGGTAGCCAATCCTAGTATAAAATCCTATAGACCGTAGTCAAGGTAAGTACTCACAATCTATAGAATGTCAAAGTCGAGTCCTACTCAAGTCATGTCAAGTCAAGTCAAGTTATAATCAAGTCGAGGGAATCGTGGTGTAGGACTAGACGACTCTATCAAGGAATACATATGAAACTAACACAGTATAACAGATAGAAGTATCATAACAGAAAGGAACGAGAATGTGCAGGCAACTAGAAACATGTAAAGTAAAACTATATCAGGATGAGTGTACTGGACATGGAGTAAAGCAATCACGAATGTAAGAAAAAGAACCGCAGTGAGATGATGAACATGCATATAAATTATACTGTACAAGTTAGAAAGGTATACTTGCCTGGTTCTACGATGTGAGGATGAAGTTTCGTTCCCGGGTCCACGCCTCTGGAACCCGACGCTCCTAGATAATTAATTAACTAAATTAAGCCACTACTCATAAACTTACAATATGACTTAATTAGTCAAAATAATGTTTTAAGATTATATTCAATTTCTCGTGGGACCCTTTAGACCTATACAATCACATACAGGCTCCACGAGACACCGAACACAGTTTTTGGGTTTCCAACTCCCAATTAGTCAGTTATGCCCCTACTTCAATACTATACTTAGAAATCATATAAAAATCATTAAAATATTATTTAAACTAATTTTATATAGAATTAACTCTAAAAATTACAGAATTAATGTTTCTAAAGGCATTTATGACTAGTTGATTACTAAGTTAGCTAGTTAACCCGAAACTTGTCCGAAACATAGTTAATTACTCATAATTGATAAAATAATCCAAAATATAATTTAAATAGAATTAAAATACTTTATTTTCCAAAATAATATCAGAGATACAAGGGTAAGATTATACTACAAGTTCGGGTCATTCTAGGTCAGCAGGTCGCCCGAAATTGGCTAGTTTTGACCTATAATTTTCTCAACCAGAATTGAGTTGCTAAATTCGTAGAAAAATACTTAAAAATCCTAATTTATGTATATAAATACACATAAAATTCAGTTTCAAGAATAGACATCAATACCTAGTAGTTCCTTCACAATGGTGTTAATTTGACCCTACCGGAACATGGATATTATGCCTATAATACATAAAACTTTTATGGATGATTAAATATAACAAAATTCATCAAAATATAATTTTTACAGATTTAATAACATATATTCTATAGAATTTTAGTAAAGGTTTTTAGAAGAAAAGATTAGGATTCTTACCAAAGATCCTTGTTAGAAAGGGTGGTGATGACTTCTCTTCACCACAGCTCCAATCTTTCCCGCTATCCTCGTTTGCTAAACCTCTTTTAATGAGTATGGGAGAGTTGATAATGGATATAGAGGGTTGGATGGGGGGATGGAGTTTTTTTAGGGTTTGTTTTGAGGGGTTGGATGGATGTATGGTGGAGGAGATGAGTTGTTGTAAAGGAGGGAAAGATGTATAATATTGAAGGGATGATGTGTGGCGGCTATGAGGAGGGGGATTGCTGCCAAAAATAGAGAGGGGATAGGGAGAAGTGGTCGGCCACAAGGTGGGGAAAGAAAAGATTAGGATTTGGTTAAGGTTTGGGATAAGTTGGTATATTTAACATATCCTTAAATAAATTTTAAGCAATCTAGGATTTAAATCCTATTTAATTTGATGCATTTAGCCATGGGGGGTTTGCTTGGCCGAAATTAACATGGTGGGGGTCCACTTGGCATGATTTGGTTGTTTGGTGAGTTGGCTAGTTGATTTGATTGAGGATTTAAAAAGGGGTTTCCTAATATATAACTATTTAATTCTATCTATGTAATTACACTACAAAATCTGAATTAAATACAAATAAATATAATTATTAATATTTATTAATGTCCAACATGCCTACATAGGGTTGGGTTCGGCTTGGAAGAGGTTTGGGAAGGTTTGGTACAACCGGGTCTCCTAAAAAGTCATAAAGGCTTTCTTACTAATTATTTAAATAAAAATTACGACTTGTTCCATGATTTGAATGGTTAACATGCAAGGGACTACTATATGACCATGGCACTCCTAACATGGCTAGCATGCTAGTTAAAGCACCCAACAATGCTAGGCATGCCATACTTTCTAGTCGTCTTGCATATTCAAACTCAACCATGGCTAAGGTCATCTATAATAATAACTATTTAATTTAAAGGTATTCACAACTTTCATAAAATCCTATTTAAGCCAAATAAATAAATAAATAAAATAATCCAAAAAAAATCTAGGGTTTTACAAAATGTGCATTTATTAACGTGTTACCGTGTGCTCTTAGGATAGCACAAGAAGAAGAAGAAGAAGAAGAAGAAGAAGAAGAAGAAGAAATTGTGATCGGCAATTAAGGTTTTACAAATATTTTGAATTTTAGGATGGTTTATCAAAACTATCCTCAATTTATTATAATTTCTAAAAATAAAATTTTGTAACATACTTTAAGGATAATTTTTGTAACATACTTTCAAATTTTTATAAAAGCTTTCTTGGCAATAATTCCTAATAATAATAATAATGGCCTTGTATCTTAAAAAACATTAATTATTATGTTCTTTGCCTATAATTTGAGTGGTCAGATTTATAGTGTTTAAACTATTGGCTTTGATGAGAGTGGTTGAACTTTGACCTGGTATGCATTTATATGTGACTATAACTGGCAACATTAAAATCCAAAATTTAAAAAGGATGGCAAGGATTAATCGGTTACATATTAATTCAGAAAAGGTAATGTTATTCTCAAGGTGACTATTGGGCCGGGCAGCTTGAAACCCGCTCCTGAACCAATCCGATCAACTTCGGTCTGAGTTGGCCCGGACCAGTCAACAGGCTGACCTGGTTTGGCCCACAAGGCATCCGGCTTCGGATTGGGTCCAAAACAGTGGTCCGATAGATCGGTCCGACCTGACCTGTACTCGTTCATGGGTCCGGACTTGGTTGAGTTGTTTTTTAGGTCCGCAGACCGGCCTGATAAAAAATTGTAATCAAATTAGTATAAGAGATAGGAGGCTTATGAAGCCAGGACCTGAACCTCCAAACTGATCCGGACTGGATTTAGAGTTTATGTTTAAAAGTCCGTCTGATCCCACTTCTTTTCCAAACTTATCCGGTCCGATCCAAACTTGGTCAAACTCGATCTACTTTAGGTCCGGCCCGGCCCGGCCGAAGACACCTCTATATTATTCTTGTCCTATGGTAGCCAACATCTTAATTCTTATTTCAAAAGCTACTCGTGCGTTACTTTGGAAAAGCAACAGTGATTCTAAGATTTGCTTTGACATTTCTCTTATTTAAAAAGAATTAAAAGTCAATTATTTAAAAATAGTTTTCCGTAATTTTTGAACTGTCACAAAATTAAACTAACATTTTTAAGAGTTCTTGATAAGTTGTTACCAACTTAGAAAACTAAGTTTGAGACTGCTTTCCAAATAGCAGATGAAAGAAGCCATAAAAATGCAATCTCAAATCCAAGAGTAATAAAAGGCAATTGCTAAAGACACTATACAATCTACTCATGGCTGTTTATTACTCAGAACTAGTATAGTTTTGAGAAACTTTTATTCAGGACAGCCAAAATATTACTAGGGGCTGCACACCCCAATCTCTCTCGCCAGAGCACGGCTGCGGGATCTGCATCTCCGGCTACCCAATGACCTCGTCACCGTCGTCGTCGATGAAGACCATGTTGCCGTACTTGAGCTCAGTGGAGGTCGAGGATGCCGTCGTTGTGCTAGAAGAGGGCGTCGACGAAGGAGAGGCGATCAAGACTTAGGCTTCGGGGACGACGACGGGGATATGGAAGAGGAGATGAAGTCGGGGCAGAAACTACACTTGAGGTACTCGGAGGCAATGCGGGAGGGTTCGACACGAAGAAGACGACGTTGCAGAGGGAGGGAGCATCGGATCTTGGAGGCCTTAGGCTCACCGGAGTCGTCGGTGGCGAGCACCGGCTCGAGGTGGGCCCAGTACCATGCCTCCTTTTCGTTGATCGCCTTCGCCCGGATCAGAGGGTGTCCATCGTGGGGGAGATGTGGAGGCACCGAGGAGAAGAAGAGGGAGGAGAAGATCTCGCGGCCGCGGGTGTCATCGTCGTCGTCGTGAACTTTCAAAATTTTGGACAATCCTAAAGGTTGAGGACTGTCAAAATTTTGGACGGTCATAACAGTTCTATCTATTAAAAGAACTGCAATTTTTTTTGATAGTTCTAAAGTAAAACTGGGTAGCCCCATGTAAATTTTTTGATGCTTTTGTAAATAAAAAATAATAATTGGACTGTCGTGATTAGAATGTGTGTGTATGTGTGTGTGTGTGTATGAGATGTTTGACAATACGCATGAGACTTTATGCACGCTGTATTGCATGTCGGTTGGGCCAACTGTCCTCCAACTCCCACCAAATAAATAGAAGAAATAATACACTCCCGTAGCTAGATCCATTGATCTTTCACCACTCAGCCAAATCTTATACCGGGCCACTCGAGTTCGGTTCGTGATTAGAATGTATAGTAGGGGTGAGCATATAACAGTTGAAAACCGTAAATCGAAACCGAACCGAAATATGACAAATTGTTCGCCTTTTCGGTTATCGGTTCGATTTTCGGTTTGAAAATTTAAAATTTTGAAATAATCGTTCGGTTTTCGGTTCTTGATTCGGATAACTGAACTGAACCGAAAATCGATTTAGATTTAGTAATTTATCAAACTACCATCAATCTACATATACTAATATTTTGTAACCCCTAATTGAGCGCACGCTCTTCTCCTATTCTCTGTCGGTACTTTGAGCATTCTCTCTACCCTCAATCAATATATACTAATATATTTCACACTATATAATATAATAATTCATAAATACAATAATATTATATTTTTAAAATAAATTGTTATTTAAATATGCTCATTTTGCCAAAAAAATTGAAGGACGGCACATTGGTCCATAAAATCGA
This sequence comes from Iris pallida, assembly GCA_029216955.1. Taxonomy (NCBI): domain Eukaryota; kingdom Viridiplantae; phylum Streptophyta; class Magnoliopsida; order Asparagales; family Iridaceae; genus Iris; species Iris pallida. The sequence goes on along the minus strand of JANAVB010030817.1, from coordinate 9,739,723 downwards.
ACCGAATTATTTCGGTTCGATTTTGTTCGATTTTTATAAAAACAATTCGATTTTCAATTGGGAAGATTTATGAAATGCCCAAAAACTAAAAAGGTTTTATGTAAAACCCACCGCTAAAAAAACTTTCATCGCGTGCCCAGAATTAGAGAAACTTATCCAAAGCGGGTTCCAAATGACCCTTTTGCCCTTCCTTTTAATTTATTGGAAACACCCACAAAACTGCTCTTAAAAAAATGTTTCAATACTCCATCTTCTTCCATACGCTGCTCACTTTCGAATCTAGGTTTTCTCCTCAAAAATCTTCAAAAACTCGTCGAAAAATTTCGGAAAGACCGGGACGAACGACAAAAGTGCTAAAACGGAGGTCCAAACATCATTTTTTTGCGAATCTAAAATTTCGGAAGGCCGTCTAACGATGAAGCTGTTACTTTCAGTCTCTTCGACGATACGCTCATTTTGCGACAAACGGGACCTCGTTTCGACCTCCCAGTCAAAAGTTATGGCCCTCCAAAGTTTCAGCTAACCATAAAATGCAGGAGAATGGCATTCTCCGTCTTAATTTACACGGAGAATGACCATTCTCCGTCTTAATTAGGACGGAGAATGACATTCTCCGTCTTAATTTACACGGAGAATGGTCATTCCAGTGTTAAAACGCAGGAGAATGACCATTCTCCGTATTAGAAACACGGAGAATGCCATTCTCCGTGTTAAATGAAACGGAGAATGTCATTCTCCGTGTTAAATAAAACGGAGAATGGCATTCTCCGTCCTAATTAAGACGGAGAATGGCCATTCTCCGTGCTAAATTAAACGGAGAATGACCATTCTCCGTCTTAATTAGGACGGAGAATGCCATTCTCCGTGTAATTTATCACGGAGAATGGTCATTCTAGTGTTAAAACGCAGGAGAATGACCATTCTCCGTGTTAGAAATATGGAGAATGCCATTCTCCGTGTTAATTAGGACGGAGAATGCCATTCTCCGTCTTAAATAAAACGGAGAATGCCATTCTCCGTCCTAATTAAAACGGAGAATGACATTCTCCGTCCTAATTAAGACGGAGAATGACATTCTCGGTCCTAATTAAGACGGAAACGGAGAATATCATTCTCCGTGTTAATTAGGACGAAGAATGGCATTCTCCGTCTTAAATAAAACGGAGAATGGCATTCTCCGTCCTAATTAAGACAGAGAATGGTCATTTCCAGTGTTAAAACGTGTAATTTAGTTTTTTCAGGAATAAAGAGTTTCGTTCTTCTTTCAAAGCGATGATAATTCTTATGGAAAAGAAGAAGAAAGATCTTCTCTCCACAATTGAAGATCTGAGTTCAAATGTCTCCACGATGAAGATGATGATGATGGTGATGATGATGACGAGCGATGATCTGAGTTCGACTGAAGAAAAACACACCGAACTACGAACGATCTTTGCGATCTCTGCTGAATATGAGAGCAATGGAATTCAGATTTCCCGTGAAGAAGAAGAAGACGAAAATCGCAATCCAGATCTGAGTTTTTTGAATTCAAATACATATAAATGACCAATTCGCGCGGAGGGGTAGTTTCGGTATTATAAAAATAGCAGTTTCTAGCGGGTGGCATCTAAAAGGGAATCTTGGAATATTTAACGTGAAAATACTTAATTCTGGGTATTTCATAAAACTTATCCAGCGGGTGGGCATTTCATAAAAGTCCACCCCGAAATTGGGTTTTTCAGCAATTTCCAGTTTTCAATTTTACAAAATATGATTTACGATTATTTTAATTTTTATATATACAGTTAGATTTGAGCTGAAAGAATCGAAACGATCCGAATCTTTGCTCACTCCTAATTTATATAGCGCGTGTAGCGATCGCCTAATGAAAATTCTGAGCTACCAAGTAAAGTTAGAAATAGTTTCTGACATGAATATTGGTTGTTCTTATCCATACATTGTTAAATTGTGAGAAAGTTTCCTGTTACTGTCGTGGAGAGTTCTAAGAAGAGACGCAGAACTGGTTGTGGACTTTGATCTGGACCTGAGCATTTATATATCGACCCTGCTGTTTGGCCCACCGTCCGTCACGTGGCACTTTTTTATTAGTAGAATACCGACGTAGACCCCACATTAACAGGAGGAGGCTAATGGAAAAATGCCACGCAGCCGGACCGCAAAATAGCTTTTTCTTATATATATTCGTAGTACTCGTTTTCTTCTTCTTCACTCGGTCAGTCAGTCTCTCTTTCTTGCTCGCTCGTCCTCGCGCGCTAATGGAAGACTTGTGCTCCGACTCCATCAACAGCAGCAGCTGCGTCTCCATGGAGGACTTCTTCGACTCCTCCTCCTCCACCCACCACCCCGCCGACGTCGAGGCCCTCCGCCGTCTCTCCGAATCCCTCTCCTCCCTCCTCCTTCTCTCCTCCTCCAACTCCTTCTCCGACCTCACCATCGCCGTCCGATCATCCGACCCCCCTCGAGATCTCCACGTCCACCGCTGCCTCCTCTCCTCCAGGAGCCCCTTCTTCCGCCTCCACCTTTCCTCCACTCCCCCGCCGGAAAGATTGGATCTTGGCGAGATATTGGTCGGTTTCGACGTCGGATATGATGCGTTGGTGCTGGTGATGGGATACCTCTACAGCGGGAAGGTGGGCCCGCTCCCGAAGGGGGTATGCGAGTGCGCCGACGAGGACTGCCGACACGTGGCGTGCCACCCGGCGGTGAAGTTCATGGCGCAGGTGCTCTTCGCTGCCTCCGGCTTCGAGATCTCCGAGCTCGTCAGCCTTTTCCAGGTTTGTTAGGGTTCTTTTTAATTTTTATTATTATTATTATTATTTTTTTTTTTGAAGGGATATTATTATTATTATTATTATTATTATTATTGACTTTTTGAGTAATGGGTTGGCTTCAAAATCGAATCTTTGGAACAATTTTGGAATATACTAGGAAGCAACCCACACTCGTTGCAGTGGTAGTTTCATGTCGCATTGGTATCTCTGTAACATAGATATGTCTTGTTAGAGCATCTCCAACCCTATTGTGACTTTGGAAAAAAGTTGTTGCCACATAGGAATGACAACATTTTATTCAAAAATTCTTCTCCAATGCAACTGTCAAGTCAATTGTGAAGCTTATGTGACAAAAATTAAAGAAGACATTGTGAAGTTGATTGTCTTGTTCTAGACAATGCACTTGACAATGTCTTCTCTTCCATGTCATCAATTATGAATAAAAAATATTAGAAAAAAGAAAGAAGATGAGTAGTTGTCTTAAAAGTTGCCTTGGAAGTTGGAAAAAATATTTTTTATTGTCTTCTCAATACTTTTGCATTGGAGAGAGTTTTTCTATCTCATTGTCTTTTGAGATATAATTTTGCCACATAAACAAGACATTGTCTTGTGGCTCATGCCACATAGGAGCCACCTAAGACTCACAACACTTAACAAGACAATAGGGTTGAAGATGCTCTTATTGTTAGAGTTATTTGTATTTACCTCCCCCATTTGTTAATACAAATGGAGTTACTCTCACTTTAAAATTTATTAGTAATACCCTCCGTTTCATACAGTTAGCAACTATTATTTGTATTTACCTTCCAATATTTAACACTAAATGGAGGTATTGCTAATAAATATAGAATTTGGGGGTAACTCCATTTTTTTTTTTGGGGGGGGGGGGGGGGGGGGGGGGGGGGGGGGGGGGGGGGGGGGGGGGGGTTTGGGAGCGCAAATAACTCTATGATTGATTTGCTGGAATATAAGAAGAAGCATTCATGGTTCTTGAAGGTTGAAAGGGTTTTAGGGGGATTACGAATACCGGGTAAGCTCCAAATTGGAGCTTGATAACTGTTGTTTAAATTACAAAAAACCGTACAATTTTTTTTACAAGTTTCAAACACAATTGATAAATACAACTCGAACTTACAAGATTACAAACATTTAAAGGATAAATTTTGAAAAAAACGCAATCAAGTTGCTACAATGTGTGAATGATGTAATAGAGCGTGCTTGGGTCCCCACTCAAAGTGAGATTCAATCGCTTCTCCGTCGCTGTTCCCAGGAATCAACAAGTTAAAGTGATGGTCTACTGGAACCTCATTTGTCACATTCCGAACGATAAATAAGACTTGGACATGACCTCGCTGCTGCTTCTTCTATTTGTTGCTGCAAACTTTCTTTTTGTTGCATATATTCTCGTACGGACTATGAAACAAGTATTAAAAAACTTAAAGAATATGTAGGGAAACCAAGCCCCTAGTAGCCACAACCGTTCACTACCAATGTGGAAGGAAACATGGGAGTAACTCCCCATAATATGTGCGGTTACAATAGTAACTCCCCACTAAGTAGACATTGTTGGTGTTTTATTCTATGTGTTGTGTGTTCACAACATTCTATTGTTAAAAGATAGTCCCACATCGGAAAATCACACCAATATGTATCTCTATATATTACTTATGAAGGAATAGAGAGATGCACATGGGTTGAGGCCCAATGGAGGGTGCCATGTGGGAGGATTTTACATAGAGGTGAGAATAAGAAACCAACTTTTGGCCAAATGAAAATAGAGTTAAATCTATTGGAGCTAAGCCCCGAAGGGGCTTAGCGACTCGGGCTCGGGCTCGGGCTCGGGCTCGGGCTAATGGGCTAATGGGCTTTTGAGGCTTAATGTGGCTTTTTGATGGCACTTTGCACTTAGCACGACAGCTCGTACTGAGCGTACGGGACGTACGGGTCGAGCGGGTCGAGTGGGCTGTTCAAATTATGTAACGTCTGCGGGTCTTGTGGGCTCAGATCCGAAAATGGCTCAGATCCAGAAAATCCGGATCTGGCATTAAACCAGGGCGTGCGTTCAGAATTTGAAAAGCCCATCTCGTGCCTATAATATCAGAAGCATCTCCTCTCTCCAAGGTTACAGAAAATACTCAGAAATTTTTCCAGAGAGAGAGAAGTGCTGCTGCTATTCCGAGGAGTCGACATTTTTGGCTAGCGTTCTAAAGTTCTCTTCGAACTTGCTGGTTCCTGGAGGCTTGTCTGTAAGGCGGATATAGCTTTGAGCGCCGGTGATCTTTCACCCCAACAGTTTTTCTTCTTCCTCTGTTGCCTTCGAGAATACTGTGACTTCTCTTTAGAAGTTATACGGTTCAGTTGCCTTCGAGAAAAATTACGAAATCTTTTTAGATTCTCGTAATACAACATCACTTTCTTTAGGGTGTTGTTGCTGGAAACATTGTCTTTACAATTGTTTCTGAAATCGAGTTTTTCCATCGATTGTTCGCCAAGGGACTAACAATCTCAAAGCTATATCGAAAAGATGGATAACTCACGTGCATCGCTCGTCAATACCGACTTTAAAAAGTTGGAGAAATTCGACGGCGAACATTTCCAAATCTGGAAACGAAAAGTAACCTTAAACATTCAACTCGTGGAAGTTGACCACGTGCTGAATGAGGAAGAACCGATCGTTCCAACAACCGGAACCGCAGAAGTTATTGCCGCTGCTAAGTCCAAGTAGGCAAAATGGATTAGAGAAAACAGTATCTGTAAACTGTTGATTCTCAATAGCATGGAAGACTCTCTGGCAGAGTCCTATTCCAAGAAGAATTATGCCAAAGAGATTTGGGACTCCTTGGGAAAATTGTATGAAGATGACGAGAATCGGTCCAAGATCTTCTTGGTTGAAAGATACCACAAGTGGACCTTCGAAGATGAGAAGGCTATGCTGCCCCAAGTAAAGGAGTTTCTGAAGCTGCGCCAAATATTGGATGACGAGAAGATGCCTCTTGTCGACAAGTTTGTCGTTGGAGGAATCGTCTCTAAACTTCCTGCGGGTTGGAGCAACTTCTATGCAAGGATGCACCGCAAGAAGCTGGACATATGTATGGAAGATCTCCTGCAAGAGATCCATGTTGAAGACGAGATGCGCTCTCAACAGAAGATGGATTCTCTGTCCAAACAACTGGCGAAAACAAATCTGGTCCAAACCAGAGAGTACAAGGGGAAGCAGGCGGCTTCTCCTCATAAGAAGAAGAAGGACTTCACTAATCTGAAAGTGAAGAGTCCTTCATTCATGAATCAGAAGTCCAAGTCCCATGTGACTTGTTACAAATGTGGCAAGAAGGGCCACTACAAAAGTGACTGCAAGGAACCAGAAAAAGGTGAGCCTAGTAAGGTTTCTATAATTACTAATCTGGTTGCAATGATAGCACATGTTACAAATGTGGGGGTTGACTCGGACTGGTGGATAGACACTGGTGCGACATGTCATGTCTGCTCAGACAAGGAATGGTTCGACTCATATGAGCCAACTTCCGAGAAAGTCATAATGGCAAACCAGGCACAAGCTGAAGTACTGGGGATCGGGACGGTGGAGCTGAAACTCACATCGGGGAACACTCTGACGCTTCAAGGAGTGAAGCATGTTCCTGCAATTGCTAAGAACATGATCTCTGGGAGCTTGCTTTGTAACGCAGGCTTGAGGATGGACATCAATGCTGGCCAGATGGTGATGTCCAAGAAGGGTACATTCTTCGGAAAAGCTTTCCAGACTGAAGGAATGTACAAAATTCAGCTTGTTGTAACCCAGCAAAATGATATTAATGCTATTTCTACTTTGAACTATTCTTTTGAGTTGTGGCATAATAGGCTAGGACATGTTCATTGTAAAAGAATTAACAAAATGTCTAGCCTAGGACTTATCTCCAAGTGTGGGGGTAAGGTAGAGAAATGTGAAGTATGTGCTCAGACGAAGATCACAAGGAAACCCTTTCACAGGGTCCATCGAAGCACAGATCTTCTGGAGTTGGTTCACTCAGATATCTGTGATTTCAAGCAATTCTCTACAAAAGCCGGGATGAAATATTTTATTACTTTCATCGACGACTTCTCAAAGTATGCTTTTGTCTACCTGCTCAAGTCTAAAGACGAAGCATTCGAGAAGTTCAAGGAGTTCAGGGCCGAGGCTGAACGGCAAACTGGACAACAACTCAAAAGGCTAAGGAGTGATCGAGGCGGGGAGTATCGGTCTCATGATTTCTCATCATTCTGTAAAGAACATGGAATCATAAATGAGACGACGGCTCCGTACTCTCCTCAATCCAACGGAGTAGCAGAAAGGAAGAACAGAACGTTGACAGAGATGATGAACTCTATGTGTTGACTGCGGGTCTTCCAAAGAGCTTCTGGGGAGAAGCTGCATTAACGGCTACTTTCATTCTCAATAGAGTACCGTATGCAACTTCGGACATAACCCCTCATGAACTCTGGTTCAAAGTCAGACCTAACTTGAATGTCATTCGAGTGTGGGGGTGTCTGGCTTATGTGAAGCTCCCAGATCTGAAGATTCAGAAGCTGGGGACTAGAACTACTAAGGCTATCTTCTTGGGTTATGCCGAGAAGAGTGATGCTCGGAGATTCCTTGATATAGAATCAAATCATATCATTGAATCTCGCGATGCTGAATATTTTGAAGACAAGTTTGCAAGACACAAAAATATTGTTCTCGCGGATCTTCCGGAGAATGATGAGAGTGCAAAGCAGACAGAAGTCCTTAACGAACCAGTAGTCCAAGAAGAAGCTATTGTCGAAGAGACACCAGTTGAACCAGAACTCGCTGAGCCGTCAACTAAGCGAGTAAGGAGACCGAAAGACTTCGGAGATGACTTCGTCACATATCATGTGGAATCAGATCCGCTTACCTATGATGAAGCGATGAAGACCAGAGATGTTGTATTCTGGAAGGAGGCGATAGACAATGAGATTGACTCAATCACCTCCAATAATACATGGGTATTAGTTGACCTGCCAGAAGGAGCAAGACCCATCGGATACAAATGGATTTTCAAGAAGAAGATGAAAGCAGATGGAACCATCGACAAATTCAAGGCCAGGCTAGTGGCCAAAGGGTTTGCTCAAAAACAGGGAATCGACTATTTTGATACTTATGCTCCAGTAGCTCGGATGACAACCATCAGATTGTTAATTTCTCTAGCAGCAATACACAAACTAGTGATACATCAGATGGATGTGAAAACGGCATTCCTTAATGGCGAACTAACCGAAGAGATCTACATGCAACAACCAGAAGGATTTGTCGTCAGAGGTCTGGAAGACAAAGTCTGCAAGTTGATGAAGTCTCTATATGGTTTGAAGCAAGCTCCCAAAATGTGGCATGAGAAGTTTGACAAAGTGATAAGGTCAAATGGCTACAAAGTCAGTGAAACAGACAAGTGTGTCTATACTAAGTTTGCTGACGGAAGAGGAGTTATCGTTTGTCTATACGTAGACGACATGCTAATCCTAGGTACGGATTTAAGCTGTGTCACAGAGACAAAGAAATTTCTTTCGACCAAGTTTAGTATGAAGGACTTGGGGGATGCCGATGTTATCTTAGGGCTCAAGATCATCCGGACAGGCACGGGAATAGCACTGTCATAATCTCATTACATTGAGAAAATGCTCACTCGATACGGGTATCAAGATCTTCCTATAATTGATACACCGTACCGGAGTGATCAGAAGCTGGAGCCAAATTCGAGAGAGAGCGTCAAGCAGTTGGAGTACGCCAGCGTCATCGGAAGCTTGATGTACGCTACTACTGCCACAAGGCCTGACATAGCTTTTGCGGTGGGAATACTGAGTCGATTCACTAGCAACCCAGGCGTTGAACACTGGAACGCTGTAAAGCGTGTTATGAGATATTTAAAAAAGACTCAGACATTTGCACTATACTACAGCGGAGATCCGTCAGTAGTGGAAGGCTTCAGTGATGCTAGCTGGTGTTCAGAGGTGGAGAGCGAGTATTCTACAGGTGGATTCATATTCGCTTTGGGCGGAGCTGCTATATCGTGGAAATCGAAGAAGCAGACAATGTTATCTCGCTCCTCCATGGAATCTGAATTCTTTGCATTGGATGCTGCTGCAGATGAAGCAGAGTGGCTTCGGGAGCTCATGTATGATCTTCCAGTGGTTGGAGCTCAGATACCGGCAATCCTGATATACTGTGACAACCAGGCGGCAGCAGCAGTAGCATCAAATGAACTCTTTAACGGGAAGAAGAGGACTGTGCGGTTAAAGTACAGAGCAGTGAACGATCTCATCAAACGAGACGTCATTGCAGTGATCGATGTTCGGAGTCAGGAGAACCTGACGGATCCGTTCACGAAAGGCCTCAAACGACAGCTGGTCGAGGACACAGCAAGTAAGATGGGTTTGAAGGCATTCTAATATTGTGTCATTATAATCCTATCAATAAATTCCTTTTCCTGAGAGAGAATCCAGTAGCTATGTTATTGGTTCAAAGAGAAATCTACCAGATATCTAATTTTTTGATTCAAGGGAGGACTATTGACTAGAAAAATATTAGTTAGCAGTGGGTACTTGTTCTGCGGAACATGGAAGGGTTTCGGACCCAGAACCACTGTTGTCTACTATGAATTTTTTACGAAAAATTGATCCTGTGGGAAGGATGGCATAATGCCTTAATGAGTTCTCAGACTGAGTGAAGGTCTGTTATGCTTTACAGAAAGCATGGTGGCGCAACAACCACAAAGGAGTGTTACAACTCCATGCTATAGTGGGGTGACTCCACCATGAGGTTCCCAGGTAGGGGTAATGCCTCGGCTTTGTTAGCCAAGTCACAGGCGGCGTAGCACCGCATATAGGCAGGTAGCCTAATGTTTCATAATCATAAAGAGGTGTAGACAGCACTACAAAGAGGACGGTATCCTCATGTTACAGTGGCATGACACCACGAAGAGGTACCAGGTAGGGTAAATCCTCGGCTTTGCAAGCCATGTCATAGCGGCGTAACACCGCACAGAAGCGCAAGGCTTCGTGCTGAGTAGTTTGGCACTACAAAGAGGATTGTGACCTCATGCTACAGTAGTATGACACTACGATGAGGTACCCAGGTGGGGTAAAGCCTCGGCGTTGAGCCATGTCATAGCGGCGTAGCACCGCAAAGGAGCGCAATGCTTCATGCCATGACTCTTTATAAAGAACTCACCTATAATGTATGGACAGAAAAATAGGCCGTCTCTTGAGGGTAAATTTGTAGACGCCCAAAATACATACATTGAAATCCAGGCTGGCACAAGGCCTTTAATGTGCAGCCAGAAGCACAGATAACTACATTATGTGAGTGGAAAAAATTACAGCTGTGGTACAGAATTCAAGGCGTAGTCCATTCTTGTATCATACTGTTGTTCAATCCATGCGGGAAGATTCAAGTCGTCAGCGACATCTATCCTAATGCATAATGGACAGTTATTATGTGGAACGTTTAACTCATATATATAGAGATATGTGGGGGATTGTTGGTGTTTTATTCTATGTGTTGTGTGTTCACAACATTCTATTGTTAAAAGATAGTCCCACATCGAAAAATCACACCAATATGTATCTCTATATATTACTTATGAAGGAATAGAGAGATGCACATGGGTTGAGGCCCAATGGAGGGTGCCATGTGGGGGGATTTTACATAGAGGTGAGAATAAGAAACCAACTTTTGGCCAAATGAAAATAGAGTTAAATCTATTGGAGCTAAGCCCCAAAGGGGCTTAGCGACTCGGACTCGGACTCGGGCTCGGGATTGGGCTTGGGCTAATGGGCTTTTGAGGCTTAATGTGGCTTTTTGATGGCACTTTGCACTTAGCACGACAGCTCGTCGCAAGGCGCATTGTGCGCTTTAGTTGCGCTCGTGCGCGAGCCTCTGCGCGGCCCTGCGTGGCGAGCGGGGCGTACGGGGCGTACTGAGCGTACGGGACGTACGGGTCGAGCGGGTCGAGTGGGCTGTTCAAATTATGTAACGTCCGCGGGTCTTGTGGGCTCAGATCCAGAAATGGCTCAGATCCAGAAAATTCGGATCTGGCATTAAACCAGGGCGTGCGTTCAGAATTTGAAAAGCCCATCTCGTGCCTATAATATCAGAAGCATCTCCTCTCTCCAAGGTTACAGAAAATACTCAGAAATTTTTCCAGAGAGAGAAGTGCTGCTGCTATTCCGAGGAGTCGACATTTTTGGCTAGCGTTCTAAAGTTCTCTTCGAACTTGCTGGTTCCTGGAGGCTTGTCCGTAAGGCGGATATAGCTTTGAGCGCCGGTGATCTTTCACCCCAGCAGTTTTTCTTCTTCCTCTGTTGCCTTCGAGAATACTGTGACTTCTCTTTAGAAGTTATACGGTTCAGTTGCCTTCGAGAAAAATTACGAAATCTTTTTAGATTCTCGTAATACAACATCACCTTCTATAGGGTGTTGTTGCTGGAAACATTGTCTTTACAATTGTTTCTGAAATCGAGTTTTTCCATCGATTGTTCGCCAAGGGACTAACAGACATATACAAGCTGAAATCTCCACAGAAACAACTAAACAGTCGCACCGCTGGAACTTACGCTGGACATGCGCCGACTTTGCGCAGTCTTCGCGCAAAAGCGTTATTTCGCGTCTGATGCATTCGTGCGAAGTGCAAAGTGCGCCATCAAAACATCACTTTGCGCCCTTCGTCCACATCCGAGTCTGAGTCGCCAGGTCCCTTTGAGACCCAGCTTCAAAGAAAAATTTCCAAAAAATGGATGGAAAAAACATATATTTCTTGGAGGATTTGAACAATGCCCTCTAAAAAAATATCTTACCATACCAACCACATGGCTACAATTCGCCATGTGTGCAAGACAATATAAGATAAATCTTATATTGAAATATACGCTTGAGATTTGCCACATAGTTTGATGTAGGACCAAATTTCTAAGGAGCAATTTCAAATAAACCTAACAATTCTTCACATATTTCAATATATGAGCCGAGCGTTCCCCCATCATGTATTATGATTTTTAGGATAAATGTCACTTATGGCTTGAATCTTTCTATATGGATCAAACAACAGTACGATACATAATAGACTAAGTCTTGAATTCGATACCATAGTTGTTATTCTTTCTACTCAGACAATAATAACAATTGTGCCTCTGGTCTCACGTTAAACACCATGTGCTGACCTTATATCTGTATATGTATTTTGGGTGCCTATATGTTTACCCTCAAGAGATGATCTGCTCTGCATCTCTTTTTATACACATAGGTGAGTTCTTATAGAGTTTAAGTTTTCCAGCGTGAGGTCTTTCGTCTCCTTGCGGTGCTATGCCGTTGTAACATGACCCATAACCGAGGTCAAACCTCTTGGTGGTTGTTCCGTTAAAAAAAGTGTGAAACTTATGTATTAAAACTTTGAAAGAAAAGAGCCTACAAGAGAATCTTAATACAAGAATTCTAAGTACAAAAATCTGGAGAAATAGGAGCGAGTCTGCGGTCGATTTCTTTACTACGTTGACGATCCAATGCGAAGATTGCAGAAACTTGCTAACTCTGGTTCACTGGCAGATTATGTAGCAAGTAGGCTCTGAAATGAAAGCTCACTTTTCTGGGTGTGTATATGGCACATGTCCCTATATTTATAGTCAAACTCACTAGATACATAAGGCAGAAATAAACTATTTTTTGTCTTAAGCGCATAGGCTATAGTTAGCGCATAGGCACAATGGGTTACGTAGGGGTGAACGTGTACGCATGTGACGCTCATGCTGCCACGTGTCTTCAGTTACTTGAGACGTGTTGCGTGACATGAGGCCACGTAACACACGATCTCCATGTAATGGCTAGCATGCAACATAACACATTTACTGCATGATGAATCTGCTGCATACTGCTCAGTCTGCATGCCGCATATTGAATCTGCCACATGATAAACAATTTTGCACATCTGTAAAATGTAATGATTACACCGACTTCTTTTCTCGTAACCGTCGTCTGCACACTGCATGAGACAACTCGACTTCCGATGAGGCGTCAGAGTAAGCTATGCGGCGTAGCTGTATGTGCCGAAGTATTTGACGCATGGCATCACAGTTCACTGTTGTGAAGCAGGTCGCATAGATTTTGAAGAGAAGCCACATAAATTGTTGTTTTCTTGTGTAGATTTGCTGTTTTTAGCGCATAGCGTATAGGGTTCTCTGCGCTAAGGCCAGCATGCGCTAACTTGGCATTTTTCATGCTTCTACAAGACCCCTTTCAAAGTTTTCAAAACTTGAACAAGTTTGAAATACTTTGAAAGAAGCATGAAAAGAAGAAAAAAAAAAATATTGCCGCATAGGACCACTGCCAAGCTATCAGTTTTGAGATCTTCGTCGATATCTGAACCGTCTTAGAATTTTTTTTTTTTGAAATCTCGAAGCGACGCTGGCGCATGAGCGCAAGAATCGAGGCGTCGGTTTCATCATTTATGCGTCGCATCGCGGATGTCGATGAGCCGCATAGAGATGGGTTTATGCGACATCAGGACATAGAACTAGCCCATAAATTGGATTTCTAGGTAGAGAGAAAGTTTACTCTCTTTCCTTCAAGAATTTTCAAACTCTTTCGAATCTTTTCAGTTTCCCTCCTCTTCAACTGTGGAAATGGCTCCTAAGACGACTTCTTCTTCGTCAAAACCACCAAGCAAGGGGAAGGGGAAGAGCAAAGCAGCCGACACTTCTTCCCCACTGATTCCTCAAGTGGACGTCCAAATGCCGATCGAAGGTCGAGAAGCCCTCTTTATGTCATCATCGGATGGGAATCGCTGAGAGCTATGCGCTCAAAGTTTGGTGCATGGATGGAAACTTGAACATGCACAGACAAATCAAACCACTAATGCACATGGTTGTCGTTGCAAAACTCATCTTGAACATGCAGAAACAAAAATCCCTCACCATACCGACCACATGGGCTACAACTTCTCATGTGTGCAAGACAATAAAAGACGAATCTTATATTTAAATTTTAAATACACACTTTGGATTTGCTTCATAGTTTGATGTGGGACCGGATTTCTAGAAAGCAATTTCAAATAAACCCCAACAATAACTATGTTGCACATAGTGGTGAAAAGGAACGACAAACCCAAAAGTCCGGCATGAATGTTTGCAACAATGTAGTAATTAGGTGCAACTGTCCCATTGTATTGTGGCTTCTTGAGGAACATTTTTTGCATTCACAAGTTATGTTATAGGCAGCCAACTTAATACATGAGGAGGGAAGGCTAAGCATTCTAGTCTGTTTTATTGCAGCGACGCCTGCTAGGTATTCTTGAAAAGGTGACTATAGATGACCTACCGATGATTCTGTCGGTTGCAAACATGTGCAATAAGGCTTGCCCGAGACTGTACACAAAGTGCTTTGATATTGTTGTCACCTCAAATCTTGACGCTGTTACCCTCGAGAAGTCTATATCCCCTAATATTGTCAAGAGTATCATGGATTCCAGGTCCGCGTTAGGGTTTCATGGACCAGAAACCACTTCTTTCCCGGATAACCATATGAGGAATATATACAAAGCTCTTGATTCAGATGATATTGAATTGGTGGTGTTACTGCTGGCAGAGGGACACACCACTCTTGATGAAGCATGTGCACTGCATTACGCAATAGCTCATTGCAATACGAAGATTACCGCAAAGCTTCTCAATCTTGGACTTGCAGATGTTAACCATAGAAATCTCAGAGGTTACACAGTGCTTCACATTGCTGCATTGCAAAAAGAACCTGAAATAATTGTGTCTCTTCTAACAAAGGGAGCTCGACCGTCTGATCTTACTTCAGATGGAAGGAAAGCGATACAAATCTCCAAAAGGCTGACAAGAGCAGTGGACTACTGTAGACCCACTGAACAAGGAAAGGCTTCTTCCAAGGACCGGTTGTGCATTGAGATATTGGAGCAAGAAGAAAGAAAAGATCCGTTTCTAGAAGCTTCTGTTTCTGGAGCAATGGCTGCTAATGATCTGCGTCAAAATTTGTTATACCTTGAGAATAGAGGTAATCCGACCCGAGAAACTACAAATCTTCTTGTATGCTCTCAATTACTTGCATGGATCATAACTTGTGTTCTTTTTTTATTTCATCTTTCATTTGACTAGATCTGTAAGCACTAAGCAATGCAAGAGTTAGCTATAAGTTCAATCTAGTGCTTGGATCAGTGATCACATAGGGAAACTGAAACAACTAAAAACTATACTAACATGCATAATCTTAAGTGCAGTTACTTGTGACGTTGATCTTTTTTTCCTGATTCATGCCTCATATCTCTACAATTTAGAATGTATAATATTTCAGTGTTTCTTGCATTCTGGAGGATGCAGGTTCGAATCATGGAAACATCCTCTCTCCATATATATGGTGGGAAGGCTACGTGGCACTTGGACGCCCTAATATCTCAGTGTTTCTTCCGCACCAGCAAGCATAGATGCTCATTTTGTCTTACTGCCACTGTTGACTTCTTTTGTAGTGCTTATTGTTTACTGATTCCAATTTACATGTTTTCTGATGGCTGTGGTTGTCATTAATCTTCAAACCTCGAAGAGCATAGGGGAATTATACTGCGGCTCAATTACACTTCGTAATTCTCAAAGGTCTTCGAAGTTGGAGATTGGGATCATAGCCACCGAAATTCCCAAGCTTTGTCCAATCTTTTCTAAATTAACAATTTAAGACTTCAGGAATACATGTTGGGTATGTTCCATTGGTGCCAAAAAAAAAAAAACAAAAAAAAAAAAACACTACCATAGTTGGAACATGTGCTTCTTGTATACAATTTTGGTTATGGGCTAATGTAGAAAATAATAGTTGGGATGAATTTTATTGATGGACTACTTCACTACTTATAGGGAGTCTAGCTCCTCTACATACTACAAATTCCGATGTGGGACTAAAAGTCCCTTATTGATTCTCAACACTCCCCCTCAAGATGGGCGATAGATATTAATCATCCCCATCTTGTTACATAGCTTTGACAGACTCAATGAACTAAGACCCTTAGTCAGACAGTCTGCCACTTGTTCTTCTGAGCGAACATAGTCAATCTTCAGTATCCCTTGTTCCAGCTTTTCCTTGATGAAGAATCGATCGATCTCGATGTGCTTCGTTCTGTCGTGCTGAACCGGATTGTTCGCTATACTTATCGCAGCTTGACTATCGCTCCGAAGGTGCAATGGTGTCCCCTTGTCTAGCTTCAACTCTGTCAGCAGCGCCTTTATCCATAGCAATTCTGATACTCCTAGAGCCATTGCTCTGTATTCTGCTTCAGCTGTCGACCGTGCTACCACTGACTGTTTCTTGCTTCTCCATGAAATCAGGTTTCCTCCTACAAAAACACAGTACCCTGTGGTAGACCTTCTGTCGTCTATGCAGCTTGCCCAGTCTGCATCGCAGTATCCCTCAACATCTGTGCATCCATTCTTCTTGAACCACAGTCCTTTTCCCGGCGTCCCTTTCAGATATCTTAGGATCTGAAATACTGCATCCATATGACCCGTTCTTGGATCATGCATATAGCGGCTTACAACACTTACTGCAAATGAGATATCAGGGCGAGTATGCCCTAGATAAATCAGTCTGCCTACTAGCCTTTGATACCTTTCGCGATCAACAGGCTCTCCTGCTTCTGCTCCCATCTTGCACTTCTGGTCAATTGGAGTGACTGCTGCTCGGCATTCCAGCATTCCTGTCTCCTTCAGCAGATCTAGTGCATATTTCCTTTGTGAGAGAACAATTCCTTGTTCACCATTACACACCTCGATACCCAAAAAGTATCTCATCTCCCCCAGGTCCTTCACCTCAAACTCTTTGGCGAGTTTCGTCTTCAGCTTAGTGATCTCATCAGCATCATCACCTGTGATTACTATATCATCCACATATACAGCAAGTATAGTTATGTGGCCTCTTGCATGCTGGAGGAAGACCGTGTGATCTGCATTTGTCTGATGGTACCCCATGCCAGTGACAGCCTTTCTGAATCTGTCAAACCAGGCTCGAGGAGATTGCTTCAGCCCGTACAGCGACTTCTTCAGTTTGCAAACTTTTCCATGTGACGTTCATTCACCTGAATCTGACACAGAGTAGCACCCCGGAGGAGTCTCCATGTAAACTTCTTCTTGTAGGTCTCCATGAAGAAATGCGTTCTTTACGTCTAACTGGTGTAGCTTCCACCCATAGTTTGCTGCAATGGAGACCAGTGTTCTTACGGTACTCATCTTCGCTACTGGGACAAAAATCTCATCATAATCGATACCATATGTCTGGGTATAGCCTTTTGCAACCAGTCTCGCCTTGTATCGTTCAACTTTTCCTTCTGGTGTCTCCTTTACTATGTAAACCCATTTGCATCCCACAGCTTTCTTTCCTTCAGGTAATGGCACCAGCTCCCATGTCTTATTTTTCTCTAGTGTCCCAAGTTCTTCCATCATTACGGCTTTCCATCTTGGGTCCTTCTTTGCTTCCTGCCAATTCTTAGGTAAAGAAGTGGAGTCTAACGAAGTGGAGAATGTTTGATAAGTCGGAGAAATATTAGAATAAGATAGGTAGTTGGCGATATCATGTTCATAATCTTTATAACGAATAGGAGCCTTTCCCGCATTAATGCGAGAAGACCTCCTTAAGGGAGCAATGGGTGGTGGAGAAAGCATACCATCCGAATCGGAGAGATCCGCTTCCGAATCTGAGCGATCCGGTGCGGGAGTAACATCTTCAGGAGTCGGGGCAGGAGTAGACGAGGGACTTGGCACTATAGGCACAGGGTACGGCACAGTACTGGACCTCTGCTGTCTTCTTCTGTAAACTTGGAGCTCCTTTTCCCTTGTCTGCTTCTCTCCCTGCGTAATGTACGTATTGTCTTCTTCATCCTCCGTATCAGTATCAGTGATGTTGTCTCCCCCTTTCTGCCAGTCTGTCACGACAGGACAAGGTACCGATCCGACAACGACGTTTGGGCGTACTACCTCCCCCTCACGTCTAACACCCGCTGTGTGAGGCGTGTTCCCAAACGCAGAACCTTCGTCCGAACCATAATAAGGTTCCAGCTCTCTGAATGTAACGTCCATGCTTACAAACAGCTTCCGTTCAACCGGGCTCCAGCATACGTAACCCTTCTGTGTCCCGGTGTACCCAACAAAGATACACTTAAGTGCTCGAGGATCCAGCTTACCAACACCAGGCCTGTTATCGTGGACGAAGCATACACAACCAAATACTTTCGGAGGAACGGTGTACGCAGTTGTCCCCGTGAGCATTTCCAAAGGCGTCTTCCAGTCCAGTAATTGAGAGGGCATCCTGTTGATGAGATAAGAGGCTGTCAAGACAACCTGTCCCCACAAAAATTTAGGGACATTCATAGCTAGCATCATTGTCCGAGCCACCTCTAGCAGGTGCCTATTCTTTCGCTCGGCAACACCATTTTGAGCCGGTGTATAAGCACAAGAGGTTTGATGCAGTATACCATGAGAGGATAAATACGCAGCAAACCTCTTATGGGTATATTCCGTCCCATTATCCGACCGGAAACACTTAACACGAGCATTATACTGTGTCCGCACCCGTTGATGGAAGCTTTGAAATGCCTCGAAAACATCACTTTTATTCTTCAGCAGGTAGACCCACGTTACACGGGTAGAGCAGTCAATAAAAGTAACAAACCATCTATAACCGTTAACACCGTTTGTAGGACAAGGGCCCCACACATCGGAATGAATCATATCAAAAGCAGCAGAACATCGATGCCCAGAATGCACATAGGAGCTTCTGGTATGTTTTCCCAACTCACAAGAATCACAAACTAACAACTCTTTATTTGCTTTTTGATATAATGACGGATACAGTCGACCAATAACGGGAAAAGAAGAATGTCCTACACGCTGATGTTGGAGGAGCAGCTCGGCTTCGACACTTCGACTTCGGACTTCCGGTTGGGCGTCTGCAACCAAAGATGCCAGTGCTCTATCCAGACCGTTCCTGTCCAAGTACCATAGACCCTTATGCCATGTGCCAGTGCCTAGTCGTCTCCCCGTTTCTTCTCCTGAAAAGTTACCTTAGGAATATCAAAGGAAACAATACATTTTAGATCAAGGATAATGGCGCTAATGGAAATAAGATTGACAGGAAAGGAAGGAGCATGTAAGACATTAGATAGAGTGATGGAAGGAGTGCAATCAACAGTGCCTTTACCCGTAACCGGCCTGTAGGTACCATCAGCAGTCTGAATGCTTTCTGGCGGCGTTAGAGGAGAGTATTCCCGGAACTCTCCTCGGGACCCCGTGACATGGCAAGATGCCCCAGAGTCCATAATCCAAGCTGGCTGAGAGACAGACGCAAGAGCACGCGGAGGTATACCGGCACTGGTTTGGGAGAAGTAAGTGCAGTAATCTCCTGTAGCGGACGGCGCCCCAGGAATGACTTGTCTTTCACCAGAACCAAGCTTTGAGCCGCGCATCTTCTCGAGAACTTCCCTCTCAAATGGAGTGATGTCCGCCAGCTGATTGTCCCCACCTTCATCCGCCAGATGCGCCTTATTGCCTCCAGAGTAAGTGCCCCTTCCACCACCGTAGCTGCCTCGACCACCTCGTCGTCCACCGCGACACGACCCCGACCATTCGAGGGAGTCCATGTCGGTTTGGGCAAAAGCGGATGTAATGCCCTGTGTCACCACAGTTGTGGCAAACGCCTCCCGTAGAAGGAGGCTGTGTGAAAGTGGCAAGAGCAGATGTGTCAACTCCGGCCTGCTCCCCCTGGGAGATACCCTTGGTAGGCATCAGCTTCAACCGTGCTTCTTCTTGTGCCATGGCAGCTATGGCGTCCTCTAATGTCGGCAGCGTCGGTTGTGCGAGAAGGACATTCCGCCGTTGCTCAAATGCTGGGTTGAGCCCCTTCAAAAACTTCATCATCCGTTGCCGCGAAATATAATCCAGAAATTTCTGAAAATATTTGGCAAAAGGCGGTTCAACCTGAGCATCCTCCATGCCAAGAGGATCATAATGATCAAGATCAGACCAGTACTTCTTCAACAAGGCAGCGTACTCAGAGATGGTACGATCGTCTTGGATTACCCTATCGAGCTCATCCTGCAGTTGGAAGACTCGCATGGGGTTACCCGAACCGGAGTACATGTCCTTCAACGTTCTCCAGATATCAGCAGCTCCCTCCATTGCTTCAACGTTACCCGACACTTGGTCGGTCAAAGAGGCTGTCAACCAACCAGCCACGACATTGTTGACAATGTCCCATACAGCAAACTCCTTCGAGGAGTGATCGACAGGGGCCGTAGTGTGGCCATCAACATAACCAACAAAGCCACGTCCCTTCAGCGTCCGCATCGCCTGCCGCGACCATTTCAAGTAGTTGGTCGTGCCTTCCAACTTCGTCTCCAGCTTGTCCAACTTTCCCATTTTGTACGGTGACGGATCCACATCAGTATGGGTCACGCGTGGGGTCGCCTCCGGTAATCTCTTGGTCAGGAGATCCTCGACCAGGACCTTCATTTCTTCTGCTGTCAACTTCTCATAGATGGAATCCATGACTTCTGTAACTGCAATCAGTGAGGTGTTGTTTTTCCGGAGTCGTCTTCTTTGGAGTCGTCTTCGTCTTAGTCAGCTACCGGGGGAAACAACAAAACGAGATCCCTCACTGATATGTCGTAGTTTATACGACCAACTAGAACCGCGTCATGATAACGCGTTCGGACGGCTCAAGGATAACCAACGTAGTTGTGCCTCCTTGCATGAGACAAACCAGAGGTATACCAGCCGTGCAGAAACGATTGTAAAGACAACGTTTCTGAGATACGAAGATCTAAAGAGATTTCGTATTCGTAGCAGAGCTTCTAAAAAGAAGGTACTAATTCTCGAAGGCAACTACAGAGATCTTCTAAAGAAAGGAACTCTGATTCTCGAGGCAACTACAGAGATCTTCTAAAGAGAAGAAATCTGTTTTTTTTTTTTTTTTTTGGAAACAGCAAAAAGAAAACCCTAAAAAGGGTGTAGCAGCAGTAAAGGGGCGGGGGGGGGGGGGGGGGGGCGCGCTGGAGGGGGGAAGGCCGGCGGCAGCGGGGGGGGGGGGGGCGGTCAGCGGGGGGGGGGGGGCGGGTCAGCGGGGGGGGGGGGGGGGGGGGGGGGGGGGGGGGGGGGGGGGGGGGGGGGGGGGGGGGGGGGGGGGGGGGGGGGGGGGGGGGGGGGGGGTCGGGGGGGGGGG